>CM060961.1:57565485-58165485 GCA_030765045.1 Tenodera sinensis
TTATAGTCAAAATCATTAGACCTATTTGAGTGAAAAGCAAAATTTCCGAAAAACGTTCCATGTAAAGGGTAATCTAGGGTGGGGGAATTTTCTTGAAAGGCTTCGTGTCGCATCCTTGAAAAATGTTGAACTTAGTATAAGAACGTAGAACTATAAGAACTTAGTGTAAGTATTATTAGTTCCCATGCGGAAGTGAACTCGATTTGAGTCCCTTCCCATTTCCGCGTTTCTATGTTGAATTAAATCCGGAAATGAGATGGATTTGGATATGCAAGGCTCAAGCACAAATAATTCAAGTTTTTATGTTGGTCAGTTGGTTTATGTTAGCAAACCTGTAAAACATGTTTTCTGCGTATTTTAACAAGATCTTGAAGTTAGTGAATGTTTTTGAGAAGAATATATTGCTAGATTATAGTAACAATAAAAGTGACTGTTGTGTTTTATTACACCACTTTCGCTAAGAAAACAATGAGTGTGCAGCGTGTTACGAGTATAGAAGTTAGCATCTTTGGCAGATTCAAATTGATTTGAATCGTAGGTGTTTCCATGCAACACAATTTCAATCTGATCCTACTAAATAAGCGGATTGGATCCAGTGGTTGAGCTTCGTATGAAACCGCGTTTCCATGCGGTATTTAATCCGGAGAAATAAATAAAATCGACTTGAATTCAGCATGGAAACGTAGTATTACCGAGTTATATATACAAGTACAACATACAAGTTTGGTATTTAACCAACTTTTGGCTTTTGAATCAAGCTGTTAATACACATGCGCGCGCCTTTTCTTTTCTAAAAAGAGCTCTTTGGATTCAAGGGACTTCAAAACGTGCATTTCGCCTGAATTCTCGGTATAGAATTTTAGGGTGGAATGCTATTCCGTCTCTACCTACTATGATGTACGTGGCAGAGAAAGTAAAAAGAACAACATTAACGGCGCCGGCATTCGGCCATCGTCTTCAAATCGGCAGGGGCGCGAGCAGAAGTAGGAGCCATCACAAGGGACCCTCAATACCAACCATGGGCGCCGCGAAGGGGGGGGGGGGGAGGGAGGAAAGAGAGGCCGCGCCCCCCCCCCCCTGGAAAATAATAAATGTAATGTGCAATCAATTACTATTAGACTATTGCTTTAATGTTGATGTAAAGAACAGTTTTTATTTAGCTTAAATTAATATGCTTATCCACAACAAATACTGTAACTCATCTTTTACAGTTTATGGCAACAGAGTAATGAATTAATATTGTTTAATTGCAAATTTCCAACATGCGCGCCTCCCCCCCCCCCCCCCCCCCCCCCCTCCCCTACCCTGACAAAAGTCTGCCGTCTGCCGTCTGCCGTCGCTCATGATACCAACATCATGGCCTCGTCAGTCCCCCAAACAGTTGTAGGAGGATGTCACTACATACATGAAACGAACCCAAGTCAGCCTCACATGGTGAGCATTTCAGTAAAATGTTGAATGTACCAACACGTGTTGGCAAGCACTTGCTTACAGCACCTCTCGGCCTGGTCTACTAGTTCGATTATGTGAAGGTTCGGCCTAGGTTTGACCGTTGGCGAGCTACTCTCAGCCCGTGCAGTAACACCGCAAATGTAGTAATTTGGCCTAAAATTAGGGGTATATCTCTACGCATAAGATTTTTAATTTTGCATCGATTTCAAACCAATTTCAAATTTATCGATACATTTTCTTAATGTCGTTCTGGATGGCTCAGTTGGTTAGACGCTGCCCTACTGATCCCAAGGTCGCGGGTTCAATTCCGGCCCAGACCGGTGGTTTTTAAGTGTGCTTAAAAACGACAGCTCCATGTCAGTAGATTTACTGGCATGCAACGGAACTCCTGCGGGACGAAATTCCGGCACACCGGTGTCGCTGATGTGATCCTAAAATTGACAGCGTCGTTAAACAACAAAATAAAAAAAATCATTTTCTTAATACTTGTATGTGTTGTACAACATTAACTAGAGAATCAGTTCCTAAGATGTTACACGCAGAGACGGACGATATTCTAGAATCAAAAGAATATACAAAGGGTACTGCGAAAGGCGAAACGGCGCTACAAATTCTTCGCAGCGTGGAAAATGATGTGATAACAATAGAGCCTATAACGACAACCTATTTTGTAAATTCTAAGTTGATCATTTATTTCTGAGACTAAACCTTTTCTTTCCGAACTTTTTGAATACAATAATAATAATATGCACCTACCTTGAAAGTATTTCATCCTTAAAATTCTCAAATTGCGAGGTTAACAGAATGCAACAGGAAAAATTCACCAGGCGTTACTGCTCAATGGCGTTTATCATAAAATGCATTAGATTTGGAAAGTTCATATCTTATATATTTAAACGAGCAATTCTTGTATATATATATATATATATTTTTTTTTTTTTTTTTTTTTCGCGCAACTTGGAAACGGCTCTAGCGATTTCGATCAAACTTTGTATTCAGATAGAGTTTGGCTTTTTAAGTTCATCTATATAGGCGTAATTCCAGAAAAAAACGCGATTTTACATAAAAAATAACTTTTTTTATTCCCACTTCTACAGTGCAATTCTTGTATACATATTCCCGGTATTTCAGAAACGGCTCTAAAGGTTTGGTTAAATTTTTGTCTACATGCATATTACATTCACAGTGTTTTCTCTACTCACTTTTAGGTAACACATTCACATCTCTTTCTCTACTCAGTCTTCTATAAACAATTTTCCATAAAAAAAACATGATTTTGTACCAAAAACATTTTATCTCCACTTTTAAAATAAGTCATACCACGTTCTGTATGTTTGAAACAGAAACGCTATTACATTCACAGCGGTTTCTCTACTCACTTTTAGGTAACACATTCACATCTCTTTCTCTACTCAGTCTTCTATAAACAATTTTCCATAAAAAAACGTGATTTTGCACCAAAAAACACTTTTATCCCCACTTTTAAAATAAGTCATACCATGTTCTGTATGTTTGAAACAGAAGTGCTATTACATTCACACTGTTTTCTGTTTATAAATATATCCAACTGTTAAGCTCGAAAACTGCTTAACCGATCACCGCGAAATTCGGCACGTACATGTAGTTTTTTCATGGAGAGTTTTTATGGTAACAATTTTACTACACAATATATTACTTTCAAATCGTTTTATACTCGCTTTTCTTTTACGTAGTGCATTCATGTATTTCTGTTTGCCCTTCAACATACAATTCATATAATATTCTAGGATTTAAATATAAATGCAGCGTATTACATTCACACAATTTCCACTACTAATTCTTCCTTTACGAGACACAATCAGCCTTCTTTCGCTATTCGCACTTCAACATATAATTAATACAATTTGCTATATGTTTGGAACAAATACAACGTATTACATTCATACTACTTTCTCTACTCACTTTTGTTTTACGTAACAATTCACATGTTATTCCGTATGGTTTATCAACTTCATATACATAACTTCCTATACATATCTTATGTTGAAGAGTGATTAAATTCCAAAACAGGTTGACCGATCGCCATGAAAAGTGACATATCTAATTTTTTTTCATGGCGAAGGTTTTTATGCAATCCATTTTACCACGCAATGTATTACATTCACATGGTTTTCTCTACTCCCTTTTCTTTTACCTAACATACTACTCCCTCTTCTGCAAACAATCCATACATTTTTACATGCACTTGAAATATAAGTGCAACGTATAACATTCACATGGTTTTTCTACTCATTTTTCTTTAGTAAAACACAATCACATTTCTTTCACTACTCCCGCTTCGGCAAACAATTACGAACAATTCATTCAATTTTCTATGTTTGAAGCATAAATGCGTAGTACATTCACATGACTTTATCAACCAGCTTTTCTTTCTGTAGTATTTGTTATTCTTCAACATTGCTTTTGCTTAGTGTCAGTCAGGTGTTTTAATAAAAAATAAAGAAATAGTTAAAAAGGTAAAGTAATCACAATTGGTGTCAGGAGTGCGACGAAAAGCACGATATGGAACAGTTGATGAAATAAATGTTAGCCAAGATGGAGATAATGGGAAATGAAATTATTTCCGGAATGCGGCAGAGGAAACAAATATGAAAACCGAATTGGAAAAATGTAAACTACGGAATAGAAAATATGGGAACAAAAATGGAAGCCAAATTGAAAATGTAAACTCCGAAACGAAAAAGATGAAGATGGGAATTCCAATATGAAGACAGGTCTATCGGAGAATACTAACGAGCGACTGGCCGGGGTTTAGGAAGCCATGGAAGAACTCGACGGAAGTATGGAGGACCTTGGCCAACGTGTTAACGTCCTGGAGTCAATCACAGCAGCAAAGAACTGAACTCCATAATGGAATAAATGCTCGACGAAAACCTCAAACTGAGCGGATATCTATGGGGGAGGCCTGCTTTCAGCAGTACACGTTTTACAGCTGAAATGATGGTGTTTATGAAATATTTTTATGTATTTTTATATCTCTTGTATCTTGGACATTACTCTTAACAATTGCGACAAGTAGTTTTATTTAGTTAGCGTTTTATCTTTCAGGTTTATCTAAATAAGTATCTTCTCCCACAAAAAACAAGATTTCACAAAAATAGAGGCGAAAAACGCCGAGCGAAGCTCGGTCGCCCAGGTACTTGTGTCTTATAGCAGAACAAACCACAGGGATGCTTATGTTACAATCATCTTAAGGTTCAGCCCAGATCATCAAACAGAGCAACCAGTGTTTGCACATTTAGCAAGCTTCAGTAAGCTTTAAACACGTCGGGTGGGGTCCGCTGAGGGAAAACAGCAACTCCTCTGACGAAATCCCTTGCAAAGATAACTTTATCTTATACCGTTCAACCTGCGGAAATGATACCGAATGATAACTTCGCTAAGGATATCATTAAATGAGTCATTGAACGTCTTTAATCAATAGTGTGTGAACGCAGTAAGTGATGTTCGTCTGTGCGTATCTGCTGTAGGTGTAATATATTTGAGCCATGCGTTTCCCAATATGTTGCAACTTGTATTCTAGATCAATTCAATTTGTTCTATTTCTTCCCACGACTTCAAATTTAAATGGCTTTTTACACTGTACTCTGAACACCGTCTATAGAAAGAAAAGTAAGTGACCACATATTCCAACGAAACCTTAAATCAGTCAGCTCTGATCTTTAATTCATTTTTTCTTTATCTGATTACCCTCTCCTTATGTAGAACTTACAAGTCAGTGCCTACGGTCAGACGCCTGTAGGGGAGCATAGGAACCTATGGACCGGACAGAGTGAAGACCTGGAAGCGGGTGGTCAGCCAAGCACCAGGTATGATAGCGAGGAAGGGGATTATATGAAATGCAGGCGAAATGGATGATTGGAAATGTGATAATGGAGCAGTTAATGGAATGCATGGCGGGGGAAATCGGAAAACCCGGAGAAAACACGCCCAGACGCCGCTTCGTTCACCACGAATACCACATGCGGATCCCTGGGATTGAACCCAGGCCACCTAGGTGGTAGGTAAACGATCTAACCGCTCGGCCAGAGCGCCGCCCTGAACTTTAATTCAACCAGGCTAAATAATATAAATATATATTACAGTTATAAGACTTTCTCCATCCATAAACCAATTATCTTTTAATTGTAATACCTATACCCCTTCTACAAATTGTTCTTAAACAAGCTAATTTTTTTATTTCAAATCTATGAGATAAACCCTTGCAGAAATTCTTGTATTATACATTTCGTTGTAGGCACAAAGCGGATACAGGAGGCTGAAGCGAGTCAAGTCTTTAAAAAGGGGTGACTATATGCTAGCTTTGAAATTCCATACCCTTTCAATGGCATCGTAAGAACCTAAAGAACAGTGACTTATGAGGGAACATGTTTTCACAGCCGGATCCAATATAACTGGAAGTGGTCTACTCGAGAGAGATGTTCCAGAGGTTTCGTCCACAATTGCGGCGCGGTCCAAGTCTCCAAGTCAACGCTTCAAACGCAGTAATTATATAGTCATCCAGAATGACAAGGATTTCAGAGACTATTCCCAGGAAATCCAAGCTATATATTTCATTTGTTGTGAAAATATCTTTAACATACGGCATTTTAATCAAAATCTATGGAACATTTTTGAGAAAATCAAAATTGTCAAAAAAACATTCCATGTAAAGGGTTGTCTAGGTTAGGAGGATTTTCTTGAATATCTTCGTGTCACACCCTTGGAAAATGCTGAACTTAAGCAATATGATTATTCCAAATGTTTACTTCTTCCGGGCTTGTAGGCCGTGGTCTAGAAGGCATGGTAGATACCAACGTTTCGCCAAGTACTGCGCTTGGCATCATCAGGGTAACACGATCCTCCATCTGCACTGGTCAGAATTAGAATGTGGAAGCAGAGGAAGTAGTGGAAGAAATGACCGTTAATGTCCGTTACGTTTATTTATATGGGTGGGGGTGGGTGGGGCATTGTTGCGCCGTCTACGGTAGTGATTGGCCGGTTGTAGGTGGGGTTTTATTACAACTGTTGTTTGTGTCTGAAAGTCTATCTAAAACCGGTATCCATGCTTTATGTACATGTAGTATTTCTTCTTTGCGATTGAAGTTGTCTTTGTGTTTGTAGATTTCTATGGCCTCCCTTTGTAGTCGGGCATAGTAGTTAACTGTAGAAGACAGGACTCGGGTTTCTTTAAGGTTGACATCATGGCCGAATAGCAAGGCATGCTCTGCCACAGACGATTTATCTGTATGTCCCAATCTGGTGTGACGCTCATGTTCTTTCATTCTGGTGGCTACACTGCACATGGTAGTGCCTATATATACTTTGCCGCAACTGCAGGGAACTTTATATACACCTGCAGATGTGTGTGGGTGGCGTTTGTCTTTGGCAGATCTCAAGAGGTCTTTGATCTTGTTAGTCGGTCTGCAGACAGTATCAACTCCATGTGATCGCAGAAGCTTGCCTATCCAGTCGGAGACGTTCCTGATGTAGGGGAGAAAGGCTGTTGCTACTTTTTCGCGTTCTTCCTTTTTTGTTGTTGGTCGCCTGGGAAGAATTGCGCGCCGGATTTCTTTTTGTGTGTATCAATTGGACTGGAATGCGGAGTTTAGATGTTTGAGTTCTTCTTTTAAGTATTTCTTGTTGCAGAGCCGGGATGCTCGTTCTGTGTTTTTATTATACCTTGTTTCTGCCTAGGGTGATGGTTGGAGGTTTTATGTAAATATCGATCTGTGTGTGTAGGTTTCCTGTAAATACTGTATTCCAGGCCATGGTTCGCTGTTCTCATGACTTTCACGTCTAGGAAGGCTAAAGTGTTGTTTTCCTCTTTCTCCATGGTGAATTGAGTATTATCATTTAGGATGTTTAGATGTGTCAGAAACTGGTCTAAGGTGTCTTCCCCGTGACTCCATACTACAAAAGTATCATCGACATAGCGCAACCAGGTCTTCGGTTTTAGAGCTGCCTTGGCGAGTGCTGATTGCTCAAACTTTTCCATAAAGAAGTTGGCGATCACTGGACTCAAAGGGCTGCCCAGTGAGTCGATGATACTTTTGTAGTATGCGGCCGCCCGGCGAGGCCGGTTTTTGTGTCGGCAATGCGGATTGCAGGAAGTCCACAGTAAATATGGTACGATTTGTCCCATACGTTAGTTTTAACACATGTGACATGCGTTATTCAAAAAGAAAAGTAAATTACTCACGTATATCAAGCAGAGGATATTGGAATTGCCTCCCCTCACTGTTCAAGCATTTCTGACAGATACTTAGGAAACTGTCTATTATACTCAGCAGTTCTTTTTAAGAAATTGTAGCTATTTCCTGACCAATTTTATTTTAAGTTAATTTCAAATGCACGGATTGATTTTGTAAACTTTCTCTTGTCATACATCCAGAGATAAAAATTGCAGCGGGTTTAAATCAGGGAAACGAGGTAGGTTTAAGCTATAGTGAATCTTTTAAGAGTGCATCGCTATGTGACGGCTTGGAAATGACGTTCTCTTTGTATGGGAAAGAGAAATATTTAAAAAAAAGAATAGCGATCTTCCTCTTGAATAAAGAGTGTTTGAAAATTCAAACCAATATCAAACAATACCCTGGTAACGGTCAACGTAACAAAAATATTATGACAAATTGTATGGTTTAACAAGATCTACATTTTTATGTAGCAAGGACTTGTCTATCTCTTACGTTTTAGGGGTTGTGCAAAATCATACAAAATGAAGAGGATTTCCAGGACCTTTCCCAGAAAATTCAAGATATACATCGAGTATATTTCATTTCTCATGAAAATATCTTAAATATATTGTATTTTAATCAAAATCATTATGCTATTTTTGAGAAAATCAAAATTGTTTTAAAATGTTCATGACAAGGGTAGTTAGGAGTAGGGAGATTTTCTTGGGAGTCTTCGAGTCGCATACTTGGAAGATGCTGAAGTTAAATACCAAGCTTGGTATTTAATCGAGTTTTCCTTTTAGAGTATAATGCTCACAGACACGCCATTTTCTGACTTTTAGGGTTCAGAGGCCCTCAAAACATGATTTCCGATAAAATATCGGTATAAAATTGTTGGGTGGAATTCAATACTTCCTGTACCTACTATAAGTAGGTCGTCTCCTAAGCGCGGGGTAGCGTTGGTGAAGGAGGACTGAGCACTTCGACCGACCTCTTGCGCCTATGCACCCTCCGGGAGGGTGGATGAGGCGAGTGGATCCTAAGGGCGGCAGGAACGTTGCCACGACAGAGCAGATGGCAGGGTCCCTACATTTTCCCAGTTAGAAGCACCCCGGCGGAGGCCTGCTGGCTTTCCCAGCATTCGCCTGGCTACCCGGGGAAGTCTCCGAAAAAAACTCATGGGTCAGGAAGGTAGGCCACGGGGATCGAACCCGCGACCTGAATGCGAGCCACGGACGTTAGCGCCTGAGATATCCCGTTTGGTTGCTTTTTACCAAGCGGGGTACCCGGGTTCAATTCCTGGTACCGGCGTGGGAATTTCCTCCAGCTGGGAGACCTGGTCCGGGGTGCACTCAGCTTCCCCCTCCCTCCCCCCTGAGGGGCCAATTGTGGAGCTACAAGATTGAAAAGTAGCAGCCCCTGGTTGAGAAGACCTCATAGCGGGCCGGGAGGGATCGGGGCGCTGACTACGTCCCGCCTCTAGTATTGCACCCCACTCATGAAGCCTGTGATGAGCAGAGGTGGGGAACGCAGCGGTCGGGCGGTAATCCTTGACTCGGATGGACTGTTGTGCCACGGGGTTACATTTTACTTACTGTAAGTACGTAGCAAAAAAAAAAAAAAGTAAAAATGCTTTCCAGTGCCTCAAAGCTTGTGTTTTTCGTGTAATCTCGATATTGATTTTTTTAGTGGAATGCAATACTTCTTTTACCTACTAATTATAGGTAAGAGTAGAGAAAGTAAACATGGCAGAAATAATTCGCGAAATATGAATACCAGCGTCCAAAGTTGATTTCCCGGTGGCTATACATGCACTGGATGTGGCTGTATTCACTTACTGGCTGTGGACATTCTGCATCCTTGATGAAAGTAAACAATTATACTCATTGCTACTTCTTTTCTGCTAACAATTCTAATGAAGCACCCCTTCTGATGTCTTCTGCATATAGTCTTTGAACACTGCTAATATAAACTAATGAAAAATGGACACATACTACACACTATACACAATTTTTCATGATTCGCTTCAGTTATTTATTACAGAAACTTTCACATGAGACTAAATACTCTCACCGGAGCTCTGAAACACAGTTCTCCGGGTTCAAATTGTCTCTACACCTTCCAAGTTGCGCGAGGTTTCCTCCGTTCCGGACAATGAAAGCTAAAACCTGGAGCTAGCAGAACCGAATCGTTCCGTGCGTACCAGTCCACCCATAATGCATCAACATCGCTCCAATGCTGCACGAAAGGGAATGTTGACTCACTAGCAACCCAGATCTGAATGACCTGAACCACAGGCGAAAGTAAGAGACGAACGATGAAACTGTTCTCCCGTGTTAAGTTTGACTCCGGTCTGTAACTAGCGAGACAACAAGGAAATTACCTCTGATGTCATGCGAGTAGGAATAGCAGACTGGCCTGAAAGATTAAGGTCACGGTAAAGGCCAGGAGCTATAATATCAAATAATTTATGGAGACAGAAATGATCATTAGTCACTGAATAAAGTTAACTATTATGTCATAATTATGGCATCTCTTAAGTACCGGGTCTAAGAACTACCTTTCACTTTGGATGCCTTAGCACAGGCCTTAACGTTGCACTGTTATTTATTATGTCTTACTTATCCCATGAAATAACATTATTCATGGCATCCCCGAATAGTAAATTGTTTTACCGTAGTAGAACCAAAAGTGCAAATTACATCGAAAATTATCTTGTATTTATGTTTAAATTTTAACTTGGAGAATTTGGAGCTCGAGATGTATTTATTTTGTATGTTTTTCTGGAATACAATTAAGAAAATAAAAATTAGTATGGTCATAAACTGCTTATTCAAGATACTAATTTTAAAAATAGATATGTCGCACTCACATGACTTTCTCTACCCTTGTACTAACCATTCTTAAAAAACTCTTATTCCTCTGTTTTCTTCGTGTTAGTCAAGATAAACTTTTACAGAAATTATTGCTAATTTTCTTGTAGGTGCAAGAGGAATATGGAAATACAGTAGACTTTGAGCATTAGACAAGTCTTTTAAAGCTGGTCGCTATATGAAGGCTTTGAAATTCCGTTCTCTTTACACGGCCAAGAGATAAAATAGTGAATAACGACCTTCCATTTGTGAAAAGTTTAAGTATTGCAAAACTCACACAAATAAGAAGTAATGTCTCCAAAATAGTTCACTAAAAAAAAAAAAGACGCCTTTGAAGTTGTGTGTTTTAACGAGATCTACATTTATCGTATAATAAGATTTAGTCTATCTCTTACGGTTTAGCAGTTAAGCAAAAGTTATCTACACCACATGGGTATAGCCAAAAGATTCAAAATATACATTTTATTCGCCATAAACATATCTAAAACGTATGACATTTTAACCAAGATCGGTAAAGCTATGTTTGAGAAAATAGCAATTTTTGAAACATTTTCCATGTTAAAGCGTAGTTTAGGGAGGAGGAATTTTCTAGAAAATCTTCGTGTCACATTCTTGAAATATATTACACTTAAATACCAACTTCTGTTTTTAAACGACTTTCCATTTTCGAGTTATGCTGTTCACGAGCGTGTGGACCTTTTTCTAAAAATGATTTTTATTTATTTCCGGTGAAATCTCGACATCGAAATTTTGGGTCGAACACGATTCTTCCCCTACATTGGGGAAGTAAAAACAGCTGTAGTTACGAAATTCTTATTTCCGCGAACATTCAATCAAAACTATTTACGAGATTACACTGTTCGCGACACTTAAAGTAATACATTGCACTAAACATACAAAAAATACCTATGAGCCAAGCAGCAACATTAAAATAAAAACAAAAAACAAGCAACAAAATTCTACTGTATTCCCATATTCCCCTTGCAGCTGCAAGAAAATTAGCAATAAGATAGCTCCTGTAAATGTTTATCTCAATTAACATGTAGTAGATAGAGGAATAAGAGTTTGCAAGAATAGTTTATACAAGAGCAGAGAAAGTCATATGAGTGCAACATATCAATTTTTCCCTCTGGCAAAGGTCACAGCATTTCAAAACCACGATATAGTGGCACGTATTTTAAAAAAATCTAATTATCGCCTTAACGTAATATATTCTTCTTATAACAATGAAAAATATACATAAACAAGGCTAGTTTATCTCGATTAAGAAGTACTTAAAAGAATAAGATTTTGCAAGTATAATTTTTAGAGTGCGTAGAGAAAGAGATGTGTGTGCAACACAATTTTTGCCATATATTTTGTTTGCAGACTTTAAAGTGACCTGTAAATCCTATATGTATAATATTATATCCATTCACTAAGGTTTCTTCCTACACGCTAGATGTAGCCAAAACAGGCAAGTTGAGTTTTGGCAAAGACAAACTGATCATTTCTATAGATACATATGCTGCTCCTTGACCTGAAGACAGCTCACACGGTCATAGAAACCGAGCCGACATTGCTTCTTTGAGTTAGGCAATTCTTCATCTTCCTATAATCTAATTTCGTAAATTATGGGTTTAAGCGGTAACGTCATGTAGTTTTAAAAATGTAAATGGTTTCTGTTGCAAAGTTCCGTTTAGAAGCCATGCGTATGCTACGGCTGTTTGAAGTAGACAATGGACAAGTGGGTGCGTGTGATGCATGCCCAATCATAGCCTACGTGCCATCATATCCACTCAATTAACAGGCCTGATAAGGCCACTGGCATCCTCTTTACTAAATGGGTAGTCGAACTACTCCTCTTGGGGCGGGTTCGAGTTGCACAAGTTCCGCTTACTTTGTTGCAGCATTTGTTACTCAATGTGACAGTCTTTACCACGCTGCTGCAGTTATAAACGTTACAAGTACAGAGTGACGTTCGAAACAACGTGGTCATTAATTTTAGTATCGCATTCCGATACCTACCGGTAACTATTAGTACGCCGTACCTGAGTTTGTCCAATTAGTAATGTTCTCTTGCGTTAGGTAATGATGGAGAGACGCCAGGATTGCTCCTGATTTCTGTGTCCAGAAAGTCTAACAAATATTCACTTTTATTTGTTTGAGCAATCTACTGACTTTCTGCAAAAAAGAAATATCTCTATATGCTTTGTTCTCCCAATTTGGTCTCTGTTCTAGTCTAACATTTCGGATATATCTGGGTTGTTCATTTTTGAAACCTTAACCACTGTTCTGAAGAAATCCAAATAATGCAAATAAGGGCATGAAATAACGCTTTCTATTTCTCCAGCAATACTTTGCAGTAAAGACACCAGTATAAGGTCAGACTTTTCTTAGAATTGAAAGAAGCTCTATGTATAACAGAGGTGTCCAACGTTAACTGCGCGAGGGGAAGGCGGATTTACCGCCACCCATTGTTCACCCAACTATGATGTAATGCCTTTACTGATATACCACAAACCACAAGACAGCGACTTCGGTTAATTTTACTATAATTTCTGATGGAAATAAACTTAAAAGCGCCTGCTGAACGCCTTTGTTTGTTAATGACATTTTTTGGCACTGTTCTTTTAAACAGTTCATCGATGTCTTCCTCCAAAGAGAACAACAGTCTTAAAATACGTACCGTACCAAAGTGGTCGTGTGTTATTCTACTACGATACTGGCTTTTTATTTGATTCATTTTTCAGAACATCTGCTCACAAATATATGTAGACGCAAATATTGATATTAATTTTGCAGCAAACGTTCGCAACCTGGAAAATGTTTCAATGGAAAGAGATTTAAATAAATCGCAACCTTTTTCCTGAGAATATTTAAAGACTGTTGAATTCTGAAAAGCAACTAATTCCATTTACAGAGCATAAGGGACGTCTTTGCAAACAAAATTAAATGGGCTATTAAAAAGCCCGATTTCCTCCTGTATTGTTTTAGATCTCGAAATTTGGATTCGACAGTGTCATACAGTCCCTTCAGAATTGTTGTATAGTTTGCTAACAATTGAAATTCATGGTAAAAACTGGTTCCAAAGACTGAAAATGATATGCCACCAATTTCCATTTGGCCTTGCCATAGCGTTTATTGTACCATAAATGTATTCACTGCGTGAACTAACGTAAGTATGTTTTTATCTTTCCCCTGTAAACTCTTTTTAGGATATCAAGATAATGAAATAGTTCGGTCGCAAAGGCAAGGTCATAAAGCCATTCTTCTTCAGTTTCAGAACGCAATGGTCCTATAACACATAATAAATATTGTCAATTAGGAAAACAAGATGTCTTGTAATTGTGCATGCATACTTTACGTTTGCATACTTCTTTGTATATAAGACTATTTATCTCATTTCGTAGCTGGGAAAAACGTGCCACCTGACATGAAAATAGTATGGCAGATTGACATGAGATCCTAGCTCTTCTAGCAACTTCTGAAATTGTCTATGACGAAGGAAGTTTGATTTAATAAAGTTCACGCAGTTCGCAACAACAGACATTTAAGGCAATTGATCTTGCACATGAAACCTCGCTATGAATTATGCAGTGTAAGGACAAAAAATGAGAGGACACGTCCATATTCCTTAAAAATGTCCTTCGTCTGCCAATGAAGCCATTTTCTCCCCTTCTCATCGGTCGCAACACTAACTACATAGTGTGACAAAATGACAAAATCCAATCCGGTTACTTTCCTATCACTTTATTTTCTTCTAAACTTTTGTAAAAATGCACAGTTTTCCTCTTGTTGTTAACGCGGTCTACAGTCTTTCGTGCTATCACAACTCACAGCTATTTACTCGTACTTCACGTAACCTTGACTCTGTACTTTCAGTGCCTTTCTTCACTTTCTCTGTCTCTCATACACTACTCTGACGATACAATCACTCGACGCTCAGTAAATCTTCTTCACGACGACCGTACCACTGATACACTGACAGACTCAAAACTGTAACTAATTCTCCCTCCGTTAGTTGCTTCGTCTCCTTATATAGAGGAGATGATGTCACATGGAACATTCTCGGCTTCCACAAACACACCGGCGATGACGTAGGCAGATCTTTCTCGAAGGCTCTGTAAAAAGCCCCTTTTGTGTAGCCGTTTCATTGTTGTTAGTCACGTGTTTACTCGCATGAGTGGTGTGGGGAAGCTTGACCTTGCGCCTTTGATCGCCGGCCTGGTGTGTGGTGCGAAGTAGCTTGGCCCCGACAGTCTTTTGTTTTGCGCCGCGCCCGGTGCCACAATAGTTTAGCCCAAGGGAGTTCTAATCTGCAACCAATATCTCGTACAGCATTGAAAATATATTCATCACAAGTATCTGTTTTACATTCAGAAGCTCTTTAGTAACACTGAATTTAGCATCAACTCCCTCATAAACAAGGTCAGTTGTTGGGCTTCATCAGTTATGTCCGTGCTTTCATCCAACGCTAGTGAAAACAACAACAACAACAACAACAACAACTTTATGATTTTATTTTCCCCATAACTACCGCTCAATATCACTTCCCAATTCTTCCACGCGCCTTGTCACAGTATTTCGAGATAGGCTAATTGATTTACAAGTATCTATTTCATTGGGACACACTTCTTCAGCTGTTATAATTAAACTTCCCTTCATTAAGACTTCATATTCTTCGCACCTTTTCAGTAACTCTGTAAGAAACTTTAACAACAACGTCAAAATGAAGACCATCAGGAATAGATGATTCCATATTTGTTAGTTTCTGTAGTCTTGCTGCACGTACAAGTGAAATGTATTAATTACACAATCAATTTACAAGAAGAAGAACAAGAAGAACAAGAAGAAGAAGAATCTTCCTCCCATTCATTCTGGAACAGTTTGGTTGCCATTGCAAGAGCCGTCGCTGAGTGAAGGGAAATGCTTCTTCCACCGTCACAAATACAAAACGAAGGAGTTGGGATGAAGCGAAAGGGTAATGTCATTAGCTCATAAGTGCGACGGTTGGACAACACTGCTCTAAAAGGAAGTGATCGCGGTTAGTGAGATAAAACCGAGACAAAGTTATATGGTGAGATCTAATGCGGAAAACAAAGAGCTGGAAGCATAGTGCGCACAAAACTTCTGGAATTGTGATCTTGACTGACAACTCCCTGCCGAGCCTAGGAATTGTTTTTTGTTTAGCTTACTCGGATTAAGCGATATGATACCTTTGCTTACTCACATCGGGCAACACATACAGTCTGCATCAAAAGTGTTCTGTATTTTTTTGGTTTTCAAAAAGAGCAAGAATGCTAATTTTATATTTGTGATATTTATAAATATGGGGTCTACATTTTCAAATTTAATTGGCAAGATATTACATAAGATCAAGAAAATAATTGAAAATAGCCACGACTTGATGAAACAAGAGTCAAAGATGAATGAAAATGTAGTGCAGCGTATAACCGATGTAGGGATATTTGACATTGACTGTCTCACGCATACCTCCAGCATGCAATTGGTCGGCCACCAGTTGATATGGTAAGTAAACGGTTTCGTAGCTGTCAGAAGAATTTTACATGTCCAGATCTGCGTTGAAGCAGACTTTAGTGTCGAGGACAGAAGAGATAAGAATTGTAAGCTTTACGAAAATAGTCACATAACATTTAAAGAAATCGAGGAAGCATTGCAGATTAGGTTGCCAGCAGTTTTGAAAATTCTCCGTGAATTCCTTCGTGTAAGGAGGGCCACATCCTAACAAGTGCCTCACAGAACAAAAACACACTCGTGTTCAATGGTGTGAGAAAATGCTGACAAGACCTGAAGGAGGTATCTCAAGATGGGTTTCTGACATCCAGATGATAAAACCTGGATTTATTAAGTTGATTCAGGGACCAAGCGGCAATCAGTGGCGTGAATCATTTGTAACGACAATCCATCGACGAAAGTGAAGTGTCACCAAAGTGCCCACAAGAAAATGGTGTCCTCATTTTTCCTAAAGTATGGTGTTGTGACAACCATTTCTCTGGAGGAGAAAGGCACGGTTACTGTTAATTGGTACACCACAGTTTGCTTGTCAAATGTTTTGCTAAGCTTAAAAATCGGCGGCCATGCATGGGACCGCGAGGGATCCTTCTCCAGCACGACAATGCGTCCGCACACACGGCTAACACTACCGTTCAGCTCCTGGAGTCTAAAGAGGTCAAACTTATGATTCATCCCCCATACGGTCGCAGCCTGGTCACATGTGACTTCTTTCTGTTCCCGATGATAAAAAATTACATGCCTGAAAAGAGCGAAAATGCTCTCTTCCAAGCTCCTGGCTATCTGAGCGCCACAGGTTACTGCGCTGCTGGAATTCCTGGAGTGGGAGAGCCACTACCTAATACCAGTTTACTTACACTGGATGGGGCTATCCCATCCTGCACCCAATTCAACTGGATCAACATTAATTTTCTCACATCTCAAAACTTTCGTAGTGACCTTGGTATAATTCACACATTTCTTCTCTTCTCTTCGTCTAAGCCAGGCATGTCAAACAGCACTCGCCAAGTGTGAACATATTCCCCTATTTTCCCTCCCTTCAAATTGGAGAACGAGAAAAACAAAGCGAAAACCGGTTCCACTAGCGCGTGCTACTGCAGTTAAGGAGGGGTGGACTCCTCTCTTCACACCCTGGGAGTGATGTTTGACATGCCTGGTCTAAGCCAGGCGTGTCAAACAGCACTCGCCAGGTGTGAAAATATTCCCCTATTTTCCCTCCCTTCAAATCGGAGAACGAGAAAAACAAAGCGAAAAGCGGTTCTACTAGCGCGTGCTACTGCAGTTAAGGAGGGGTGGACTCCTCTCTTCACACCCTGGGAGTGATGTTTGACATGCCTGGTCTAAGCGAACACCGAAGCGATCTTCAATAACGCGAACATTGTGATAAGTAGGGTGCGGATTTTGCATATTTGCATGCTTTTCTTCTTGGACTTGATTGTATGCAGACAAATGATAAACGCATTTCTCATTGTTTGGAATTAGTGTGCAGAATTGTATTGTGCATATTTTTGCATATTTGTAGCATGATGGCATATTTATACTTTTAGAGCTTAAATTTGCATATTTTAGAAACTTAATTCAGAAATAAATATTTTATTTGGCAAACTATTAAACTGCGATAGTTTGACAACACACTCTTTCGCTATCTAAGCCGACAATGTCTACAATGAATACCGACTGCATTGTTAAGTATGCACGAACACTTTTATCTGTCACTATCGCACGTCGACAGCATTTCGTTTCAACAATCGAGTTAATTTAAAGCGACTACGAGTAGCTTTCCAAGCATTTATTCAGTTAGTGTATTACGCCCGTGGTGAGTTGTGTCGAGATCTCCAAAGACAAAAGTCCTAGCACTACGCTTCTGAAAACCTTGGTTGAAGGAGAGAACACTTTGATATTTGATGGAAAATGTATATTCTGTCAAGCTTGTTCAAAGAAGGTAAGCTTTTACACTGTTTAAAAAGATTTATTCACAAATGTATAAACTTTCTCTACCCCAAACCTTAAGGTCTGTATGAATAGAAAGTATAGCATTCGTCCAAAGTTCCATATCAAGATTTTAGTAGATATACGCGTCTTAAGGTGCCCTAATTCCAAAACAAGCATTTTAGAAACATTCATACACCTACATATGTTAAACCATAGCTCAAAAACGAAAAGTCACCGAAATATCAAATCATATTTACAGTATTAACTTTGGTATCACGGAAGAATGTCATACTAATAAAATTCCCTACACCAAAAATTTGTTTACATCTAAAAAGCTGCGGTAGCTTACTCGAAAACGCCTCTAACGATTTCGATCAAATTATGATAAAGTATTAACTATTATGCATACCCTAAATTTTCCAGAATTAGTCACACAAATCTGTGCGTAAACTTGAAAATGACAAACGGTAGGAAAAAATACCACTGACGGAAAAAAGTATATCTCCTTAAAAACGTTTGCTGAATCCAGAAGATGCGGCCTGTATTAGTTCAGCAATATTGGCAGCAGATGACGTAAATATTCAAAGTGAACTTTCGTACATAGACGCACACTTCAAGACACTTCCAGAAATAATGGCGCAACTGGTGAAACGTGGTCTCCAGCTGACTACTGCGGCAGATTTGTTGAACACTGTCACAACCTCTTTCAACCAACTACCAGGGCCAATGGGGACAATTCTTAGAGAAAAGATGAACAAAATTGAAGAACTTAATCCAGGTTTGATAACAGTTAAAAAGATAAGTGGAATTGTACAAGGTGAGTCCCAAACTGTTGAAAATTACACCCCTGAAGAAATAGCAGAGTTTAAGTACTGTCCACTGAATTCTTGTGAATTTGAAAGGACATTTTCTGTGTATAAGAACATTATAACTGATAATCTAAAAAATTTTACATCTGAAAATTTGGATAAATACATTGTAATTTGTTGCAATACCAATAAGAGTGCAATTTAATGTGAATATAGGTACCTGTATGTACGCTAATATATTGTCACCACGCCCGCCGTATCTAATTGCCGACAACCGCAGTGTCACCCATCGCATTATTGTCGGCACTACCGCAAAGGAGCCGAAGAGAAGAGACGGAGAATGGCCGCATTGTTGGGCGCTTGCCGAAAGAGAGAAAGTGATAGAGGCTTCTAGAATGTCTGCTTTGTGTTTCACCGCTAAATAAGTGAACGTTCCGGAAGCTTCCAGAATAGTGCCTGGGAGATATAAATAGCGGTAAAGTGTGAGAAGAGTCAGTCAGACGTACGTGAAGCGTTGAGTAGTGCCGACGGAGTGAGTCAGACGTACGTGAAGCGTTGAGTAGTGCCGACGGAGAACAGTCAGACGTATGTGAAGGTTGAGTAGTCGTGCCGACGGAAAGAAGAGACGTATGCGAAGCGTCGAGGAGTCACACGACGGAGAAGGGACAGTTCTTTGTGTTGCGAGTTCGGAGCCGTGCTGTTGGTGAATGGGAAAAGACTTTCTTACTGTTGCAACGAGTGTACAAAGTTACTGTTTACGGAAATAAAAGTGTTTCTTTATCTCGACTACATCTGTCTTCTTTACTTTACACCCACACCAAAGTCACACTGGTGTCAGAAGTGGGATTCGTCGAATTGTTTCTAGTATCGTTACATCGTCGTTAGAAGTTGCAACGTTAGAACCAAGATGGAGGGAGATTCGGAAACCAGGATGATGGCAATGATGAAAGAATTATTTGCCAAAATGGAAACGTCATACGACAACCTCGCTGCCAAAATGGAAACGTCATACGACAACCTCGCTGCCGTGCTGAAAGAGATGAAGACGGCAAACGATAACCTCGCTGCCAAAATGGAAACGTCAAACGACAACCTCGCTGCCGAGCTGAAAGAGATCAAGATGGAACAACTCGGCGAACTGGCTGGCGTGACGGAAGACGTGGAAGAACTCGGCGAAAAGGTGGTAGACCTCTGCCAGCACGTGGACGTCGTGGAGGACGACGGGGAACGTCTTGGCGCCCTGGTAGTAAGAGTTGACGAGAGCGTTAAAGTACTGGATGCCAGGGGCAGACGGAATAGCGCGGAGCCGGAGAGGGAGCACCTAGTGGCCGAGGCGACAGTCGCGCCCGTTTCGGATGATATGAGGGAAGACCTGGAACAACTCGGCGAACTGATTGGCGTGAGGGAAGACGTGGAACAACTCGGCGAACTGATTGGCGTGACGGAAGACGTGGAACAACTCGGCGAACTGATTGGCGTGACGGAAGACGTGGAACAACTCGGCGAACTAATTGGCATGACGGAAGACGTGGAACAACTCGGCGAACTGATTGGCGTGACGGAAGACGTGGAAGAACTCGGCGAAAAGGTGGAAGACCTCTGCCAGCATGTGGACGTCGTGGAGGACGACGGGGAACGTCTTGGCGCCCTGGTAGTAAGAGTTGACGAGAGCGTCAAAGTACTGGATGCCAGGGGCAGACGGAATAGCGCGGACCCGGGGAGGAAGCACCTAGTGGCCGAGGCGACAGTTGCGCCCGTTTCAGATAACGAAAGTGTACGTCTCGGGGAAGACAAAGGGGCAGTTCAGGGACGTCGTCGGGGATCCTCTGGAGGAGTGTGTCGGGTACGTAACCAACCAGGATACGACGTGGAGGACGATCAGCAGGGAAGCGCACAAGCAAACGAGCATCACGCGAGAACCGACTTGGCATGTGACATGGGGGGACCGTCGGAGCCATCCAATCACCTGACGGATAGTGCCGTGAACGGAAGAAGGGTGGACATCATCGTGGACGGCAGGATACAGGAGAGGCCGTGCCGAGCACGAGTGAACACGAGTGCAGCGGTGGACGCGACTCGCGCGGATGTGGTGGGGTTTGTTGCCGGACCCATCGGAAGCAAGGTGGCTGCGAAGGTGCGCCAGAGAGGTCGGCGGACACGGTACCCAATGAGCCGTTTCCAAGTGCGCAGGATGGCCCGTCAACACACCAGGAAGAAGGGCAACTGGACGAGGGCCCGCCAAGACCGGCGGTACTGTTGCAGAATTTCGAAGCAGGATGGCATACGTCGTCCTACCCGGACCAAGGGACACTATCCAACAGCGATACCTAGGATCGTGCCTCCTGGAGAAGAGGTTCGATGGGTTAGTCCACCGGGGCGCAAGGGAGATGCCGCAGTGATAGTGCTGGTCGGGACGACCAGCTCTGAGGAGGGAGCAGTGTCACCGCGCCCGCCGTATCTAATTGCCGACAACCGCAGTGTCACCCATCGCATTATTGTCGGCACTACCGCAAAGGAGCCGAAGGAAAGAGACAGAGAATGGCCGCATTGTTGGGGTGCTTGCCGAAAGAGAGAAAGTGATAGAGGCTTCTAGAACTGTCTGCTTTGTGTTTCACCGCTAAATAAGTGAACGTTCCGGAAGCTTCCAGAATAGTGCCTGGGAGATATAAATAGCGGTAAAGTGTGAGAAGAGTCAGTCAGACGTACGTGAAGCGTTGAGTAGTGCCAACGGAGTGAGTCAGACGTACGTGAAGCGTTGAGTAGTGCCGACGGAGAACAGTCAGACGTATGTGAAGGTTGAGTAGTCGTGCCGACGGAAAGAAGAGACGTATGCGAAGCGTCGAGGAGTCACACGACGGAGAAGGGACAGTTCTTTGTGTTGCGAGTTCGGAGCCGTGCTGTTGGTGAATGGGAAAAGACTTTCTTACTGTTGCAACGAGTGTACAAAGTTACTGTTTACGGAAATAAAAGTGTTTCTTTATCTCGACTACATCTGTCGTCTTTACTTCACACACAACACCGCAAAGTTACAATATGGACAATACTTATTAAGTTATTCGTTTTGGAGTAAATAAAATACTTAAAGCTGTGCATATTTTCAAGCTTTAATGCATATTTTCTTCATTTTTTGAGCATACTTGCATGCATATTGGCATGAATTTTAGTGCCTATAAATCCGCAGCCTAGTGATAAGAATTACCCCGTTATTGCCTTCTCTAGGGAGGTAGGCAGTGGAATTCATAATCATAGGTTATGTGGAAATGACCTTCAGTGTTACGGGCATAAGTAGATATAACAGTCACTTAGATATTGCGTAGTATAGATAAAAACAAGCATTGGCTCATATTTCACTAGTTTCAAGCATTTGTTCGGTTTCGTATAAATTTCTCTTCAACTTCCTAAGGAGTAAAATCTTGCTGACCCATTGCTCACGATATAGTATAAATAAAAATAAACCGTGCTTACTTTTGTAAGCGTTTACTTGCTATTTCTTGAGGTACCTTCGTAAGTATCTTAGTTTGCTGAAGTTTAATACCATCATGAGTGTCAGCAGACTTTTTTCCAGGGGGGGGGGGGCACATGTTGGAAATTTGCAATCATATAATATTAAATCATTACTTTACTATCAAAATTCATAATATTTGTTGCAGATAACGGTATTAATTTGTGCTAAATAAAAATTGTTCTTTACATCAAAATTAAAATAATAGTTTAATGGTCAGTAACTGGCTGCACATTAAGTTCACCAACTTCCAAGGGGGAGCCGCCCCCCCCCCCCCTTGCCTCCGTTTCGCGACGCCCATGCCCGTAACACAATCATAGAAATTAATGTATTGTGGCATATTGGATGGAGTTTGTTGGAAAATTTTCAGATTTGGAAGCACTCAATTCTAAACTTGCCCTATTATATTGATTCCCCGAAAGTTCCAGTTGAACTTCAACTAGAACTTGCTGATTTATGCTATGATTCAGATTTTAAAAAGGCGTATAGTGTTAATATCAGCTCTTATCAAGTCTTTATCCACAAACATTCCCAGAATTTCGCAAATTTGCTGCAGAAATTATGTGTATGTTTGGCAGTACATACATCTGCGAATAATTTTCTTCAATGAACTTGAAAGAGTGCCGTCTAAGAACAGCATTGTCTAATAACTTTATGTCTGCCTTGAGACTTGCTTCTGTAACCGCTTCCCAAAAACATTAAGATGTTGGTGGAAAAGCATATATAAACTGGGCATAATAAATGCGTAACTAGGTTCAACGTGTGACTCTAAGTGGATTTTTTAATATGAAGCAATTTTTATTTTACGTTACATGGGCAGTTCGTTTCCGTTTGACTTGTAAGGTTAAAAGTTATATAAACATGCCTTAAATTTTGTGGTTTTAATGTTTTGTTTTTGGAATATTAATTTGTTTTTCAATAATTACATTGTTATTGTAATTCATATGAAAACCTTATGATCACAAAACCGATGTAAATAAATAATTTTAAACAAAATAAAAAGAAACAATAATACAAATAGTTTACTTAATTTTCCCTTAATTCACACATGTCTTGCTGCTTGTGTGCACACCAGTCCGCTTCATGCCCACGAGTACTGCCAAGGTCACGAAATGGCGCTCGGGTTGACATCGCTGCTATGTCTGCAATAGTGCCTGCCTCTGTGGTGTCTCCCATTCAAGGGCTCTGAGTTCGAATCACGATTAGGGTGAGTGATCCAAAACAATTTTTCGAGGTTTTCCCTTATCTTGATAAGATAAACTTTAAGGTCTATAGAACCCAGGCTCATTTGAGCATCATTTCACCCACTCCTTCATCGTCCGATATGACTTCCAGATTAAAGGACGTTAAACTTTATAACAAAGTACTGTTTGTATGTTTTTCATACATATCAGATTTCATCCATTTCGCTTGGTGCGCTTGTTCTTAGCAATAAATAATAACTTTAGTACCATAGGAAAACACTTTTCATTGGTCTTAATTTCCGAGTCACTATTGTGAACCTTTATCATGTCAGTAAACAAGTAAATATCCCCACAGTCATCTTCAAGAAAAAACACGGGATCTTTCTAATTCCTCCTCTCTCAAATGCTTTTAGCACTCAAATTAGAAACCTAAACTACAGGCAATAGTAATGTATAACGAACGTTTCTAAAACATACATATATCTTGACTGATAAGCTGTGCGTTTAGCAGGTAAAAAGATGAAGGTTGCTCAAGATAACGCGCAAGTCGCCCAGCCCTGGGTTATTCCTTCTCTAGGGAAGTGAGAAGTGAAAATAAGGGCTATGTTGAAACTATCTTCAAGGATGCGAAAAGAGGATGAGCACTCCGGCTATGCCTTCTCTACAGTCATCCAGTGGAATAAGGATCACACAAGTTATTTGGCACCTCTTTTAGAGAAATGAGACTTGTAAATTGGTACTGGTTTGAAGAGATCTTCAATACCGTACACTGTAGAATGACTAATAAAAGCTACGTTTCTTTCTTTTACTTTAGGGACTCAGTAAAAACGGCATGATTTGGGCAGTTTGAAGCACTTTTGCAAGCATTTTTGTCAATCTACACGGCTATCACGTTTATTTTAGACTTCCTTCAAGGAAAATATAACTGATACTCTCTGACGAAGATAGTTGTACTACGTCACAATGATTCTCTGCTTTAGTTTCTTGAGCAACGCGTTACCAGTATATCCTGATTATAAGATGTGTGAAGAATCGTTCCAATTGATAAGCACTATCTGTCAATTTAAAGGTAACACAAAAGTGTCTGTTTAGACATTTGTGTTATCGTACTTGTCATATACTTCCCCGATAAGCAATCATGCGAGAGACGCGTTAACTGCTTCTCGAATTTCAACATTTTTGCTACGCTTTACTTTTTTAAAAATGTCCTGGTAATATGTTGTGATCATCTTGCATTTGTTGGTAAAACATTGCTTCCCTATTTTTAATTTCTCTACTACGTATAGTAAGTGTGTGCCTGTGTACGTGCGTGTGTGTGTGTGTGTGTGTGTGTGTGTGTGTGTGTGTGTGTGTATGCGTGCGTGCGTGCGCGCGCGTGTGTGTGTATGAACAGCAGAACTCAAAAACTAAAGTTGGTTAAACGGCAAAGATGGTATTTAAGTTTAATATATTTCAAGGATGCGACACGAAAATTTTGAAGAAAATTCCTCTACTCTAAACTACCTTTTGCATGGAAACTTTTTTTGAACATTTTGATTTTCTCAAAAATAACTTGACCATTTTGATTAAAATGGCATATGTTTAAGATATTTTTATGAGAAATAAAGTATATATTTTGAATTTTCTGTCCATAGCTTATGTAGTCCTGTTCACTCTTGCTGACTTCAGCATAACTGGTAAACCATAAGAGATAAACCAAATCCTACTATATACAGAAATGTAGATCTAGTTAAAACACACAATTTATGTTCAAATGGATTTTTTTGTGGAGTGAACTATTTCGGACACATTCCTTGTTGTTTGTGCGAATTATGCAATACTTATACTTTTCTCAAATGGAGGGCCGTTACTCACTTTTTATCTCTTGGCCGTGTAAAGAGAACGCATTTTCAGATCCTTCATATAATGACCAGCTTTAAAAGATCTACTATCGCTCAAAGTCTGCTGTATTCACACATTCCCCTTGCACCTACAAGGAAATAAGCAGTAAGATAATTTCCGCAAAATGTTTATCTCGACTATGAAGAAGATAGAGGAATAAGAGTTTGTAATAATAGTACAAGAGCAGAAAAGTCATGTGAGTGCAACGGATCAGATTTTTTTAAATATCTTCAGAGTAATTAAAACTTGAACTTCCGTATAAAACACAGCTAAAGCTTTCTTTTGCCTCATGTTAGACACGAGTAGCCGAGGTCGTTACGGCATGGGCTGACGAACTGGAGTTCTCGGTTCTAATTCAGTAAGGACCGATCTCCCTATCCGAGGTACTTCCAGATTTTCCGTAGTTCTTATAGGTATGTGGGAAATACCGGGGAGGTGCCATAAACTTAGAATGTTTCCTTTCAAATTTTCTTTGCCGCTGATCATACCATTCATGTATCGCCCGTGATGGCGTATGAAGTAAAAGTGGGACTTGTAACGGGTTTGGGTGCCGGATTTAGGTAGGCATGAGAGGATGTTTCTCAGGCGCGAGGTTAGATGACAACACAACACAGACTTTTACTAAGTTTATTCTTCACCACTTCATTTGCCTCGAAGTGCCGACCTGAGCAAGTTTCTGGTGTTTCGTTCTAAGATTGCTATTTGCTTTACTTTACGCTAATCACTGTCGCCCTTCACACCTCGACGTTTATTTTTGGCGCGAAGCTATACTTATTCAGCGATACGAGGTTCACCTTCCTTGGAACATCGCAACGCACAGACCCCACTGTAAGCTTCCAAGTTTTCTCTTTATATTTCACCCCCGCACTTTCTCTCTAGTCCCGTTATGGAGGAGGGGTGTATTTTCCCCAGCTGTGTCCTTGGACTTCTGGCAACCGTCTCTCCGTGCGAGTTGACAAAAGATTGTTTGTCCCCTGGCCTTCAGAAATGCGCTCAGGTCAACATACTTTCGAGAGGCAGCTTCTTTGCACAATACAAAGTTATACTTATATCTAAAAGTCTTATACATATGTACGTTCATAATCTAAAATTACAAATATATACATAGAAGTTCCCGTCTCAGACCTAAACACTTCCATTTTTATGTCCTTATATATCTCACCTAAGTGCGCGGTTACTGTAGTTCTCAAGAGAAGATATACTCTGTGGAATGTTATGTTCCCTTTTCGAGGAAATAAACTGACAAATGAATACGTGAGAACAGTCAGTTTTCGGTAGAAATTGCGTGTTGTTCTTTACTGATAAAGTCATGTGCTGTTCTATCTTATTAGATAATTAAGTTTTTAGGACAAGAGAAACAAATTTGGTATCATATAAAATACCATTTTCAGCGAACCTTTCATCTAAATTAGATAATTTCAACGACTTTAGTCTTTATATACTGCTTTGGAGGGAAGGGAACTTCTGTACTATCTTGAAAAAATGTTGCTTCTAAAATATGCATTGAGCCGATATATAGCCCATTAGGCAGATTTTTGGGTCAGAATGTTTAAATTTATAACGAATTTAACAACAGAATATATAATTGAAATACCTCTTTGAAATAGCACCTTTACAGTTAAATAAGACGATAACACTTTTTGTTCCCCTTATCCGTTAGTTCTGAGTAGCAAAAGTTATAATTATGCTAAGGCTGTGGTTCCCAACAGGTGGTCCGCGAACGATGTCTTAGGGGTCCACGAAATGTCACTGAGAAATAAATTATTTTGTATTTTACTTGACTTGCAGTAGCCATTACACTAATCTAGTTCCTGCGTAAGTTCAGCTTCAGCAGGGTACGTTTGCCTTCCCATTTACTTTAAGCAGTGGCAAATGTTCATAATATGAAAATGAAATGTGATGTTAACACAATTTAATACGAGTACATTCGACATATCTTATATTTTACTTTTTATTTAAAAAATAAGAAGTGAAACTCTTAATATGTCAAACTATGTAGTTCCAGTCAAATTTATTAAAACAGTCCTTACTGAAGTAAGGATCAAGGACTTAATGAAGTAAAAACAGGTGTCATAAGTCATGTTTTATTTGCATTAAAACAAAGAATATTAGATACAAATATATAATGAGACTATGAATAATATTGTTAGTTTAAAAATATTGCATACGAACAACGCAATTGCAATAACGCATAACTTTACAATTTCAGTGTGACACGTTCAGTATGTCCTTCGAGTTCATGATTTCTGAAATGTTGGGTTACATACTTGACACTTTCACTCTGAAATCAGACTGCATATCATGCCGATTCCGTATTTATTGTTCATGAAGCACATGGTTGAGAATGCCTGTTCACATCGGTAGGTGGTTGGAAAAGGAAGTTTGAACTTCATCGCCTTATCAGTGAATGCTTTACAGTCATTGCATGCTGTTAAGCAAACGACTAGATTGTTTTCGCCACTAAAAACGTTTTTCATTGTGCTACTGCTTGTCAGTCTACAACTTAATCTTGCTTCTCTTCTAATTTTAAAATAATCTACTGACTTGCTTTAGTGATCCGGATGCTTTGTTTCTAAATGCCGAAGTTTTGCAGGCTTCATACACTCATTAGAGAGGCATTGATAGCAAATACCTCATTGAGGTTTAGGTTCATGTTCAGATCCTGTATATACAGAGTGGAAGGGAAGTCATTACATTCCTTCTTATATGTGCTTCATAGAAGCATTACAAACAAAAAAAGTCTAATGGCATTTTGTTCTTTGATCAGCCGATTTGGAAAAAATAAATGGTTTTTGATCCAACTTGGATGGTAATTACACAGGAATGCACGCAGATAACAGTTCGTTACTTGTAAGATGCGTAGAGTAATATTTCTGACATACCTTCGGTAGTAATTATGCGCCATCTGATACCGAAATTTAGATTTCAAATCGAATGGGCTTGATAAAGACACGTTTTAATTTAATTGCCGGATGTGAGATTTGCGTTAAGTGTTGAGTAATAACATATGTAGATAATAGAGTAGGAAGTGTTTTAAGGTGAGCAAGATATGAGTAAATAATAGTCGTTAAATTTGTAGGATAAACACATTATTGGTTTGAAATTAACGAGTCATGACGTCATACTACATAGTTTAAATACACGTTTGAAATTCAGGTCTGCCAATCTTAAAAGTCGCGCGATATATTTAATAAAATATAAAGTAAACATCGTTTAATCCTAAAAAGGTAATTATATATTCGAAATTCATAAAAGAACATGTTATAATAGAAAGGGACATTTCTAAATTGCGGGAAAAGGAAATAGCATTTTGGATACGAGGCTTTCTTGGATGACGTCATGACATTTAAAATTGGAGAGAACGTTTTTCTAGCGTGGGGACGCCGAGAAAGCGTCACCACTCACCCCAGACCAGTACTGCAAGTTATGGTGTGCAGACGTGAGTGCGATTCCTCTACATATAGAATCGGCATAACTCCCGAAAGTATATAAGAAGTAATAAACAATATACAAAGGTTTTCTTGGGTAGTCTATAACACCTGCGCGTACCCGAGATAAAGAAAGAGATCTTATCCTGACTAGCCGGAGCGAACCAAATCAAAGGGCGACACCACGTCACCAACGACATTTACGCATCAAATGGCGATCCAACGAGAGACCAACGACATTCCGCCACACATCACAAGGGGTTTCGTAATAACTAATCACTTAAAAGATGTGAAGGAATACTCCAAGCAGCTTTTTCACACGTGCAGTAAGCCGACAACGTTACGTTGAGGTTGGTCAGGGAATTGAGTTGGTTTGTGGATGTAAACAGCTCGGGCACCTTCGCTTTAATGTTTTGGGAGCTAACGCTTGTGATTGGCCTATACTCGCGCAGTAAACACAGAAGAACAAGGCAGGGCATTTGTGTTCTCAAGAAGCACCGTTACTGTGTTTGTTTATGTACTGAGCTAGGGAAAGTGACACCCACACAATCTGCAGTGTTGCCAGCTTGTTTTTTCGAGAAAACTAAAATATCTCTTTAGGAAATGGTCAGAGACGAAAACGTAAGATACAAAATGTGTTCCAGATATCGGAATCTATGATTGGTTTAAATTAATGTAACTACTTCCCTTCCAACCAATAAAACCATAAATAAAACCAAAAACCATATAAAACCAATCTCCAGATAAACACTGCTGTATTTCCTAATTTTCACAGTAGGCCTACAAACACTGCTCATAGTCGTAAAAGGGTTTGGTTCAACAGAGGATGACTTATCCACTGGCACATTCACATCAAATAACTCCTGATCCTCTTCGTCAGTAGGCCTATCGCGTTTTAATTATTCACTTTTTAGCCAAAGATCCATTTTTAATTGCTGTACCTGCTGAGCAAAATAAATCTTGATAAATAATTGTGTTATAAACACGCGTAAATTACTCGATCTTTTACAGAACTATTACTGCGATGAATAGGCAAACATCAAAATGATCAGCCGTCGATAGATATGTCAAACATGGAGCACGCACCATCTAACGAAAATTGGCAGAACTACTACTAGTGCCTAATATTGACGCTAGATTGAGCCAATGTTCAGTTGACTGTAAAAGCAGATATAAATTCCTGCAATGTATAATGTAACTCAAATTAGCATGTTTGTAATATTCTAATCTACAACTTAAGAATTTAAGGGATTCTTAAAAAAATTGTTGGGAACCACTGTGCTAAGGTAAGGACGACAACAACAATAATAGTATAGTATACATAGTGATTATATATAATAGTATTATAAGAAGTAGTATTGTAATCATTAGGGCTAGGAAGTTCATGCCCTAAAAAACACTGAAATATGCATGCATATATGCTCTTAAAAACTTCAAAATATGCCAAGAAATATGCACTATTAATTAAAACGATTGATATCCCTTTGCAGTAGACAAGACGAGTTAGTATAAATTATAAATAAAGTTACCGTATTTCTTAGACGTTGAAGCAGAAGTGGTCTGGCCGCTAGTATTAACTGCTAAATTGCAGTTCACAACAAACATTTTGCAAAAATGTTCAACTGTAAAACATCGTATGTTGTCTCGCAAAACACTTTTGTAACGTGAAAAACTTCTCTCCACGTCATAAGATGTTATCGGGCATATTTAAATTATGTTAACTGCTTTACAGAGAGAGTCAAGTCTCTTGGTGTGACAGATGGTTTTCTTTCAAGAATGTCTCGAATATCGCACATCTGCTTATAACCAGAATTTTTTCAAATTACATAATTCACTTTTTGTCCTGTGCCACCAGGAACGGAACTTAGATCACATATTGTTTTTCAAAGACAGTAAGTGATTCATGCAAAGGGGATCCTACAGCTTCCAATGCCGTTATGGCTGTTGGTAAGAAAAAAAAAAAAAAAAAATGGGCAGATATGAAACTAGGATCCTCTTTTAACCCAGTGTCTGACAGAGTATTTTGCACAGTTTCCATTGAGTGAATGAGTGAGTTGGGTTTAAGGGCCCGTCGACAACTAGGTCATTAGGGCCCGAAGTTCGAAAATAAAAACAACCAAATTACTAAAAGCTCACTCGTAAAAAGTTAAAACGTCAAAGTTAAAATAACTAAAACGGAAAGTTAAAAGTACTAAAACGTGAGTTAAAACGGCTAAAAGTTAAAACTGGTAAAAACTGAACTTGTAAGACTTAAAAAGCTAAAACCACCCTAAAATCCTAATTCCGCCTGGATGTTTCCATTGATGAAGCATTTTTCGAGTCCAATGAATTAACCTCTCCGACTATTTCTATGTGCTCAGATGAATATAAAACTGCATCGACCCATGTTCCCCATCGAGTTAACAGTGGTGCTGGTGGAAGTCGGATATTGGGTGCTGTTGATCTAAACTTAATTTTGGACATTCCCGTTTTCATCTTTTACATTCCGGAGTTTACTTTTTTTTTGGCTTCCACTTTTGTTTCCATTTTTCCCATTCCGTGTTTGCATTTTTCAGTTCGGCTTCCATCTTTGTTTCTATCTGTCGCATTCCGGAGTTCATTTCATTTCCTATTTGTCCATCTTGGCTAACATTTGTTTCATCAACTGCTCCATATTGTTGTTTTTCGTCGCACTCCTGACACCAATTGTGACAATGTTACTCTTTTAACTACTTCTTTATTCTTTATAGAAACACCGAAACGACACTGTGCAAAAGCACTGCAGAACTATAACAAATACTACAGGAAGAAATACTAGTAGACAAAGCCGTGTGAATGTAATAAACATTTCTATTTCAATCATATAGAAAATTGTATGAATTGTTCGTTGATGAGGGAGTAGAAAAAGATATGTGATTGAGTTTAGTAAAAGAAAACTGAGTAGAGAAAATCGTGTGGATTTAACACGCTGCATTTCTGATTCAAACATACAGAAATTGTATGAACTGTTTGTAGAAGAGCGAATAGGGAAAGAAGTGTGATTGTGTTTCATAAAAGAAAATGAGTAGAGATGATCTTGTGAATGTAATACGTTGTTACATACCTATTTTGAGCATGTCTTGGGTGTGAAATGCCAAAATGATGTTTCATTGTGCATTAATCATTTTGCTCTAATTGTGTTTATTCTGGAACGTAGGCTTATCGAATCATTTTAAGAGGTCATAAACACCGCCAGTCTAATGAATAATTATCACATGAGTGTCAGTTCCACACCATGTTTAATATACTATTGCAAATAACCTGAGCGATACATACATTAATAGCAAGAACAAACAAAGCCATTCAGTGAATGCTATCAACAGGTGGCTGGTATTTGTCATGTAGCTTTGTTCCTTTGCACTTCATTGTTTTCTGACTCAAGTCTACCACACTACCTTACGATACACAATGTTTTATTTCCTTACTTAATTCGGTTGGATATTTGAATATATGTTAACAAGTTTATTAATTTTGAAATCCCTAAAGATTTAAGGTAATTTATTATAACTATTTTAACTCAATAATTAAAGCTGGGCTGATATTTTGTTGAAAGCACCCTTTCACTTTCTACCACATAAATTTACACTGATATACACGATAAATCTTTTAAGCACGCAAATATTGGATACTTCCATAAGAATATGCAACAATGCTGTTGAGTGTAACTTTAAAAAATGTACAAAAACAAAAAACAATGCATTAAAGGCACTACATTGTTTTCAAACCATAGGTACCTACATTTTTATTTAAACGCTCTGCTCGTTCACATACGTAAATGCTTAACTAAAACGTCCTCAGACTGCTAAAATGCCTATGTAAAAGGTTTTATTATTCTGTAGATATGCATGCAGAGGTTTTGTGAATAATATAAGATGGCAAATTACTGCGTAGTTTTACAAAGAACTGAAACGTATATTTTAAAGTTTAAGCCTTCGGGCAAATTTCTATTTACTCGGTCGTTAATCTCGTACATTTTTCGTTTAATTCTGTATTTTCATTCAAGGATAGGAGAAAAGTAACGTTATTTATTATTTTAAAATATAATTAATATAAATATAATAGGAAGCGATTTTAAGAATAACTGTAAAGTTAAATATTTGTAAAATGGTATCCCAAGGAAAAGTAATTTGTGAAGTGATAATAGCTTATCGCAACACGCAAGACAAGGCGATGTGAAAAATCACGTTGTCGTTGTCAAGGGCAGTGAGGGGGGAAAGAAAAAAGAAAGAAAAAGGGGAAAAAAGAAAAACGTTCGTTCCGTATAGACGCACAAAATATTTACTAAACGTATTGGAATTGTTATCTTTGTGTAAAATAGCCATCCAAGCTACACTGATATTTAAAGTCAAATAGCACGTGCGTTCGAAGTGTTTATTCACAAAGGGGTGAATCTTATTTCCACAAAATACCCGGTAAATTTCTTAAACCGTCACATCCTTGAGGAGTCGAATCTTCATTGCCACCGTTGAGCAGATACGAAACATCAAATAGCCGAGGAAAGTCCCCCCCCCCCCCCTTCAAAAACAAAGATCAGAATTCACTACAGATATGCATAACAAACAGCAAAAGTATCAACACTCGTAATAAACTGGATACAAACACCCACAACGAGAGTCCGAGTTACAATTAAAAAACGCATCAAATGGCCATGCAACGTGAAGATATTCGTAGAAATTTAAATTAACCTGCTTCAAGTGGCGCCCAGCGTGAGGCTCGAGAAGAAATAGCCAGGAGGAGTAATTTCGTGAGGGCAGGAGAATAACGAAGAAAGAAGAGAGAGGAAAGAAAATGAAGAAAGAAAAACACAGTATTTGCAAGCACTTTTTATTAAAAAGAGCAAGTTTAATTTTTAGGAAAATTAGATTAAGAAGTACAAGCCTTGCGAAGAATATGGAAAATACAAAAGAAATAAGTGATAGTAGAGAAGGTGAAGAGAAAGAGAATTGAGGAAAATAGAGTGAGGAAGAAGTAGGAATAGCAGAAGGAAGTAAAACAGTGAACCCATGCTAGGAAAAAAAAAAAAAGATAGCAAATATGTCTAGTTTTAACACAGAAGGCAGAGTCAGGCAGAAAGAAATCCAGGGTAAATTTAGAAGCATTAGCAAATAGGTTAATATAAAAAATAGAAAATAATGAAGATTGGCTAACTAAAAAGATAGAAGGTAAGGCAGGTGAGCTGTCATAACAGGTAGGAAAGAATGTAGAAAATATATGCAAGTGTTAATACAAGCTTAACACAAAGGACAGATGAGAATTTAGGTCAGCTGGCATAAAAGATCAATGAGAAAAGAAATGAAAGTAGTGTTGTATACGGGTATCGGAGGTATTCGGCGTTATAATATTGTACTGATATTTACGTTAATAAGGATTGTATTAGTGCATTGTGAATTAATAATTATTGTATATTTCACATGCATATTGTATGTATTTCAGGATAAGAAACGAAAAAGTAAATATAGTCAAATATTTTGAAGCTTTGAGATCCCATTCTCTTTGCACGCTTAACATAAAAAATGAACAACGATGTTCCATTTCACGAAAGTTTCGTTTTCCGAAACTGACACAAATAACAAGGAATATCTCCGAAATGGTTCACTCTACAAAAAAAGTTATTTAGGTATTTGTGCCATAGCATGTGATTGTTGGCATGACAAATAAATAATACGCTGTGAGTATGAGGGCAAGGGGGAAACAGCCACCTCACCAAGCGAAAGTCCAACTTTCAGAACAACCAATTCCTAGAATAAGCAACCACGTGCAGAGCAATACTCATTTCCCCAGAATTTCCGATAGCCCTATAATAATACAATGAACTAGGGTACTCGTCTTCGCATCCAGGATCTCCTTAATAAATAGACTGACTGGGCCTCGATATATGTATCAGCATCTTTTAACATGCCATCCACTCACAACTCATCAATAAATCAACTCATCTAGCCTGATTACTACGCTAGTTTTGCTAACAAGGCCCAACGAATCTTTCCAGATCCTGTTGGCTCCGCTCGGCCAGGTTGTGGCTCACCCAGGATACAACACTGACGTCAAGTGTGGGATATAGCTAAGCCACAGAACCAAAGTCAGGTGAAGAAAGAAGAAGCGAGGAGCGACTCAGACCTACTCGGACCAAAGAAACAAGAAAACGAGACCAAGTGGGCAGCGGCGAAGCCCCGACTTTAAGGCAGTCACCAAGTAGCAAGGAAGCGTGAGAAGCCCCAAGAAAAGCCAACAGCTGTTATCAGCCTAGGAACGATCAGGAGAGTTGTTAAAGAAGGGTGATACCTGGAAATTGGCTGAAACACAATAGAATTTCGAAAAAGTAAAGAATGACGTTTTCAAAATACAATATGCCTGGAAAAATCCATTCCCAACACACCGTACCACATTTATATGATTTTTCTATTGTTTAAAGGTTTAGCAGTTATGCAAGTTATCCACAATGAAAAGGCCTTAATATGATATTCCCTGAAAATTAAAGGAATATATTTCATTTGTCACGGAAATGTCTTAAACATTTAGTATTTTAATCGGATTTATTAGTCTAGGGTTACCAATTTTTTATGGAAATGGACACAATGTTAAAAAATATAGGACATTTGACAAACATGCAGGGCACTGTTGGTCATTACAAAAACAATTAAAGTTGTAATTTAAATGCTATTTATATACACCCACGGACGTATATTTACATTTTCTTAATATCCCGAAACATACAACATTGAATGTGATCATCGATAGTCTTATGCAAAGCTAATCAGAAATATAATTAGAAATTCCACACAACTGAAGTGTTTAAATTAGTACTTCATTAAAACAATACTTTTGACTGAATCAACAGACAATTATCTGTTCATCGTGCTCTTATTAGTGAAAATACTCTTTCAACATAGAACGACGAGTAGAAGAGCAGGGATTATGTTTGGTTAGATGGTAAGACTGCTTTTACAGTCATAATACATCCTTTAGTAACATTCTGATGATTGTGTCTCTAGTATAGCTTGCATCATTTACTGAGACCCATACAAATAAGAAGCAGATTGTCTATCAAATTAGTGTTGTGTACAAGAATATGCTCCCATCTTCCTGCCTTGAAACACTTGTACCAGATACTATTCGCTCTGCTTATACATTAACAATGCATCATATTCTATGTTCTAATAACCCAATTTAACACAACCTAACCTAGCTTTGCCTCGTCTAACATTACCCTCTTCTATTCGCCAAAGCTAACCTAATCTTACCTAATAACGTATCATTTTCTAACTACCTGATTGAACTCAACCCTCTGCTACATATCTGTTCTACCCATTTATCACCTAACCTATCCTAACTTAGCCCCTACGCTTCCTTTCACTTATTCTATCCTATCATAACCTAATCTAGATCCAGCTCATCTATTCTATTTTATCCAACCATAACCTAACCTAGAGTATCCTATTCTATTCGGATGTTATCCTATCATAACTACCATAGCATAGACCATCCTCTTCTAACGTCTATTCTATCCTACCATAACCTATGCTGATCCCATTCAGATCTAAGCTTCGAGATGATATTGAGGAAGGTAAATCAGGCATTGGTCGATGCACTTCTTGCAATTTAAAGATCGTTTCATACAGTGGAGCTCTGATACTAATATTTTGAGTGCACTGAGGTGGCACCGAGGCTACATTGGACACTGGGATGATGTTCTAATCACTTCAGGATACCAAGGACGCTGACACAGATACTTTCTGTCTCTTAAAAGAAGTTTTAGAGTTCTAATACAAACATTTTTCTGACTCCTAGAGATATTTCGGAACACTTTTACAACATTTTGCTATGTTTTTAAAATAACATCTCCCGTTTTACAAGAGCTAACCCTATTTTCATAGTTTTGTCCACTATTGCTCTTATTTATCCAGGATATTCATGTCTTTAGCATTTGTGTACTTTATATGGAACTGTACACCCTTTTCCAGTGATTTGAAATGCTTTCACAGTCATATTACAGCCTTTTGTAAATTTGTGATGATTGTGTCCAGACTCTATGTAGAGTATAGCTTGCATGTTGCATACTAACCTAACCTGGTCTTACATGTTGGTTACAAGCGTGGAACATTTGTGTAACGCATAGGTAACAATGACAACACTTACAAAAAAACGTGTAGGCCTTGGTCGAGACGGCATCAAAGATACCGTGATCCATTGTCTGAGCTGGTCAGAGCTCCAATCATTCAGATGTCGAGCGCAGTACTTAGCGAAACGTCGGTATCCTCGATGCCTTCTAGACCACGGCCAACAAGCCCGGGAAAGATAAACTTAGCTAATAGTCAGGACGTCGGCCGTAAAAGCCTGAGTTACACAGTTTTTCTAAAGTTTTGCTTGTCACAAAATGTATATCTAGACGATTACGAATATTCTCCATGGTTTTTCCAAGCATGGCATTACTGAAAAGTTTGTACAAAACTTTTTTCGACATCGTTTCTTGCTTATTGCCGTAATCGGTTATTGAATTTCACGTGAGGCTTTAACCAATACGATTGGCGCAAGTGTAGTGTACGGTCAATCTTTGTTAGGCGTAGACCATGACTAAGAGCTTATTTCAAAGCCATGTGATGCACCTTATATCGGGTGATCCAAAAGACTGTGAACCGGCTGTGCTGTGTTTTGTCTGTACGGGTATATCAAATACTTAATTAGTTATTAAATATTTTGTGTGAAAATATTGTAAAAATTACTTGCCATATAAAATGTCCTCTGTGACAAAAGGTTTAAATTTGTAAAGGTGAATTTCTGTTTTTGACTAGTACACTGTATTATAAGAAAGTCAATATTCTGGTTTTTTTAGAGCATTCTTTTAGTATTTGTTCTAATTCTTTTTTCTTATGCTATCTAAAACATTCCGAAAATAGCAACTTTTTCATATTTTAACATCATATAATTTTCCAAACATGAACATTTAAAGGAAAAGGGTAATATCAAATTCCTTATTTACATATTATGGACCTAGCCTGTAAGTTTCATTAAGCTAAACGTAAAGCTTTAACATATGAGACATTTTGTGTACTGAAAAATATTACGAAAAAAAGTTTCTCAGAAAATGAGTTTTAAAAAACGGTTGTTTAAATCTTCTTCTTCTAACCTTTGCAAGGAGCTAAACGTTTCCTCATATATACTTGTGACACTCTTTCTGCTATTTCTTCTGCTATGCAGCAAGTTTACCATATTTCAGTATCCTGCGGGATGACTTTTTATTGCACTGACCAGAAGTGGCACTCCGCTGAAGTATATGACTATCTCTCTGCTCACTGGTCTTTATCCCTAATTCATTTACACTAAATACTGACATTATTGCCTCCAGTTCTTGCATTTCCTTACAGCCCGTATTGAAATCTGCAACAGCACATGTAACTTCAAGCTCAGTTTTCTTTCTTGAAACAAAAGTTTCATTTACACACCCATTCCATATCAGGGAGTGTAAGCATTCATTTGCATTCTGTTTTCCCTGCTGTACATCTTTCCAGCAGCTCATCAGAAGCTAAATGAATGTACAATAGCACCACTTTCATCATAACTTCTTTTGAAAGGGCTGTCTTCATGTGTGTGGTGTTGTCTTGCTTTATATATGTCCCAGTGTCAAAGTTTTCCATCTAGCTTAGTGAAACTTGCAGGTAAGGTCCATGATATGTAAATAAGAAGCTTGAATTTCCCTTTTCTTATAAATGCTCAATAATTGAAAACTGTATGTTGTTAAAATATAAAAAAGTTACTATTTCAGAATTTTTGAGGTAACATACGAGAGAAAAAAAAAGAACAAATGCTAAAAGAATACAATCAAAAACTTAGAATATGGGTTTTCTTATATTACAGTGCACTAGTCAAAAACAGAAATTCACTGGTTAGCGTGTCTGCCTCACGTTCAAGAGGTCCCGAGGACCTCGGGCTCGTTTGAGCATCATTTCACCCATTTCATTCATTTGTCCGATATGGCACAATGTTGGAGGACGTTAATTTAAAAAAAAAAAAAAAAAAAAAAAAAAAAAAGTAAATAAATAAATAAAAAAGAAACAGAAATTCACCATTAAAGTTTAAAATCTTTTATCACATACAACATTTTATTTAGCGAGTAAATTTTACAATATTCTCGCACAAAAAATTGATAGCTAATTATTTGATATAGCAGCACTGGGCTATTAGTTTACACTAATGTTTTCATTATGTGGTTACGTTTTCATAGTTATAGGTTGATTATTAAAGCTGGAATCTTCAGTATAGCCTTACAGGGCTTTTAAGCGTCAATGATCACCTGCAGGTGTCTCTTTAAATGGTCATTAGTGACCTAAGGTGGTACAAATAATAAATATAGCATGTGTTCTATTTCTACACACCCTAAGCCACCAAAACAATGCCAAAAAAAGAAAATTCCAAGATTTTAAACATTTTACCAAATTTTCAGTGTAGCCTTGTCTTAAAAACATTGCTTAGGCTATCACAACAAAATGCTTATGTAAATAATGTGAATGTACAGATTTAAAATGAGAAAATAATAATAAAAGGTCAACGAATTTGTAAATAAATTTTTTAAATGTTGACTCGCTCGCTCCATATACTTCATACAGCTAATAAGCCACCGCATACTATATATTACGACAGAGGGATTTGGTTATTTTCTTGCATTAATATTGTGTATCATACTGCACGTATATTTCACATGTGCTTTTGCTTCCCGTGTTCCGGGCTTGCCTAAGTTGTCATTACTCTTAGTCCGAGAGGTAGGACTACCATCGTATTTTCCCTTATCGGAGAGCTGAGCGCACCGGAGCCTGTATTTTACGCTAACCTCGTTCAAAGAGAAAAGCTTGGGCGCCACTGTTCTACACGTGCCGGGCAGATGGCATTGGGCTGCGTCCTATCTACCTGCTTGCAATATCTGTGAATATATTGCAAAGCATTTGCTTTTGCTATCTATTTTCGTGTTTACTATTGTTTTAGCCTTTTGGAACTTTGGATCGGCATAGAGGAAACAGCTTATTGCAATACTCCAAAAACTAACTGTGACATTTTTACCCCGTTATGGTGCAGTCTGGTTATATTTGGTGATATCCCATCTGTTGGGTTGCATTAGTGCCGCCAACTGTTTGTAACATATAACCATGGTAAAGCTATATATTTTAAAACAAGATTCTGTTTAGACGCCGTATTATTAATTAATTAATCAATCAATCAATCAGTGGACGTAATGCTCGTTTTTGCGTGATTTTGTTTTGAATTGTTTTAGAGCAATATATGCAATTATAGTTAATGTTATTTTTGTATTCGCTACACAGTAGTACATCTCGTATATGTTACGATATTTAGCGCTCGGAAGTAATTTTATCCAAAAGTGTTGTTGCAGAACAAGATTTGTCGAAGGTGAGTACGTTCATCATGTGTTGTGTGGTAACGATGTTCAGGCATTATTATCGTTTGAAAGCATGTTGCTTTAACACTGTGATATTTGAGGTTAGAAGTGGCTTTATTATGTACGTCGGCAGGACTGTTTTTTTGTAATACTTCCGTCTGCTGTTTAGTGTAATGTCGGCCATTTTGAACTCCTGGGGACTGCCGATAAGCTGCGCCGACTATATATTTGGTGATATTCCATCTGTTGGGTTGCATTAGTACCGTCAACTGTTCGTAAGCACGGTAAACCTAAGGCGGTGTTATTACATCTGTTATGTTGCCACAGAAGCCAATATTTTTGAACCTGTTGCAGGAAAGACAATCAATAGATTTTAGAACAATATTCAGTTTAGACGCAGTATTAATCTGTGGACGCCATTGTATTGCTCATGTGTGCGTGGTTTTGTCTTGAATTCTTTTAGCGTATTATATACAGTTATTGTTACTTTGTTATTTTTGTGTTCGCAACACAGTAGTGCATTAAATATATTAAGATGTTTAGCGTTCGGAAGTGATTTTATCCAAAAGTGTTATTGCAGAACAAGATTTGCCGAAGTGTAGGTATGTACATACATGTGTTTTGTGTGGTAACGATGTTCAAGCTTATTATCGTTTGAAAGCAAGTTACTTTAACCCTGTGCTATTTGAGGTTACAAATAATGTTTTTATTTTGATAAACAGTGGTTGTTTTATTTCCTTTAAATGCTGTGTATAAATATGAGTAAGAGAAAAAAATAGTCAGGAAAGCATTCTTCCAGTGAAAAAAATGCGTGTTTAACAGTTTCTAAAAAGCCAATGTACTAAAAATTAAAAGCTGAAGTTGAACAAGAAGACGTTTGTGTAAGTAAAGTAGCTCTCGTGACAATTTCCATTGTAGCTTGGCAGTACTGTTTTTTGGTATAATCTCCATTGCAGTTTAATGTCGGCCATGTTGAATTCTTGGGAACTGCCGCTTAGCTGTTTCCCCTATATTTGCCCTAGGGAAAAAATCCCAGTTACATTTATCTGTCTATGGGATTTCAATCCGGACCTCCCGAATGCTGGACACGTTACCGCCTGAGCCATCCCGCTCAGTGAGGAAATACTGTATTCTGATACCGATATTTCACTGGGAATACACGTTTTGAGACTCCCTGAACCCCAAAAGCATTTTTAGAAAAAGGTCTGAGTGTATATGAGCAGCAAAACTCAAAAACAAAATGTCGTTAAATACCAAACTTAGGATTTAAGTTCAGCATCTTTAAAGAACATTTCAAGTATTCTCCACAGCAAACCACCCTTTTCATGGAACACTTTTCGAAAATTTCTGAAAAATGGCCCAAACGATTTTGGTCTAAATGATATATGTTTAAAAAACACTGAAATATGCATCCAAATATGCTCTTAAAAACTTGAAAATATGCCAGGAAATATGCACTATTTAATTAAAACAATTAATGCCCCTTTGCAAGATGAGTTAGTATAAATAATAAATAAAGTTACCTTATTCCTTAGAGGTTGAAGCAGAAGTGGTCCGGCTGCTAGTATTAACTGCTAAATTGCAGTTCACAACCAACATTTTGCACAAATTTTCAACTGTAAAACATCGTTTGTTGTCTCGCAAAAGACTTTTTTAAGGTGAAAAACTTCTCTCCACGTCACAAGATGTTATTGGGGCATATTTAAATGATATTAACTGCTTCACAGAGAGAGTCAAGTCTCTTGGTGTGACATGGTTTTCTTTCGAGGATGTCTCGAATATCGCACATCTGTTTATAACCAGAATTTTTTGAAATTACATAATTCACTTTCTCTTTTTTACTTTTTGTCCTATGTTACCAGGAACCGAACTTAGATCACATGTTGTTTTTTCAAAGACAGTAAGTGATTCATGCAAAGGAAATCCTACAGCTTCCAATGCCGTTATGGCTGTTGGTAAGAAAGACAAATGGGCAGATATGAAACTAAGATCCTCTTTTAACCTAGTGCTTGACAGAATATTTTGCACAGTTTCTATTGATGAAGCATCTTTTGAGTTAAATGAATTAACAACCTCTTCGATATTTCTATGTGCTCAGCATAATATAAAACTGCATCTACCCGTGTTCCCCATCGAGTTAACACTGGTGCAGGAGGAAATCAGATATTAGGTGCTGTTGATCTAAACAACCTAACTCTTTTAGGAGATTTAACAAAAATTATCTTTGTCCTGGACACAAATCTATCTACCAATGGGAAAGAATCACGTATTGTCTCAGAAATGCGATGAAGAGCGTGGGCCAAACAAGTTATATGAATTAAGTTAGAAAAAATACCTTTCAGAGTTTGTCCTGATTTTACCATATAAGGGCCTGCATCAGTAACAAAAGTAACCAGTCGTATTTGATTCCACATGGCCATAGTAATTTCAAAGAGTCCATCACAAACTGCGTCACAGTTACATTTTCAGTGGCCGACAATTCGCACACATTAAGAAGATAAGGTGTAGTCTTTTGTTCATTATTTAAAGCACCCACGATTATATTAGCAATAGAACGGCGCTCAAAATCAGGGGTTGCATCAACAGACAACCACACAACCTGATCCGCTAATTCATTTTGTATATTTGACAATACGTCATTGTAACAATGTCCTACATAAGTCTTACGCAGTGTGTTTTCTTCAGGCACCTGTTCTCGAGTGTACTTGGCAAGAAAGTTTTTAGATGTCGGATCATTAATTTTGAAGAAGGGAATATCAGCAGCTAAACATGCTTGGTACAAGTCATAGGAAAATTCAGTAACCCTACTTCCTAAACACTCCACTAGCTGTTTTTAAACAGGTTATTTGTTTGCGAGTTTTCTGATTAAATTCTCCTTATATTTTGCTGTGTTTATTTGCTGAACTATTTGAAATCTTTTCTCACTCCCTACCTTTTTCTCACACGCTCCACAAAACAGTGCCCTATTATCTGTAGATATTAAATCACCCGAAAACTCTTTCTGTAAATTAATTAATCTAGCACTCGAAGTTGGTTTTATTTTCGGAATTTGAAGAGCTTTTTAACATTTTATACGCCTAATTTTATTTGGTGGGAACCAGTTCACAACACTGTTACGTTTGAAGACCACGACACAACTACTGGTGTGCAGGCAAGCGTTGCTATAATCGTGCTGCTCAAAAGGTTGACCTGCACTTTATCTTTGTTAATATAAACCTCTCAGATAACGCACTGATTATTCTCTACGCACATACATATAATAAAAGGATGGAAACAGGGGATTCACTGCATGACAACATGACTTAGCATTAATTCTCGCCACCTCGCGAGTTGCATCATCATTTGCAATACTACCAATATGAAAAATATTATACAGATGGAAAAAATAATAAAAAACCATAAAAATCATAAAAATGTGCAATATAGGGGCTATAATATTGAAATCTGCGTGAGTTGCATCATCATGTGCAATACTACCAATATGAAAAATATTATCTAGTTGGAAAAAAATAATAATAAAAAAAAAAAAAAAACAAATAATCATTAAAATATGCAATATAGGGGCTATATTGAAATATGTATTTATCAACATCAAGAAAATATGCAGCTATATGCACCATAAAACCTGTCCAAATAACTGAAAATTCCATAATTCGTGCACATAATGTAAAAGCATACATTTTTAACACCTATAAAAACATGCAAATGCATGGACTTCCCTGCCCTATTTATGACAAATTAAACGCGTATCTTGAATTTTCTGGCAATAGCCTCGGAAGTCCTCTCCATTCTGGCATAACTGGTAAACCGAGATAGAGGAAATCTAATCACACAAAAATTGTAGCTCTCGTTAAAGGACACAATGTATGTCAAATATTTATATATTGTGGAATTAACCATTTACAATATATTCCTGGTTACTTATTGGTTTGGATTTTCCAATACTTATACTTTTCGCAGATGAGAAATCGCTACTATAGCAGACACAAGCTTTAATGGCGGCTGATACCTGACCATTACTGTTCTGTTTCCTGTCGTGGAAATACATTTTGTGGGCGCAAATGATATTTATATCACCGGCTTTACAGTGTGATTTCATGGTGTTTAATTGTACAACACCGCAAGGCGTAGGAAACCTCTGATTGAATCTTGTGTTGACCAGCTCCTCCAGCCAATCGCCATTAAATTTTGCGTAAATCATAGTTTATTTATTTTTTTATTTTTATTTCTCTTGGTCATGCATAGAGAGCGGAATTTCAAAGATATCACATAGCGACCAGATCTTAAAAGATATGACTATCGCTTAAGCCCACTGGATTCCCCTGTGCCCAATATACCCAGAAGGAAATATGTAATAAAACCATTTCTACAAATGGTTCAATTACCATAAAGTAGATAGAAGAAGAAGTTTTTACAATAATAGTTTTTAAAGGAGTGAGTAGGGAAAGGCTTGTGAGTGCAACGCATAGTTTTTTTTTCCCCCATTCATATAACCTACTTTAACTATTATAGTCATAGGAGCGGTTCTAACTTGTTAAACACTGTAATCATTGAAATATACACTCATTTACTCTCGTATTCATATTTTTCAAGCTCTATGAAGAGTAGGCCCCTTCCTATACAAAGAAACGATTCCTTACAACATTTGGGAATCAAACCTGGTAGCATACTGAAGGTAAAGACATCCATTGTTTTATTTTTTTATTAAGTTTTTACAAGATGAGTGAGATCCAAGCAGCTTTTTATACCATATCCTTGAGTAACTTGCTGTTAGATGACCTCAGTAGCATCTAAATGATTGCAGTGGGTTTCGTCGGAAGGTGAACTTTTGTGATCGTCTCTACCGTTCTGTTGATATTTATACGCAGTCAGCAAGATTCCGTATAGACGACCTTAGTTGAATATCCTGTATATAGACTCATCTGCATGCGTAACTTGTTGACAGTTGGCCGTAACTAAACAATCAACTTCCTGAAATTTTAGTTTTTATTTGAATGAATACCCGCTTCGTTATTTACCTGGCAATTATGGAAACCCACGGAAGAGCCCGAGTTTGGTTGACTAGTATAAGAATCCGCGATATCCCGAGTGCGAGACATAGACGTTACCACCTGAGCCATATCGCTGGGTTTTTTGTTGCGTTAATTTGAAAATAAACGTCGCATTCAAATATTCATCACAGTTGCTTTCGTAAATCGACCATCAGCTTCTGTAGTTTTTCTGTGGCATTCTCAAGAGCAAACAGTATGCGGAATTCTTCCAAGAAATTATCTCAAAGATTTTTTCACAGGAAGGTACCTTGTTCAAGAATTCCAATGGTGCGCTATCAGTGGGCGTCATCATATCGGTGTCAATACTCTTTGATTACAGCGATACCATTCCCTTGACACAGATAATGCCGCAGCAGTCTATTGTTCTCACAGGCTGGCCCGGATACGTGGGATACTGAGTGCAAATCTGCTATCCTTCATTTGTCTCTAAAATTACAAGTAACTGGTTTCTAGATGCAGAAAAAATAGAGTAAAATTGACGGCATTAATACGGATATATAAAATACCTATTTTACAGCGTGGTAACACTTTGTTCTACATTAAGATTCCTAGTTCTCAGAAACGCAAGAACGTTAAAAGCAAAATGCTAATTACTGCGTACTGAACCCTTACAATGTTACGATACAATTACACCGATTGTGATTTTGTTAGTTTACGTTTATTTGCAAAGATTGATTCGATGTATGTGGACAGTTATATTTATACTGTATGGAGATAACCACCGATTTGTCACAGTGTCTTAAACTGTTTATTTAAAGTACATGCAATTTAGGTAAATACAATGTAAATAATCCTTGACTGCAAGCTTAACTTCACAAAGACTATTTTAAGGATTTTTTTTCAGTTTTCAAATATCGTATAACCAAGATTAAAGCCATCTTGTCACAGTTTAATATGCGATTTTGTTTTCTCTCCTTGGGAAGGTAGTTGAAAATTATTCCTCTTAGGCGTCTGATTTTTCTCAGACGTTCTTGTTCTTGATTTAATAAGAACAATTTCAGACTCGAGTAAAATATTTATTTTCACAATTAACTATACCTCTGCAAGCTTTTGTTGTGATCTTAGAACTATATTTCAAAAATATAAACATTTTAAAATTAGTATACCTTAAAAGGTTTATAATGCTTTTAAATTCTCGACATCTTAGCAGGCTTATTCGTTTTTCATAACCATGAATTGAAATTTCAAATATTTTTCGTTTAGATATGGATATTTACACTCTGTAGTTCCAGTTATAGGGCACCAATACAGAATATTAACGATGCTTGATCTTATGAAGCCAAGGTTCGAGTCAGGTACCTGTGGCCTGATAATGAAAAGGAATAATAGATGAAATACGTTTCTCTGACTGGATGGAAGGTTTGCATTACAAACCGGAAATATTATTCATGAAAATTTGAAGCTTGTATGAACTCATATGACGCTCTAGAAAGGTAGAAACAAATGACAGTCTGTGAAGAAACAGAACACAGAAGTCGCGACAGACAGCTGTGTATTCGGATGTTTACATATCGGATTGAATGTGAGAGTGGCCTTGGTAAGTTCCGTGTACGTATCTTGTCGGCGAGTTATTGTTAAAATTATGGCCCTCGTTAGTATCCTTTCATATAAACGTTTCATTTATCTTTGTGATTACTCAGTCGAAATTGTATTAAATGAGCTCGAGTTTCAAAAAATATATGAGCGTAAACATTAAAGGAAAAATAACTTTTTAAAATACAAAGGTAGTTTTCTCACTGAAGAAAATCTATAATTTGTAAAGTAAAGGTATTAAAACTGTAGGAAACCATAACTGCAAAGCTCATTTAAAATAAAAGTATTCGTGATGGTATTTGCAAACTAATGCAAAATAAATAATGGAGTCTACATTTTATTGAGGATATGGTCGGTGAATTTATTTTGATAATTCTCCCGGTCAGGTCGGTGAGACCCGTAAACCAACGACAGGTGTGGTCCCCCAGACATTCTGGGGGTTGTGAGAGAGCGATGTGACCGCCAAAACATAAAAATATGGTGCTCTCTAAAAAGCGGTTACTATTACTGCTATTGCTCTCTTCAATAAATATTGGAGAGGAAGAGGATTAATGACTTCATTGTCAGAAATCCAGCATTAGCTAACAACAACATTTTATTGTTCTAAACAGTCCCATTTAATGAGGTCTAAGATTAACATAATCTGAGATATGAGCATTTTGAAATCCACATTGTAGCAATAGTGAAATCTGATTTGAGACTACCTGCTACTTGCTTGCTTTTTGGTACACAATATCTGCAACGCAGTCAACGAAGAAATGACATGATATAAAGTCGCATTAATACACAAAGTAAGAATAATGTCTGACTGATGATATAGTGATATAACTTTGTTCATAAAGCAGCTTTCAATGGCTGATAATTGCAATGTTGTAACCCTTTTTATTTCCGCCTGAAAAGTGAATACATACCACAAAAGAGTTTATAATATTCTAAGAGCAGGAGAGACGATGTGAATCACATTTTCGCGGTCCCTGTGTTAGAGACGTGCTGGTAGAAGTTGAGGGCAGAACATGTAAACACCGGTTGAACAGCCGCATATCACTTTATTGCATACCTGTTCCTTTGGCCGTCTTGCGCATTATTCTTAGCAGCTTCTCGATATAAAGGTTGAGATTCGTAATTGTTATTATTTAGTTGCAATAATCGACATAGTTTACGAGTGTTTTTCTTCTTTTTTCTTTGCTTCTGAAGAAAAACAAATGAATGCTTCAACGGACTTTATTTATTACCATTCTCCCTAATAATCGAAGCTGTTTAAATTTGCACTTTTTGTTGTTAACATCCTCCAACGTAGTGTCATATCGGACGGTGAATGAATCAAATAGTTAAGTTACCCGACATTCGTCTTCTCAGGATAAGGGAAAACCTCAGGAAGAAAACCTTATACGGATAACTCACCCTGAGCGACATTCGAACTCGCGACCTCTTGGACGTGAGGCAGATACGCTACCACCACGCTACAGAGGCGGGCCTAAATTTACACTGAAGTGTAGTATAGTGCAGAAACTTTATACGTTGTTTTAATAATAATAATAATAATAATAATAATAATAATAATAATAATAATAATAATAATAATAATAATAATAATAATAATAATAATAATAATAATAATAATAATAATAATAATAATAATAATAATAATAATAATAATAATAATAATAATAATAATAATAATAATAATAATAATAATAATAATAATAATAATAATAATAATAATAAAAAAAAGAAAGTTACGTACAGTCATGACAAAAATGATTGAGGGCATTAGGAGAGCAGAATACTCGTATTTCTAAGCCTCACGTCGTGTTACAGCGCAATTTACACAAGTCGATATTTCCAATATGTAGCCTAAGTTTATTGACAGTCTGTTCCATAGTCTGTGTCTTGAATCTCCACTCGCATTTGTATATTTTCCTGATAAAGAGTGGAATGGTGTAGCAAACAACCTATTTGTGTGTCCGACAGACGATAACACGTGGAACATACGGTCAATAAACTCAGGCTGCATGTTGGAGATATCGACTTGTGTAAGTCACGCTGCAACACGACGTGGGACTTAGAAATATTGTGATCTAATGCGCTCAAACTTTTTTTTTTTTTCATGGATAAAATCTCCCAACAACTTCCATTCTTTGTACAGTTCATAGTTTACATCCAAGAACCGGAGCTTATTGATGCAGAATTCTATTTTAGTGACGGCTAGCATGTGGTGATGATCATGGGCGTCACGAAGCTAATTCTAATCACACTAATTTCTAAATCTTAAAATCTTAGTGCAGATCAATATCAGATAACTTCGCTGGAAGTTATTTTTACCCTCGTTTTGTTAAATATCCCCACCTATCAGTGACAAAGTACATGTTGCACATTTTTATTTATTCATATTATTATTTTTGCAAGCCTTCAATACAGAAATGTGTGTACAAGAGGCGCTTTGCACACGAATACAATATTTTTAGGGTTTAATGCACCCCAACCTCAATTACACCCGCCATGCTACAAGCCCCACATCCCGTCATCTGGCGGTTAAGCCCTGACAGGGGCACGCCTCGGGCTGTCCTCAGCCTGCCAACACTCCTCGCTCGCATTTAATGCTGTTATTGTATTGTAAGAAATAATAATTCATACCCAATTTCACGAAATAATATACAAGCCAAAATTAATATCTGAACGTAAATCAAGGGGCCCTAATGAGCAAGTTGTCGACGGGCCCTTAAACCCAACACACTCATTCACTGGACGTAAATCAAGATTTTAGAAGCTGGCATTTTTTTTTTTTTTTTTTTTTTTTTTCGAGCTGAAGAGTTGTGGTTTTTGTTGCTCGTCGTGTTTTTCAATGCTTCATCCACAGTTAGATTGGCATAACCAAAGGGGAGAGAACACTAATAATAACACTTCTTTTCTTTCGTTATTCAGTTTCTATAGGAATCCTGTTTTCGCCGACGTCAATCTCAATCTAAAATAATTGCAATAATTATTCATTCCCGTCCCACTTCACACATCTCTGCGTTGCATCAGCCAACACCTATGTAATGGTGTATAACCTGACCTCAAGATGAAATTGAGTTTTATTTATGCATGCTCTTTAACTGTTATGGTTCTAATTGGGTGCTCAGATGCCTCTTTATCAGGCTTGAGGTTTTTACGTTCCGCAAATCTAGATACAGGATCACCGACTTTGCTTCCCTTTCTAAGGAAACCATGACCGAAAAAAACTATCGGCCTACGCCGAGTTTGAACCCACGACCTCAGGAACCAGAGTGTATCATGTTACCCGTAAACCACGGAGGAGACGATCTCAACATGGTGACAACTGAAAATAGCTTCAACCTGCTTCATTCGCGCAATCTGGAGCCTAATTTTACCGGAACCACTAATATATTATGGTCGTGGCAATTGCTCCATGTACCAACAAACTTAAGTAAGTCAGGATAATCCAGATTGCATTTTTAAAAATCTCACGTGTTGCACTCACATGACTTTCTCTACTCTTGTACTAACTATTCTTACAAACTCTTGTCCATCTTCTTCATGCTAATAGAGATAAATGTTTGTAGAAATTATCTTATTGCATAATTCCTTGTAGGTGCAAGGGGAATATGGGAATACAGTAGGCTTTGAGTAATAGTCAAATCTTTTAAAGCTTTGAAATTCCGTTCTCTTTGCACGGCTAAGATATAAAAAAACGAATATCGATGTTCCATTTGTGGAACGTATAAGTATTGCAAGAGTCACACAAATAATAAGTAATATCCCCGAAAAAATACCTACCTTTGAACATAAATTGTGTGCTTTAACGAGATCTACATTTTTGTGCAGTAAGATTTGGCCTATATCTTACGGTTTACCAGTTATGCAAAAGTCACCCAGAGTAAACAGGACTACATGGGCTATAGCCAGAAAATTCAAAATATGAATTTTGTTTGCCATAAAAATATCTTAAATATATGACATTTTAATAGAAATCGTTAGAGGCATTTTTGAGAAAATCAAAATTTTCATGTAAAGGGTAGTTTAGAATGGAGAAATTTTCTTCAAAATCTTTGTGTCGCATCCTTGAAAGATATTAAACTTAAATACCAATTTTGGTTTTTAACCGACTTCCCGTTTTTACTTTCTCTACTGGTAAGTAGGGGAAGTATTGATTCCACCCAAAAATTCGAAGTCGAGATTTCACCGGAAATACATGTTTTGAGGCCCCCTGAATCCAAAAAAAGCATTTTTAGAAAAAGGTCCGTGTGTGTGTCTGTGTGTCTGTGTGTCTGTCAGTCTGTCAGTCTGTGGACAGCATAGCTCAAAAACGAAAAGTCGGTTAAAAACCAAAGTTGGTATTTAAGTTTAATGTCGTTCAAGGATGTGACACGAAGATTTTGAAGAAAATAGCCCCACCCTAAACTACCCTTTATATGGAAAATTTTTCGAAAATTTTGATTTTCTTGAAAATGGCTCTAACGATTTTGATTAAAATGTCATATGTTTGAGATATTTTTATGACAAATGAAATGTACATCTTGAATTTTCTGGCTATAGCTCCTGTAGTCGTATTTACTCTGGACGACTTTTGCATAACTGGTAAACCGTTAGAGATAGACCAAATTATACTATACAAAAAATGTAGATCTTGCTAAAATACACAATTTATGTCTCAATAAATTTTCTTGTAGGGTGAACCATTTTGGAGATATACCTTGTTATGTGTGTGAGTTTCGCAAAACTTGGAACTTTCGTGAAATGGGTCATCGTTGTTCATTTTTTTATATGTTACGTGTACAAAGAGAACGGAATCTCAAAGCTTTAAAAGATTTGACTATCGCACAAAGCCTACTGTATTCCAATATTCCCCTTGCACCTACGAGGAAATAAGCAATAAGGTAATTTGTACAAATGTTTATTTTAACTAACACGAAGAAGATATAGGAATAAGAGTTTGTAAGAATGGTTAGTACAAGAGTAGAGAAAGTCATGTGAGTGCAACACATCAGATTTTTTTTAGTTATGCCGTCCACAGACAGACAGGCACACGCACATGCGCGGACCTTTTTCTAATTTGTTTGTTTGTTTTTTTCTTTTTTTAGTTAGGGTGTCTCAAAACATATATTTTTCGATATCGAATTTTTGGGTCGAGTACAATACTTCTACTTTTACGTAGTAGAGGAAGTAAAAACTTATGTGCGAGATTTATGTGAAGCTGTAAATGCGATTTATCTAGCCTTTTGATTTGAACATGTTTTAATACCGTAGTCTTCATTTACAAACTTCGGAAAAATATTTTTTCTTTCGCATAGTTAGATTAAAATATAAGATTCTAAAACGCTAAATTAGTGATAACACTATCTTATTTCTGGGTATTCCGTATCCCCCTCCCCCCTTGCACTATTTTAAACAATAACTTCTTTAGAACAATACATATATTGTAGTGCCACATAAGCTTACAATAGGTAGTGGAAATTGTGCATATTTCACATGATTAAATTTACTACTCACATGACGTGTTCACAGGCACCACACTACTCACTCGCACGGCAACAATCCCTGAACTGAGCAAGCTGCGTTGAACGCGCGCCAGTTATCGACGCTATCTGCATTATCTTGTTAGCCTACCTTTACAAAGGCTGCACCTTAGAAAAACCGAAGAACGCTGCATTAACTTGTGGGATAGAAAAAAAAAAATCAGAGAAATGTTAACACAGAGATTTACTTGAATTATTTAAGGATGTTGAACGTAGTAGACATAGAACAAACATGTGTTCATTTTTAACGTCCTTAAAAATAAACGAGGTAAAAACATGTTATTTAGTAATGCCACAAAAACAAACCAACGAGAAAAATATGTGCTACAATCACAAGACTTTCTCTATTATCCTTATTTTTATATGACTTCTCCTAACTATTCTTGCAAAAGCTTATTTTCCTATTTCCTTTATGTTAATGTAGGTAAATCTTTGCAGAAATAGATACCTTATACATTTCTTTGAAGATGCTAAGGGAATAAAAGAAACCGAATCGGCAGGCGCTTAAATACTCCTTCCATGAAATCACAATAAACTGAATAGCGACAGCACACTAAAAATGCGAAGTATTGATAAATTAAACCCAATTTAACGACGCTGCCAATTGCCGGAATCATATCAGTGTCGCTGATGTGCGGAATTTCGTCCCGCAGTTCTTCTGCATACCACCTTCTCATACTGCCATGAGGCTGTCGCTTTTAAGCACATTTAAAAACCATCGGTCTGGACCGGGTTTGAACCCGCGTCCTTGGGATCGGTAGACCAGTTCCTGATCAACCATCAAAACCAATAATAATGTTTATCTCGGAAATGGCTAATGTCACAAACATTTTATTTGACATAAATTGTATGTTTTTTATAAACGCGGTTTTGTTTATATCTTATGATTTACCAGATATATATATACACACACAAAATTATACTATATTTCTACTGAATGAAGAGGGCTTCATAGGCTATTCTTAGAAAATTCAAGATATGCTTTTATTTACCATATAAATATCTTAAACATACCTATAGCGTTTTAATCAGAATAGTTTAGCTATTTTTGAAAAAATCGAAACTTTCGAAAAATCTTCCATGTAAAGGGTAGTTTAGGGATGAGATTTTTTTTTTTTTTTTGAAACTCTTTGTGTCGCATCCTTGAAAGATGCTGAATCTGAATACCAAGTTTGGAATTTATTGGACATTTCATTTTTGAGCTATGCTGTTCAGAGACTTACGCGCGGGCGGAGCGTTTTCTATAATAATTGTTCCTTTTTTTAAGGGGAAGGGAGACTCAAAATATGCATTTTCGAGGAGAAAACGTCAGAGATGTTCTGCTCTCTGGAGGGGAAAGTGTAGTCAGTAGCACAGGGCAGCTCACGATGTCATATATAGATTTACTATCTATAATAATGCCGGCATTACGATGGACAGCTTCATGTCAGTAGATTTACTGGCATGTAAAAGAACTCCTGAGGGACTAAATTCCGGCACACCGGTGACACTGATGTGACCCTGGCAGTTGACAGTGTCGTTAAACAACAAAATATTTTGCTTTTTATGTTAAGTTTCCAGCACAGAGCATAAACCTTAAACCAATTGAACATATTTGTAGTACATTTGAAAAAATCTGATGTGTTGCACTCACATGACTTTCTCTACTCTTGTACTAACCATTCTTACAAACTCTTATTCCTATATCTTCTTCGTGTTAGTTAAAATAAACATTTGTACAAATTATCTTATTGCTTATTTCCTCGTAGGTGCAAGGGGAATATTGGAATACAGTAGGCTTTGTGCGATAGTCAAATCTTTTAAAGCTTTGAGATTCCGTTCTCTTTGTACACGTAACATATAAAAAAATGAACAACGATGACCCATTTCACGAAAGTTCCAAGTTTTCCGAAACTCACACACATAACAAGGAATATCTCCGAAATGGTTCACCCTACAAGAAAATTTATTGAGACATAAATTGTGTATTTTAGCAAGATCTACATTTTTTGTATAGTATAATTTGGTCTATCTCTAACGGTTTACCAGTTATGCAAAAGTCGTCCAGAGTAAATACGACTACAGGGGCTATAGCCAGAAAATTCAAGATATACATTTCATTTATCATAAAAATATCTCAAACATATGACATTTTAATCAAAATCGTTAGAGCCATTTTCAAGAAAATCAAAATTTTCGAAAAATTTTCCATGTAAAGGGTAGTTTAGGGTGGGGCTATTTTCTTCAAAATCTTCGTGTCACATCCTTGAACGACATTAAACTTAAATACCAACTTTGGTTTTTAACCGACTTTTCGTTTTTGAGCTATGCTGTCCACAGACTGACAGACTGACAGACACACACACGGACCTTTTTCTAAAAATGCTTTTTTTGGATTCAGGGGGCCTCAAAACATGTATTTCCGGTGAAATCTCGACTTCGAATTTTTGGGTGGAATCAATACTTCCCCTACTTACCAGTAGAGAAAGTAAAAATGGCCAGGAAACATGAAATACAAAGCAAGACGGCTCTTAAACAGTATCTACAACAAGAATGACAGACTATTCCACCATAGTCTCAGAGACTACCAAAATACTGGTTCATTCCCTGCCAAAGAGATTAACGAAGTGATACATAGAAAAGGAATGGCTACAAAGTATTAACATCGTAGTTATATTTATGTAAATTGTCACTTACTTTGAATGTATGAATACTTTTTCCCAATTGCATGAAGCCAGCTCGTACAAAACTTTTATTTACTTTTTGCAGAAGACTAAGTTAGTTAATCCACTTATACATATTGAATAGGGAAGAAACCTCATACTGTTAGATTACCAAATAACATGTCTGGTTTTGATCTTCAGTCGCAATAAGTAAAGTTGTTCTACATGAACAACGGTGTATGAATACTTTTTCCATGCCTGTAAATGGTACTTTTAAGCACTCATTTTACTCTTTAGAGTTTAGAACATTACTTGAATGTAAAACCATCCTGACGACGATAACATTTTACAACTTTGTAAAAAACGGTTTTACACCTTTGTAAATCACAAATCCCTGTAGTGATGTCTGTTCTAGAATTAATGGCAGCTACAGCGTGTTGTATTTATAGAAGACATTTTATATTAGTATAAATTGACGTATACAGTGTTGTAAAACACGAGTTCAATTTAAAAATAATATTGTGACTTACAAACTATAAATGCTCAGTGAAATGTAAACCATATTGTTAATATTATGGATGTTTCGCAAAATATTTATTTGTATGTTCTGCATTAAAGGGAATTATTTTATATACCTACTTTGACATGGTACACCTTATATTCATCGTTCTCAAGATCGCCAGTGAACTCACAGAATGCAATCTGATGTAATCTAATCTACATGTAAAATAATGTTGAGATCAACTATGTTGTATGGGGGTAGCGTGCCCCCTCGCGTTCAAGAGATTCCGAGTTCCAATCTCCATTAGGTGAGTTATCTGGACAAGATTTTCTTCCTAAGCCTAAAACGTGCTGGGTAATTAACCTCTGAGGACCCCGGGCTTATTTGAGCACCATTTCAACCATTTCGTTCATTCACCGTCCGATTCAGTTAAAGGATGTTAATCAAGGTTCGCGTCAAACCTTCAGAGGCTCCACGGCTGTAGCGAATCACATGTCTGCAGCGTTGCCTTGTGAGAACAGCTTCGTCTCGCTCAGTAATTATTAGATTAACGCTCAAACATTAATAGTTTGTTACAAGTTTAAAACTTATGTCAGATATAAAGACAATGGTCGTGCAAGCATGTACGAAAAAAGGGCGTAATTTTAAGTTTAGTCGTTCGGTAATTATATGCAATTATATTTTATGAGTATTTTGTTGGAAATGAAGCAGACCTTGCACTGTTAACAGAGATGTGAATAAGTGTTCCGTCGTGCTTCCCTATTTCTCCTAATACATCCCTAATTACTCTGACCAGGGGACAGAACAGGTAGATAATGTGTAGAAGCTTGTAACATGTCGCTCAGTAAAGCAAGATATTGTGTTAGTGAGGAAAAAAATAGTGTTTTACGTACCCAAGCACGAAACTTGTTTATAGGTGTATGGATTTTTTTAAAGGAACTCAAGTGACGAAGAAAGGTGCAAGCTTGATTTTAAAGAGGCCAAAGGTTAAAGTCGGCGAGAGCTAACCTGGCACTTGACAGCTACGCGATTCACTTACCTACGAATAAGGCTAGCCCTATCTCATCCAATCGACTAATCGCTGCGCGATGTGTTTGTAACACGATTGGATCAGATAGTGCTAACCTCTTTGGCAGTTACGTAGCTGTCAAGTGCCAGGTTAGCTCTCGCCGACTTTAACTGAAGCGTGTGGAATTAACCAATCCATTTATTTCTATTACCATTTATTTAGCTTAACTATTAGCCAAATTTTGTTTACTTTTTGATATACAGTTCCATGAGTGTCGGCAGATTTTTTTCCAGGGGGGGGGGGCACATGTTGGAAGTTTGCAATCAGATAATATTAAATCATTATTTTAGTGTCAAAATTTATAATATTTGTTGCAGATAACCATATTAATTTGTGGTAAATAAAAATTCTTCTTTACATCAAAATTAAAATAATAGTTTAATGGTCGGTAATTGGTTGCACATTAAGTTCACCAACTTCCGAAGGGGGGGGGGGCGCCCCCCTTACCCCCCCCCCCTCGCGACGCCCATGTACAGTTCCACTTAATAGCTCTCTGTAAAACGCACAGTGAAATGCTATTCTTACGCTCCGCGCATGTTACTATGTCTATTAATTTCATGCACAAGCACACGATATGGCTACGTTACAACGCGCTCCAATTGGCTACTGCTTTATGCGGGAGACTTGACGTGGATAATAATCATCAAAGCAAGCAAAAATATGACATTCTGATGGCTAATTTGACATTGAGCGAAGGGAACCAACCACCCCCCCCCCTCACAAAAAAAAAAAAAGTAAAGGAAAATGTTGGTAGTTTCTTACTAATTGCTCATCTTTGCATTAAATAAAACACTGTTTTTGTAAAATATTTCATTCTTTGCCTTTTAAATCTATCGTTGCTGAGTTGGAGAAATGCGTGTTTCTTACCAGAAGCGTCCACGAGATTGAAATTAATCGGAGTACAGGGCAGTTTAATGCATTTACTAAACAATGCGTCTGTGCAATAATATACAAGCATAGAGATGTGTCTTTATAATATGTGTTGCTACTCTCCCCTCACCATTTGTCAGTTAAGAGATAGAGTAATCAGATAGGAACTCCAGTAGTTGAAGCACAGCACCTACCTGAGCCATAGTGGACTTCGTGCTTCCAATGTGACCCAGGAGGAAGGCCGAGCAGATCCGAATGATAACGTGCACTAGCAAGGACGGGGTACCAAACGATTCCAACATTACACCAATCCTGCCGACGGCCACCCGCAACCAGGAGATCCTCACAATAGACGAAACGACTCCCAGGAAGGAAGGGGCCTCTCCAGTCCCGCCAAGCGCCAGGGAGATATCTTTCCGCCGCAACACACCAACCGCCTGGTCCTGAAACAAATGAAAAGAAATTATGGGGCAGGAAATTCGTGGTAGAAGGTGGACCACATCAGTATTCGTCTACCGATCCAGAGAAACCGTGAATAACCCTATGGTCAGTGGCCGGCCCGATGGGTATCGAACCCGGGACCTTCCAAGTGCTAACTCACTCATGCAGAACGATCTTGCTCCTTTCACATTGTTGTGCAATTTATGTATGAACTCGTATGCTATGAAGCAATTGCAAAGAAACTGAGCTATGAAAGATATACAACATTCCTTCTTTCTACCTAGATCACATGTATTTCCACTGCATAATACAGTTAAAACTTCAATCACTAATTCTATTCTTAAATGTCAACTCCACACAGCTGTTTCATCCTTGATCACCTCTAGCCGAAATGCATTCAGACGCCAACATATATTATCCTTTCGTAACTTTGTAATTTTTCTTTTGCATTTTTTCCTATGTTTTACTATTACAACGGATAAAAATATTTCCTCAGTATTTCCAATTAAGAACTGCAAGGGGGAGGGGTATTCTCGCTATTTCACCGTCTCTTACGAGCGCCCTTGATGTGTGCTACATAGCGTAAATATCGCGGCTAATAGACCACATAATAGACCTTGCACAACGTAACATGATATCCTCTGATCGAGCAATATCTGCTTGGATTTATCTTTATTATAATTGCACCCTAAACCAACCCAATGCCATCGCCTTGAGCAACCATGTATCTGATCAGCTGTCCAGAAATCTGAAGAAATTATTGTGTACAGACAGAACTCGTCCTTGACAGATTTACGCGTACAACCAAGTCTAAAACTTGCAGTTCATTACAAAATACGTCGTGAATGGAGCCTGCTAAATGAAACTGCTGCATGGTGTTACTATGAATCCATATTACAAGGAGCATGGAATTTCGTTCGGTAGCAAGGTTAACTGGTGTGCTGTGCTTCTAAAAAACTTGAAATAGGTTAGGCCCAAAATGAGACGACTTTTTCGAAGTTTGAAGTTTTGGGCGATCAACTTTGTGTTCAGTGCACTGACAATGAGACATTCGCTGGACTGCTATTATGTCGCCTGCTTCTCGTATTCTTATGTTGTTTCTAAGCGCAAGCGCTAAGCTACTCCAAATGGCCTTAAATGTGATAAAGCCGTTTCAGTTTCTGAGAAGAGCAACCTATCTGCGCAACTCAAATGCAATTCTAGTTTCGAAAAAGCTGAATATTCCTTATATACATATAACGGCGTAACGAATGAATGACGAATTATATTCAATGATGTCTAAAAGTTGCCTGCTACGCTAAGGAAAGTTCCTGATCATTAGACAGTATATTTGTAGCGAAAAGTGAAGGGCACAAAAAATTGAGCTTTTATTTATGGACACTCTTTAGAGGCTATGGTTCTCAGCATCCTATTCTATATGGTGCATGAAATGACGCTTAAGTTTGCTCAGAGGCTCTTTTGTCAGCCTGGAGGTCCTTTTACGCGCCGTAAACCTAGAACATAGGATCACCTGCTTTACGTCGCTTCCGAAGAAAGTTACATTATTTCACGCCCGAAAAAAAAGTCTTGAACCCGAGACTTTGAGAACTGGAAGCTAGCATATTATTCCTAGACCACAGAGGACGACTCAGAGGGACAATAAAGTGTGCCAGATAATGTAAGGGAACTTGCTATTTCCTTGGTTAGTACTGTAGAATCCCTTTGTAATCACTAATGCGTCCTAACAATTTAATTTATTAATCATCATTTCTAAAAAGGATAAAACTCCAAATTATAATATAATTATAAAAAACTCTGGCATTTATCAATGTAGCTCTTTGGATTGTGATAGGGTTTACATCGATACAACTAAATGTCATTTGGAAACCAGAATGAAGGAACATTTCAGAAATATTAAATTTAAACAGATTGATAAATCAGCTGTGGCAGATCATTTTTGGTCATTTAATTATGAAATAGATCCAGAGTTTAAATTATTAAAACAATTGAATGGGCCTATAGATTTAATGGTTTGGGAAAATATATCCATTTTAAAAATCAGGTACCTTGTTATGAATTTTGAAATGCCACTGACTGATAGTATTTACAGGTTTGTTTTGTTTTCAGAGGTTGGTGATACATAGATGTTCTAGGTAGTTGAGCGTTTATAACTATGGTAACTGTTTTAAATAGAACTTTGAAAATGTGATGGAAGGCATCATGAAACATGTCAGCTGCATATTAATTCAAGAATTTACAGCAAATACTAAGATAAGTGAAGGTTTTAGTCTCTAAATTTGTTTTTATTTTACAGTCTGTTGCTTCACTGTTAACAGCTTTAGGTTTTTCATTGAATCTGACAGTAAAATATTTATGTTTAATACACTGGAAACATGTTTCAATAAATTAAATATATCTAGGACAGTGTCATGAGTGTCGGCAGACTTTTTTCCAGTGGAGGGGGGCCACATGTTGGAAATTTGCAATCATATAATATTAAATCATTATTTTACTGTCAAAATTTATAATATTTGTTGCAGATAACCATATTAATTTGTGCCAAATAAAAATTGTTCTTTACATCAAAATTAAAATAATAGTTTAATAGTCAGTAACTGGCTGCACATTAAGTTCACCAACTTCCAAGGAGGGGGGGGGGGCCGCGGCCCCCCCTTGCCTCCGTTTTGCGATGCCCATGGACAGTGTACAAGTTACTAACTCATATGCAATATAAACTAAAGGGAAATTAAGAGTGAAGTGCAATAGTCTACATACAAAAACAACTATGCTTTCCAAAGAAAAACAGTAGTAGCCTATGGAAAATGTTCTCTCCTTTTCGCACAGATGTTGCTCATACCTGGGAAGAATATTTAGTTATATTGAGTCAATTTTTGACACTATATTTAGTTTTTAAAAAAGAAAAACATGTTTCAGGAGCTTATGCTCCCATCCTCAGTTCCTTGTTGACTGCCTGCACATTCATTGTGGTGGTTGGCATTGCCTCTGGTGGTTGTTGCATCAACCTCTGTGTAAGTATGTCACTTGGTGGTATCTCATAATTAAAAATGATGTAGATATTTTACCAAACTGAGAGTTCTTTACTACAAAAATATTCTTTAGTGTTGTCTGTTTTCTTTTATGTTATGTTGGTTATTCAAGCTACTGCAGATTTGTTTTCCTGCATGCTAAAACATATGCATTCCAGAAACCCATGTACAAGAAAGAAAAAAAATGTAACAAAAAGATATGTTGTATACTACAGCAGAGGAAAAATAGCAAAATAACTTAGAAGCGCAAAGAGAGTTTTCTGCTGCTCTTGATTTGGAGAACTGTTTTTAGATTTACCATATGCAACAATCATATTAGAATCTCAAAATCTGTCAATGTTTCCATGCATGCAAAATTACAGGTTGATTTTATGTAACTTTTAAACTTTGAAAATTTGCACAGCGGTGCAGGAACTTAAATCAGATTTCCGTAGTAACTATGAGAATATTTAAATAACATTATTTTATTATTCATAGTATATATAAATGATATTCATCTTAAAAATGGAAAAATAATTTCTTATGATGATGACACATCAATATTAAATGTACTTGAAACCATACTAAGTCTAGAGTGCTACACAAAAGAAAATAATAAGCAAATGATAAAGAGGTGGAATCAGGAACTGAAAAATTCAATGCCATAGCCGGGATATGAACCACGGATCTTCCGTTTTTTTCAGTTCCTGATTCCACCTCTTAAACATTGCCCACACACGGCTTGTGTGTTTAAAAAGCACCAGCAGTAAGCTTGTTGGCATAAATAAATGATAAAGTACTTGAAAGCAAATAATTTATGAATCTATATACAAAAAACGGTTTATATGAGTGTACAGACAGCTCAAAATAATAATAATGTAATATTAGTTATAGAAATTGCAAATAAAAAAGGAGCATACAAACTTTTTAGGAATTATACAAGATAAAAATTGTTGTTGTTGTTGTTGTTTTCTAGTGCCTTGCATCTGGCAATGAAGCCATTAGCATTCCTGCTTTCCAATACTTTTGAACTGTAGTTTCTTCTGATCTTAATGCTTCACAGGTCTTCAAGTGGTCTTCGTTCATTTCTGCTGGATCGTTACACAGGACACATATTGGTGAAGCTGAGATACCTATTCTGTAGAGATGACTTGCTAAGCAGTCGTGATTTGTCAGTAGTCGGAAGGCTGCAACCGCTGTTTTCCTTGGTCTCTGGGGGATTATATCTGGGTTGGAAAGCAGTGTAATCCATTTTTTATCTTTGGCATTTGTTTCTATTTCTTGTAGGTATGAATGAGAAAATTTTTTAATGATCAAGCGTTTTATTGAGGAATATGAGAAATTGAATTTAGACTTTTGTTTTATTGTTGTGCCTTTCTTTGCAAGTGAGTCTGCAGCTTCATTCCCCATGACTCCACAGTGTGCTGGAATCCATTGGAGATGAACAGTCTTATTAACTTTTTGGTGTTGTGTTAACATTTTGTAGCATTCTCTAATTTTTGTTGACTTCTTTGTAGTATTTGAACATATTCCCTGAATTGCAGCTTTAGAATCTGAAAGAATTACTGCCTTGTTAAATTTATTTAAGGGAAGATTTAATAATTGTCGGAGAGCAATGTATATAGCCTCTATTTCTCCATCATAATTTGTTGTGTCTCTGCCAACAGAATGATAAAAGGAAAAATGTGAACACGTAACTCCAGCTCCAGTAAGGTTTTCCTTGGAGGATCCATCAGTATATATTTGCAGCCATTCTTCTGTGGGATATCTAGTATTGATTGTTTCCAGAGCTAGAAGTTTTTTATTTCTTTTGGTGTGTCTGATTTACTTATTTCCTCTATTAATTCCAAACTGAAGGTAGGTTGCAATAATTCCAATGGATTTTCTCTTATAAGTAGATTTTCTCTGGTGTTAGGAATGTTCAATTTGGATTTAATCTGTATTACCTTTTCTAGGAAACTACTATGAGTTTTAAGGATTGAAGGGGGGAGGTTCTCTCCTGTCCATTTAGAGTTTGGCAGTCGTAACATTTTCTCGTGTTGGAGCAATGCTTGTTCTTCTATTTTTGTTGTTATTGATGGGGTCCGTGTTAAGGCAAGCATGGCATCAATAGGTGTGGATTTAACTGCTCCAGTGATTAGGCGAAGAGCCTGATTTTGTATTTGTTCAAGTTTATTGATGTTAGCATTTGCTGCTGTTATTAAAGCTTCAGAACAGTACAAGGGGTTTGGTTTAAAAATTTAAACTGTGAAAACATATTGATAAAATCTGTAAAAAAATCCCTTCAAGCCTGTTTATACTAAAACAAATGGTAAAATTGTAAATATAAAGATTTTAAAGAAAATCTGGGCTCAAGTTTAGAACAGCTCACTTTCCACTTGCCAGCCAGATTCTAAGTCCGAACTTACTTACTGCGCATGCGCCGACAGTAGTTTCACAATCGCCCACTAGATTTCACTGCATGACTAGCAGACGATTTTCACATCTGCCAATATTGCTTTTTACACTACACTAGTTTTCGTTGCCAACACATTAAACACAAATGCACTCACTCGCGTCGTTGCCGCTATCGCGTATGATGATGATTATTACATTTATATTATATATATTATTTATATATAATACTATATATTATACTTATATTTATTATTTAATGTTATTGTGTATATATTATATTTAATATTATATTTTTATTATGTTTACTATTTATCGTTCTTTTTTTGTTTATTTATTTTATTTTATATTATTATTTTTAATGTTATTAGATTTATATTATATATATATCATCTTTATATTACTTTTATTATTTATCGTTCTTTTTTATTTATTTTATATTATAATATAATGCTAATGGCTTCATTGCCAGATGCAAGGCACTAGAAAACATATTATATTATTTTATTGTATTATTATTTAATATTATATTATATATATACATATTATATTTAATAGTATTATATTATTATATTTATATTATTTTTATTAATTATCGTTCTTTTTTTATTTATTTATTTATTTTTTAATTTTTGAGTGGAGAAAAAAATCCATTTATGGAGCCCCATGCGCTGGGATGGCACAGATGGGGGACTGTAGGCTTCGCCCTAGGGCACATCACATTCCCTGCATAGCATTCGAGTCCTCAGCAGGCCCTCGTCGTACAGGAACTGCATGCATGACTCCTCATTAAAGCACAGAGGCGCCAAATCTAATATACTGATAAAGCGATCCGTTGCACTAGTTGCTTCTAAGAAGGTCAGCAGCATACTGCCGACTCCCACAAAAACATTCAAACTTACTATTGGCAACAAACTCCTAGGGACATTCTGCTGTTGGCAGCGCTGCATTAACACAGCAACTTTGGCAACTTTCGTGACCATTCGTACACACTGCCGAGTGGGACTTTGTCGAAATTCTGACCAAGTGCTTGCGTAAGCTTTTCTAAACAATATCCAAAATCTGTTATGGACTTGTGTACCCATATTTATCAAAATTATGGCCTTGTGGTATGGGGTCAAAGTGCAATGGTACATACCAAAAGATTATTCACACTGCAAAAAGGAGTCATCAGAATTATTTTAGGATTAAATAGACAGAAATCATGTGTGGAATATTCAGAAAATTGAGGTAATTATGCTTGTAGAAGTATTGGAAAATGATCATTTAACAATTAGAGACATGGACATAACACAAGGGGAAATAAAACTTTTTATATAAAATCTCAAAGATTAGAAATATGTAGGAATAAACCTTTAGTAGCTACATGTATATTGTACAATAAATTGCCTAAAAATACAAATTTAAAGAACTAAAAGAATGCTCTATTCAAGAGAGCTTCTACTCATTTGATGAATTTTTAAAATAGAAGCTAATTGCTTATATCATTAAAATTAGTAAATATTATTTAGTTGAAAGATACTGTAAATATTAGTTATAAGTCATTCGAATATGAAGTATGTGATCACTTACAACTTGTATTTTTATTATATGTACATGCATGTTTAGAATATGTATTTGCATATATAATTTATATGCTATTTTGACGATGCCATAAATTACCATGTAATTTCAACAGTAGATAAATAAATAAAAAACATGGCAGGGGTTACAAGCTTTATCTGCTACAATTCAGTTGAATGTGAAGAGAGAACCAAAATATGAGGGAGAGTCAAATTAAAGTTTTAAACTTGTTTTATTTAATGTATTGAGCAAAAGTGTAAACACAAATGTATCATATTTCAACATAGTCTCTATGATGTTCAACACAAGTCCTCCAAAGACAGGAAGTGTACGGATTGCTCTGGGAAAAGAAGAAAAACAAAGGTGATCATGTGCACAGCCACTCCTGCACCCCCTGATGCACCTCTTTATCAGAACAAAATTTCTCTTCTAGCATCACCTCTTGAAGTGGTCCAAATATGGGATAATCACTCAGGGCAAGGTCTGATGAGTATGATGGATGAAGAATTCTGTACTGAGGTACTGTGGCACCCACCTTGCAGACCCTTTGTGAAACCTAAGCAAGTCATGAACTATGTGATGTGCTGAGCCATGACTGATGTTCAGATTGTAAATGATCAGTCTGGGATCACACTGGAAAGTCTTCTGTTTAATCTACTTTTTTACTTCCTCTCCGAGCAGGTTCTTCAACTCGGATACCCTACCATTGCCATACCACTGAATACAACTGTTTCAGATTTATTTACTGCAAAGGAAGGAGAAAGGAAAAGGTTAATTTGTACCTTACATGGTTGTATGTTAACTTGTTACTTTATGTTTAGTTAATGGAAGTTTGTTTCTAGTTACTTGTACTTACTGTCATATGTGTCTGACCCCACCAATATTTGGTGCGAATACAACACTGTCTAACATTTATTTGAAAGGATAGGGATAAAGGATAATTGGATAATTTGCGCATTACACGAATGCATGTTAATTTACATTTATTTTAAAGGAGCAAATTCACTCACTGCTGTTCTTATTACCTGCACTTACTCTCATACTGCATGACTGAACACACCAACATTTGGTGCGAATAGGTGGGGCTACATGTGTACAGGGAATATAATAACAATAACATCATAACTGCAACCAATCATGGAAATTTTTAATCACTGCTTTGACACAGGGTTAACAGTGGTGATGCAGTTTTGAAGAAATACTTGGAAGTAATGGTATACTTGAATTAATGTAACTTGGGTATTCTGAATTCCCGCAACTAGCATGAGTTTAGAAAATGCTAAAATGTCGGACACTACTGACAGTGAGTACTCCGCCTAAGATGCAACTTACACAAAACACAAATTAACCTCAATAAAGCATCAATTTCCAAGAATATTGCACTAAGCACAGTCTCGCAAATTAATTTCACAATTGTACAATAACTGCCACATTGTAAAACTGGTGCCCATTAAGAAAAGTTACATGAAAGCCACATACATGAATATGAGTCCTAAAGATAAACATTCCGGAGTTAAAACTGTCCCCCAATTGGATCTCCGGGTGGGGACATCTTTAGGCAAATTTAATCACAACAATTCCAATACTTTACAAATGCCAAAGATAAAAAATGGATTATACTACTTTCCAACCCAGATATAATCCCCCAGAGACCAAGGAAAACATCGGTTGCAGCCTTCCGGCTATTGACAAATCACGACTGCTTAGCAAGTCATCTCTACAGAATAGGTATCTCAGCCTCACCAATATGTGTCCTGTGTAACGATCCAGCAGAAATGAACGAAGACCACTTGAAGACCTGTGAAGCATTAAGATCAGAAGAAACTACAGTTCAAAAGTATTGGAAAGCATGAATGCTAATGGCTTCATTGCCAGATGCAAGGCACTAGAAAACAACAACAATAAATAATTTATACATAAATAAAGTTTTGTCTGAAAACCAATATATTCAATTTGCCTTCTTTTTTTCAATGTTACGTAGCCTTCCAAGGTTATCATTTTCATCTTGCAGCTGTGACGTGCTGGAAACAAATTGATTGTTTAGCACCTGTGCAGAACTCTAAATATCAGCTGATGCATATGTAGGTCATTGTCCATGGTGAGTATACAACATTTTACAATATTTCACTATAAAATTAGGTATATGGTCGAGCATAAATTGCCATATGAAACTTAACTACATATAATGCTAATTAAGACTCGCTTCGCTCGTTTCCTATGTTGTTGTTAGCTAACGCTGGATTTCTGACAATGAAATCATTAATCCTCTTGCTCTCCAATAGTTTTAATTCGTTTCCTAATATATACTCGTGTCTTAATTACTACCAATATAGTCTTGTAGGTTAAATTGGTTTCTAGAATCAAAAAATTTAATTTCCCCATGTCAAGCTGGATTCAGAGAGTTCCACTCTACAAATGAACAAGTCTTACTTCTCAGTCAAGAAATCAAGACTCCTTCAATAGAAAAGAAGATAATTTATCAGTTTTTATTGACTTCCAAAGTGCATATGATTCTATATGCAGAACAAAACTACTAAAGAAAGTAAAAAAATAGGGATACAAGGTCCAATGTTTTCATGGCTATGTCATTTCCTAACACAACGCTTTATTGCAACCAGATATGGAAGAAACATATCTAAATACAAACAAGTACACCGTGGCTTACCACAAGGCACAGTGCTAAGCACAACACTTTTTAATATATTTATTAACGATCTGCCACAACAAATACAAGAATCAGGTGTGAAGTGTGCACTATTTGCTGATGACTTAGTAATGTGGACTTCAAAACCAAAAAGCAAAAGTACAGAACTAGAAAAAACCATGCAACAATCCTTAACCAAATTATAAAGGTGGACCAAAGAAAATTTAATGACTGTTAATACAACAAAATCAAACTACCAAATCTTTTCACTAAGAAAAAAGCCACTAAAAATAAAACTAAATTTTGAGGGTCAACAATTACCAGAAACAAAGGAAGCAAAGTATTTAGGAGTTACATTTGATACTAAACTTACATGGACCAAACAAATAGAAAATGTAATACAAAGAGCAGAGAGGCACCTTTCACTGTTAAAACGTCTAACAGGAATGAAGTGGGGATGTTCCAGAGCAACTCTTAACACAACATACAATGTATATATAAAGCCATTATTTACTTACTGCAGCGAAGTTCTTGTAACAGCAAACACAAAAAAGATTCAAATCTTTAAAAACCAAAGTCTGAGATTAATTACACGTGCTATCAAAACCACACCAATAGCAGCTATGGAAATACTAACCAACCAATGCCCCATTGAATATGAAATAGAAAAAGCGGCTCTTATTCAACACGAAAAGTTGATCAGACTCCCATTCAATACGTTGCACAAGAGAAATTTTACACATACACTAAAGACTCAGGAGAGCTTTCTTTCCAAAATTCAAGACATCAAGAAGAATGTATACCTTCCTAATTCAAAGGAAAACTTCATATCTAAAGTCACTCCGACACAAACATTAGACATCACATATTATTTACACCTGACAGAAGAAGTTAAGAAAAGTGATACTAGTGTTCTAAAATTATTGGCATTAGAGACAATCCATACTAGATTTCCAGAACATGAATGGCTCCATATTTATACTGATGGATCATTGATATCAAACCAAGATGGAGCAGGTGCTGGAGTCACATGTCACCTCTTTTCCTATTAAAAATCTTTAAGTTATGGAACTACAAACTTTGATGGAGAAATTGAAGCAATTCAAATGGCCCTACAAAATCTTTTGTTCAGAATTTCACATTTTCAGCAAGCAGTTATTCTCTCAGATTCCAGGGCAGCAATTATAGCAATTACTTCCAAGTTGTCACCAAAAAACCAAACTATTATAGAATGTTGGAAAATCCTTACCCATCTAACAGCACTTCAAAAACACCTAGTCTTCGAATGGATACCAGCTCACTGTGGACTGAGTGGTAATGAGAAAGCTGATTTTCTTGCAAAAAAGGGTACCGGCAATGTGCAGAAATCAACAGTTAATTTACCATTTTAAGCAGCTAAAAGATTAGTCAACTCTGAATTCAAAAAAATTATTGAAAAATATTACTATGAAAAATCAAAGAATAAAAGATGGGAACTACTAAACATTCAAACAGTAATTCCTGAGTATCCTCGAAAAACAGCAGTTGCAACCTTCAGGTTGATTACAGGACATGATTGTCTGGCAAAACATTTAAACAGAATTGGGATATATTCTTCACCACTCTGTCCTCTATGTGATCTGCAAGAGGAAATGAATTGAGACCACCTTCAAATATGCCCGGCCACTTCTAATGCCCCATCCATCAGTGAAAAATATTGGAGAGCAAGAGGATTAATGACTTCATTGTCAGAAATCCAGCATTAGCTAACAACAACAACAACATATAGTCTTGTTGCATAATATACTATTATATAGTTTCATTAGTCACAAATTCATTTTTGTAATGCATCATCTTTTAACTTCTCTCTTATACCTCAATAACTTTATCATTGCTATATTCTTGCTGGAAACTAGGTTTCTTAGAAAACAAGCAAAATGCTGCCAGTTCCTGTTTATCTGAAGCTGCTGAAGAACAGCTCTGAGGACAGAACAAGAAGCATCTGTAACCAGACTATCCTTACAGTTCTCACAAGCCTGAAGCAGCTCAAGCATCCAGTTCCACGGTCAGAGCCTCTGATGGGAGAGCCTGAGAGAATGGCATGAAGAGGTGCTTGAGCAGTAGCAGAATTTGGTAGGAGACAACAGTAAAAGTTTATCATTCCTAGGAATCTTTGCAATTGCCAGATGGTCTGGGGTGGCACATAGAATTGTAAATCAGCCACTCAGTCCGAGAAGGGCAAAAACCTTTACCCAAGATGATGTAGCCCAGAAAGACAACCTCCAGAACTTTGAGGATGCACTTGGCAGAGAAAATAGATAACTGAAAAACAACAAAGTTACTAGGGTGTAGCAACAATTGTGTCCAAATGAATTGATTAGAAAATCCACACTAATATTTCCCATGTCAACTTATATCCATTGAATATGTGAAAATTTCTTGCTGTATGAAGATTGTATCTATTTTGTAAACATCAGTATCAAATCCAAAGCTATTCAGCAGAGGGAAACTTGGCCAACAATTGATCTTAAGAAAAAGGTACAATCAATAACAAAAGAGGAACAATGGTTGTTAGCCATGTAAGTAGGAAGAGTAAATACTAGACCCTGTACACTACTAATCAAAATGTCATGCAATATGAGCCATCTATATGAGCCACTGCCCATACTGGACTACATATCAGCAATCCGTAATCGAGGATTGGATTGCCAAAAGATATTCCAAGAAGCACTTTGCAAGAGAATTTACTACGTGCAGTTGTACATAAAAAGTTGATTAATATTATACGAGAAAAGCTGTGAAAGCTTAAGCAATCAAGAGACACTATATTAAATTTGGCATACATAAGAATCACAAAGATATCTTAACAACATTAAACTGAATAGCTTTGGAAATTTATCACGATTAAATTAGTGAAGAATGAAATGATTTGTTGTAATATTGTTACTTTGTTGCAATGAAGTTAATTTTGGCAGAAACTTGAATATTGATTGATATTATATAAGCCGTTGTCATCTTTTATCCACAAACCCATTAACAACCCAGAGATAAAGAGTTCCATTCACAACCCACATATAAAAACCTGCCACAAAGGTAATAGAAGTTAAAACATGAAGAAATTCAAGGATTTATGAGCCCAATGAAGCCACACAAAGAATACTAATGTTGCCAGCTGTGTAGTGGTTGAAGCACTACAAAGAAATGTTAAATTCAAGATCACATACACATTTACATTTTTAAGTCCTGTTGGGGAATTTAATGTCGTATTGGCATTTTGACATGGTAGCTCAGTGGTTAGAGCAGAAGATCCGTGGTTCAAATCCCGGCTATGGCATCAAATTTTTCATTTCTGATTCTACCTTTCAAAGTTTGCCTCCATACTGGTTGGCCTTATAAATGGAAATTATAATAAAAACCTTAAAGTCTGGGACTTAAGTACTTTGGAATGACAGTTGCATTACGATAAATGATCTTGAATTTGGAATTTCTTTGTGGTCTAGCAGGAAAATGCAAGTCAATTGGGGAATTTAGTGTTGTACCAGCAAGTTGCCAGAGTAGCTCGGTGGTTAGAACAGGCATACATAGAACAGACAATTTGTGGTTCAAATCCTGGCTATAGCATTCAGGTTTTCAGTTCTGGTTTTACCTTTCAAATGGTGGTTAATTCTTTCTTATATCTGGAAGTTCGATGTAACTTACACCTTATTGTTCTGCGGAACATTTTCCAGAATATTTACTTGTGCAGTGTTTTCCAAAAGTAATTACAGGAAAGTAACAATGAAGCTATGATAATGTTGATTTAACAAGATAATTGGAGATCCAATTGATTAGCTTGATTATTACCATTACCATTTATGTTGCTCTACTTGATGTGTTATGACCCAATATGGTTTTGTACACGCCAACTAGAAGAGAAGGAAGGGGACTATGAATACATAGAAACATATCACAATAATAAGTGAACAATAATATAACAATTTATTATCTTAGAAGAAATGCATATATAATTAAAATACTCTTAATACATTATTTATATAAAACTTTTTCAATAATGAATCACTCATAATAGTAATAATAATATATAGAAATATAAATGCATCTGTAAAGTAGTGGAATACAAATGAGCAAATTTATTCTATTTTATAACATTCAGTTCTTCCTTTTGTTTGTGTTGATAGTACACTTACAATACTATGCTGTTCTAGAAATTTAATTATGATACATGAATTACAACATGTGAATGCCATGGGAACTATAAGCTATAGAAAAAATCTCAACTTTATTGTGTTTCAACATTAGGGGTTATATGGAAAAGTAAAATTGCCACTCCCACTAATCTACACATCCACAAAATATCTAGAGCAAACTGTGGAACTGAAGGATGTTGCTTTCCTTTTATTGATTAAGTTTCTCTTAGCAGCACACATAATCATACTCAAAGAAATAGCTATCTAGAAATAAATTTTAACTGTTTTCAAATATATATTTTAATAGAAAAATGTTAAATAGTCTTTTCCATACTGCGTGTATTCTTGTGGTTAAAATAAAAGTACAATAGTACTTGGAAGACTGTGGAAGAAATATTATGTTGCCTAGCAATATGTTTAGTGCAAGGAATGTTTGGTGGGCTTGTAAATTTTTCTATTTTTATAAAAATCAGGGAAAAGATACTACAAATTTTGATGGTGAGATTGAAGCTATTTATATTGCTCTTCAAAACTTGTTTACCTGGTTACAACACTGTAACAATATTGTCATCTTACCTGATACAAGAACTACATTTCAAGTTATGTGAACATTGTGTGCTAAGATGCAAAAAAATTAAAGCAATACATAATATAATTTAACAGATATGATGACTTGACAAACTGCTTTTCAGTGTATTTCAGCACATTGTGACATAATAGGGAACTAAAGGCTGACATGTAGGCAAAAAAGGGGTTCAAAGTTTAGCAGCCCCCCCCCCCCCAAAAAAAAAAAGGTAAATGAATTTTGCTATGAATCAATAAAAAGAATTATAAAAAAAAAACAAATTTTACAAAAAAATATAAGTTAATAGAACCTAATGAAAATCCTCAACTGAAGAAACTTATGGAAGACTGTATCTTAGTTCCTGAGGCAAAACTGCTGTTGCTGTGTTTCGGCTAATTATTGGATATGACTGTCCGGCGTAAACATCTTCATACAATTGGAGTACTGTCATCATTAAATTGTGTATTGTGCTCTGAACAAGTTCAAATGGATATGGAGTATCTGCCAAAATGTATAATTCTGAAATAATCAAGGTATCTCCTCCTTCTTCCCCTGATTACCCTCCCCTTGTGGAGGACTTGACATCCCCTAGGACTTACAGGCCTGTGCCTAGTCAGCATGTTGGGAAGCAGACAAAACTATGGACCAGACAGAGTGAAGACCCGAAAGCAGGTGGTCAGCCCAGCACCAAGTAAGAGAGTGATATGCATTTGAAATGGATGGTTGGAAAGGGGATGATTGAGCAATTTATGGAATGAGTGGCGGGGGAAACTGGATAACCTGTCCACCACAAACCACATGCAGGTCCCTGGGATCGAACTCGGGCCTCCTCGGTGATTGTCAAACTGTCTAACAACTCGGTCATGGTACCGTCTTAATAAAGATATCACTTCTAAATATTGGAAGGCAAGAAGCAGAATGACTTCGTTTTTAACTCCTGTGCATTAGACACACATGCACACTTTTACATCTCTTGAAAATATTACTCCAACAGTGAAAAGGTTGTTATATATATTACTCCTGTTCTGGATGTGCATGTTTAGCATTAGAGGTTCACAACCATCACTCTAGAGATGTTAAAGACATATGGACAGAAAATGAATATTGCCTGAATATTTATCATGAGGTGACATGCACACAACCATGTCCACACACGCATGCTTTCACACAGATTTCACACTAAACTTTGTATATCCCTATCATTTATTGCTGCAGATGAGATTATCACATTTGCATTATGTAATGATATATTAAAAGTTCTCATTGACAATTTTTGTGATGCATATTCTATATACATATCACTCCTAGTTGTTCTGTTGCAGATGTCTAATTTAATTACACACTAATAGTCAATCATACTTTTTATTCCAAGGAAGGGAAAAAAAGGAAAAAGAAAGAAAATACTAAAACTGCACAGTATTACAAGTGTACCATCCATTATGGCAACTTACAGAATAAAGTAAGCGTAATTTCTATGGATGTGGGAAATATTGGCACAACATGCCCTATATAGACATTGCAAAAAAATCTAAGGCATAAAATAACTATTTGGCAAGAATCACATTCCAGCCTGCTCAGTGGTTTTCTTTATTTTTTATTTTATGACCCTTTTAGTTTTATAGAACTATTTTTTATTGCCTTATAATCCACAAAGGAGAAACAAATATCCTCACATACAGTGCATTACTGCACTTTTCTCTGCTAATCACTTCCATCCTGCTATCTTTATTCTTAATTGCACATTAAGATAAAGAGCAAAGAGATAGTCTTTCACTGCTGATCTGCAATACGCAATACTGAGATAATTAATGTTTTCTATGTCCACTTCTCTTACCAACTTCATTTTAATGTTCTCATTTGCCATAAAAAGAAGTTTCACTTATATATGTAACTTAAGAGGAAACGGAAAATACTTCCTGTGAATACCTCAATGACAGCTATAAATCACTAGTTTCAGTCATTAAAGTGAGTGTGCACTGTAAACTTACTGATAATGAAAAATTAATACAACAAGCCATGCATATGCTAATAGTTTACACATCAACACTACTGTATTTTAAATATTATGTATGATTCCTATTTAAATTCTTGCACAAAACAGAGTAACCACATAGAATGAGAAAATCCTGATGAACTGCATATAAGTTGTTCTGAAACACAGCTATATTTTCTACAGAAATAACAGAATAGTAATGGGGACTGCTTCTATGGCCCAATGATCAGTGGCTACCCCTTAAACACAGAGGTACCAGATTCAATTAGTGGTGGGAGGTATGAACTTTTTAGTCAGGATTATTCCCAGCCACCCAAGAGTTTGGAAAGTATGAATACAAGAGTAAGTTTGTGTTACTAACACCATCAATGCTATCTTTCAAGTCAAAGCAGCTGACATGATTGTAGAGATTAAAGAGCTATCAAATAATCAGTAGTGGGATTAGTATATTCAGTGTTTCCCAAACCTGACACTCTATTTGTAAGCTCCACTCTGACTGAATGTTACAAATTATCTTTCCTCAAAGACATTTATACACAAGAATAATTTTTAACAAAAACCAAATGATATGGGCTAAAACCAGGTGAATTAAGATGTACTAAAAGAATTACATGTCAAAAAATTGATGAGTTGCACTCACATGACTTTCTCTACTCTTGTATAAATAACAAATGCTTATTCCTCTGTCTACTTCATGTTATGAGATAAAAATTTGCACAAATTAACTTATTACTAATTTTCTTATACATGGAAGGGGAATATAGCAATATAGTAGGCTGTAAGCGATAGTCAAACATTTAAAGAGCTGGTCACTATTTGATGACTTTGAAATTCTGTTTTCTTTGCATGGCCAAGAGATAAAAAGATGAATGACTTTCCATTTGAAAAATGTATAAGCATTGGAAAATTCAAACATATAACAAGGAATATCTCAGAAACAGTTCATTTCACACATACACGCACAAATAAAAAAAGTATTTGATATAACTTGTGTGTTTAAAGACAACTAAAAGCACATTTGAGAAACACTACGTCTGAATTACACATAAATGAACTTGCTCTGCTGTCAATTCATTGTGATCTTTATGTAACCGATGAAGTCAGATAAATCTGATAGTGTTTCAAGGAAACTTAATTTTGTAGTATAAATTAGGTTTATACGTACATTCATACACTTTATATGCTCTTGGTCCCTTCCAAAAATAAATATGCCGCTGGAGTGTGGCATCTATAGCACAGAAAATTTGACTGTAACAAATGAAGGGAAAAATTGGAAGCGTTTTATATGTGGAGACAAGAGCAGCAAATAAAATGGATGGACAATATAAGCAATCATGGACAAAGGAAACATCGGAACTAATCAGAGAGATGAAAAGAAACTGGCCCCGATATTAGATGGTAAAAAGCTTCTTGGAAGAATATGAAAGAGACTTGAGGCTGAAGAAGATTCAGATGATAGAGATTATTATGATGATTTTTTCACATTTGGAGATAAGGAGGAAACAGTTTTGACATACAAAGCTTAGTCTTGGGCTGGATGACAAATTCATTTGAATGTCTGAAAACTGGCACTCTCTGTGACCTCTAACCCCAGAGGGAGCATGCCACACAATTTAGGAACAACTGCTTTAAATGGTGAGCATTCATATGGTAGGAATACAACTCAGGATTTAAAACACCCAAAAGTGTAAACTTTTCTAGCGAGTTGTATAGTAATTTTGAAAAATTCCTAAACTTAATCAGTTCTACAAATAGTCTTCCAATAAACAACACACTCATATTTGAAGTTTTAAATCTCCAAATATGATATACTAATATTTCATAAATCAGAACATACTTATATACAAAAAGGCCTGTGCAGATGATACCTCTCATGATGTCCTTGCATGCACAAATCTACTGCTCCCTTCAGTTTATTTTTAGTCTATTTTCACTGACAGGTTAATTTTCCCCAATGCACTGATCAATCTTTCAGCAAGCATAATTTCTTGATTTATAGGTACTATATCACTCAAAAACCTTACTTTCTGCTTCAACATCTAGTCCAAGGATGGCTCTGCAACAAGTCATTTTCTATCACTGACAGAGTACTTCATAAATTATAAAATTGGAAAAAATTGCTTGGAAATCAGTTAAAGACACTAAAGACACTATGTTAGGCACTTTCTTCCGACATATTTTCACACTTGCATTGAGTGATCCATGACTAAAATTTGTACTTTACATAAAAAGAAAACTGTGAAACACATCGAGTCTTGTGTTGCCTTTTATAAGTTCAGAACTTATCCAAAACTAAAGCTGCAAATACTGACAGACATAGTTGCTACATTATTAATCCAACAAAAAGAAATTTTAGCTCTTTGTATAATTTATAATAAAATTAAAAATATTCTCAACAAAAAAATACAACTTTCCTCAACAAACCGCAGACTAAAAGTTGAAAAAAAATCTAATAAAATATACTAATATTCTTTAAACTTTCTAGTTAAAGTAGTTATACTCTTAAATATGTTTATTGCTCTGCTACTTGTACGCTAAATTTGTTTCCATGCTGCACTTTGGATTTTACCTTGCAGTCTGTCCTCTAAACTAAATTCTCTGGAAGATAATGTGCTCTTTAAAGGTAGTTGCTCATTCAATGATCACATTTAGGCCCAGAAACTCTCAAGTGTTCTTAAAAGCATAAATTATTTTATAACAAAAGAACCTAAGGATCACAAAACAAATGGCATTTATAATCATGAAAATTTTATCTAATGATTGAAACTTTCATTCAGTAGTTTCTGCAAACCATTTAACACAATTCCTGATAGACATCCCCATCATCCTGTGGACATGTGACACCTTGTGCTGCCAGTTCAGCCAAACAACGGTCAAGGAACCCTGGGTCTGGGTATCCATGTCCGTTTGTTGAGACCCCTGGTTCTGTCTTATGGTGGATCTCATTCCAGGTCACTACATCTTCACGCCCTGTTGTTACGGAACGGCCCACAGTGAAGACCAGACGACGCTCAAATGCTATAGAGAGTAGCTTCAGCACCTTGCGACCCTTCTCGGTGTCTGGCAAGTAGCATACTCTAGGGAATCCCACTGCATAATATGGTCTCCCTGGATTGGGATGCTCTGGACCTTGTATACCTGATGCAATGCTATTAGCAAAATATTAACATTACTTTACATTACTTTATGAAAATCAATAAAATGAAATAAAAACACACTTAGAGACTAAAAACTTCACTTATCTTAGTACTTGCTACAAGTTCTAAATACAGCAATTACTAAGAAGTTTTTAGTCTCTAAGTTTGTTTTTATTTTAGATTCTTCTGCTTCACTGTTAATAGCTTCAAGTTTTCACTGGATCAATAAGATGAATTATATTAATAATATTAGGCATGTACAGGGTTGCCAGATCTACTGATTTTGCAGGAGATCTGCTTTTTACATATTTTCCATTTTAAACATGTTTTCCTTGACATCGTATAATTCACCCTTCCGAAAAAGATTTTCAGACAAGTCATTCTCTTGTTTATAAAGACGAAAGCTTAATATAATCACTTGTTTACATAAACAGTATACTGCATCTGGACTGCCTCATCGTCACAGAGCTTGCTTTTGAAATCTAGGCTGTGCTGATAAGAAAGTGGAATACATCGGAGAGAGATATATTGCCCTTCCCAGTAGTTTAGTTAGGCTGTTAGGCAATTGGAATTTGCTATTTATCAATTGGGTTTACGCTTCTCACTTCTGTTTATACTGGCATTAAATCTTGGGTGTTTATGTGCATATACAGCATTATTTAGATTATGCATCTTTATCCTAGGGGAATATTGCTGTTGTGATTAGCTTGTCCCTTCCTCTTTCCTCCACCTGACATAACAGTTGCTCCATGTTTGGTTCAATAAAATAATCATTCTGCAGTAACTTAAAAGCTAAATCAGTTTTTCAGTTGTGTTGCAGTCGTGTCTTATGGACGAATAAAAAATTACTGTGAGTGTTGTTTGGTAGTGTTAAATTAGTGTGCGTGTGTTTATATTTTAACTACCTACACTGTTGTTATAGTATTCACTGAACATAATTAAGAAACAGAAGTACAGTCAGAACCACAAAGTTGAATGGGAGCAAGCAGACAAGTTATAGTGACTGGTTAATATCTTCTAAAACGGGGTCTACTTTCGCATTTTGCAAAGTATGTGATTATACTATAAATATTGCATCAAGTGGTGAAACTTTTGGAGAGGCATGTAATAACTAGAGCCCGGATTTTTATGTAATTACATATTTTAAATCCTGCATAATATTTCAATGAGAAGTAAAACTGTTGGCAAATTATGTCATTTGGGACTTCCTTACAAATTTTTATTTTACAGTTTTTTTTTTTTACATATTTTGCATATTTCTACATATTTTAACGATGTTACATAAAACGTACATATTTTCTGGGTTTCCGTACAATTTTATAATTTTTTAAAAAATATTGTAGTCACATTATAATGTAGTGTTTTCACAAGTTTTACTGAAAGCAACAAAAATCAATCTGTGAGATAGGATGCAAGTTAAACTAGGAATGCAATAATAACCGCCTTGCTTGTTCTAATTGTTGTCAGTTTATATCAAAACAGGTGCCGCTCGATAATGTTGTGTCACGTTTCTCGTAGCGCTTTGGGCATTTACAAGGACTGGAGACATTGATTGTTACCATTGTCGCGGTAGTTGGCATCTTGCAATGTAATAGCTGCGAGGAAACGAAATGAGCCGCTGGACAACCATCAATATAGCGAGGCGATAATACTGCAGTTTTAGTTTCTTGCAAGTCTTAGTAAAATGGCACCTGTTGCGTCCTTGCTATCCTGCAAGTTGAATTCAGGGGTGAAATTAGATAGCGCCTTTACAACCATCAGAAAAGTAATAGTCTATCAACCATGCGGTAAAAGAATTGGCTGTTCCATGAAATATCAATTGGAACAACATATCAAAAGTGCTCTTCACATACGCAACAAACGCCTACAGTCTTCTAGAAAGCAAGCTCTGTTGACACAAATGCAACAGCAACCTCCGGAAATGATTAAAAAAAAAAAAAAAACCAAACAACAACAACGGCGATGATGATGCCATAAATAAGTTTACACTGCAGAAATTTGCCGGTTAAAAAAATAGACTGTTTTCTCCTGCTTTTTTCAAATCAGTTCTCCTGCTTTTACTTCGACAGACCTGGCAACACTGGGCATGTATTTCTTATAACTTCACAGTTTGCACCTAAAGGTCACAGGTAGAACCTTTTAAATTTGGATTCCATAACATCAATGAAATTTACAAATTTCATAAATTGGTATTTCATAAAACATTTTCAATGATGGATGCAATTTTGATAATTTTATGGAACAGTGGTTCATACACATTTATGGTATGAAAAAACAACAAAATTTACCAATAAATTTGAAATGCCATGATTGTGCAAGATTTATACATAGGAACAAACAAGCGCACACACATACACACACCAACACGCACCCCTACCCACCCACACACATACTCTCAGTCTCCGAGTAGGATAGGGAGTAATGTTGCCTAGAGAAAAATTCCTACTCCCCAGCCGGGTATTGAACCTGGGACCCCTTCAGGGCCAGCCACCATTCTTCTTATAACACTCAATACAAGAGCAAATTAACAATCTGGCACAATGCAAGGAAATAGCAGGACATTTTGTCAAGCAGCTTGACTGCTTGCAAGCATGTGCCTAGTTCTTTCTTCACAGTTACTTTTAATGAGTGAGCACATTTCCTAGTTAAACTTTAAGTTAAATTTAAGTTAAACTTTCAGCTGCATATTTCTGGTTACAGCACCAGACTTACTGTTAGTGTTGTGTTGAGTTGTGTTTGTGCCGATGAAAATATTAAATGATAAGAAAAGATGACAAGTTAAGACATGGGCATCATGAAGGGGGGTGGGGGGGGGTGTGTGCAAGGAGGTCTGTGGCCCCCCCCCCCTTGGAAATGAATTATGTGCAATCAATTACTATTATAGAGGAAACACCTTAGGTATCAGTAGTTCCCAAGAATCCAATATGGCCAACGTTACACTAAACTGGAGACAAAATTACACCAAAAAGCAGTACTGCTAATGTACATAATAATATCATTATTTCTAACCTCGCATATCACAAGGTTAAAGTAACATGCTTTCAAATGATAACGCTTGAACATCATTACCACACAACACATGATGAACCTACTCACCTTCGGCAAATCTTGTTCTGCAATAACACTTTTGAATGAAATCACTTCTGAACGCTGGACTCAGGGGTCTCCATCTAGGGGATATGTGAATAGCGACCACAAGGTACCCAAGCTGAGCAGAACATTACTTCCACTTACTGGTGTTTTGCTCCTCACTGTAACTTTTCTATCTGACCTTACCTTGGTCATTTCTTGTTCTCTTCTGACCCCGATGCTATTAGGGCTCCCGAGGGCTAGGGAGTCTTTATTTTTCCAACCTCTCCATTTCTCTAATTTCTCTATAAAATCTTAACCCCAACATGCTGACCTGTCATGGCATGTAATACGTCCTCTGATTGGTAATCAGAGGATATGGTCGGTGAATTTATTTTGATAATTCTCCCGGTCAGGTCGGTGAGACCCATAAACCAACGACAGGTGTGGTCCTCCAGACATTCTGGGGGTTGTGAGAGAGCGATGTGACCGCCAAAACATAAAAATATGGTGCTCTCTAAAAAACGGTTACTATTACTGCTATTGCTCTCTTCAATATAATTGTGAAAAATATTGGAGAGCAAGAGGATTAATGACTTCATTGTCAGAAATCCAGCATTAGCTAACAACAACATTTCCTAGAAATGGTTGAACATGAATATTGTGCAGTGGTCAAATATTTTTATCTAAAAAATGCTTCCCAGATACAAACTGAGCTGAATAAAGTTCATAGTTACTCTGCATTAGTGTTAAAGACCATTACTACTGTTCAAGTTAATTTAAACATGGCCACACAAGCACTCCAGACACTGCACATTCCAGGTGCCTGAATGAGATTTCTTGTGAAGAAGTGGTGGATAAAATATGTCGTACCATGACAGAAGACCACCAAATTAATATTTGTAAGATTACTGAGATGCCAGGCATATAATACGAGGGTCCTTCAATAAATAACCGAACTAATTTAATTGTATTTAAATAAACCACCTTGGGGCATGGCGGCTGCTAGTGGTGGAAAGGTGAATCCTTCCTCTAGAAGTGCTGTGAGTGCCAGTCATGCAGAGAGAATCAGTTGGGAGTTAGAGCCCGATACGTGAGGTCAAGCTTACTGCACCCACCATGGAACTGAAATTGCAGCAACGTGCATCAATAAAGTTATGTGTTCTGTTAGACAAAACTCCTACAGAACCTTTGAAATGGTGCAGCAAGCATACAAGGACCAAGCTTTAGACAAAACACAAGTCTTTGAGTGGTATAAACGTTTCAAAGGGGGTCATGAAGACCTTCAAGATTCTCCGTGCCCTGGAGGACCCGTAACAGCAAAAACGGAAGTCAACATCAACACAATTGATGTAATTGTGCGAGAAGATTGTCGCATAACAATTTCGAAAGTTACAGACATAATGCATTTGTCTGTTGGAACTGTAGACGACATAATTTGCAATGATCTTGGCTATCGAAAAGTTGCAGCAAAGTAGGTACTGCCCGTGCTGAAGGACGAACAGAAGGCTCACTGCATCATGAGGTGTCAACAATGGCTCGGAAGGTTACAACGCGAGCCAGACTTTCTGAATAGGGTCATCACTTGTGACAAGAGTTGGTTCCACTATTACGACCCGTTAACAAAACACTAGAGTAATTATTATTTATTTATGCCAACAAACTTACTGTTGGTGTTTTTAAACACACAAGCCGTGTGTGGGCAAAGTTTAAGAGGTAGAACTGGAACTTAAAAATTCAATGCCACAACTGGGATTTGAACCACAGACCTTCCGCTTGCCGGGCGGACGCTCTACCACTGAGCTATTGTGACAGGAAAAAATACGAACTGACTTGAGAATTTAATGCCATTCTGGCAGTTTGTCACAATAGCTCAGTGGTAGAGCGTCCGCCCGGCAAGCGGAAGGTCTGTGGTTCAAATCCCAGTTGTGGCATTGAATTTTTAAGTTCCAGTTCTACCTCTTAAACTTTGCCCACACACGGCTTGTGTGTTTAAAAACACCAACAGTAAGTTTGTTGGCATAAATAAATAATAATTACCATGTGAAGGTTATTTAATCCTGGGATACAAAGTACTTGCAATAGTAAGTCACCATTGGGGTAATTGTCTTTGATGTGAGACTGCCTTTGTGGTTTACCAGAAAAAAATACGAACTGACTTGAGAATTTAATGCCATTCTGGCAGTTTGTCACAATAGCTCAGTGGTAGAGCGTCCGCCCGGCAAGCGGAAGGTCTGTGGTTCAAATCCCAGTTGTGGCATTGAATTTTTAAGTTCCAGTTCTACCTCTTAAAACACTAGAGTTCGCAGTGGAAACATTCATCGAGCCCTAGGCCTAAGAAAGCAAAAGTTCAGAAAAGTGCAGGAAAGGTCATGCATCTCGTATTCTTTGACAAACAGGGCATTCTGTATGAACATGTTGTAACTAATCAACGCACAGTAACTGCCGCTTACTATTGTGACGTACTGAAGGGGCCACTGAAGAAAAAAATTGCAGAAAAGCGACCAGATCTCGCAAGGAGAAGATGAATCTTGCATCAGGATAATGCCCCTGCTCATCGAGCTCGTGCAACTCAAGATGTCATTGCAGAAATGGGCATTGAGATCATGCCTGATCCACCTTATTCTCCAGATCTTGCACCATGCGATTTTCACCTCTTACCTAAAGTGAAACAGGAGCTTCGTGGTTGCCATTTTCAAAGTGATAAGGAATTGAACAATGTTGTCATAGGTATCCTGAACAGACTGTCCAAAAATGGATTCAATGAGTGTTTCGAACAATGGGTAAATCGGAATAATTGTATTTCATCACAGGGAGAATACTTCAAAGGTGTGTAGGTAAATGTTAGTGAAATAAAGCCATTATATGTTAATTAAAAAATTAGATCGGTTATTTATTGAAGGACCCTCGTATAAATGGGTGCATGTTATTATGAATAAAGTTCTGCAAATGGAAAAGCTGACAGAGTGCTGGCAACCACAACTGCTAACTTCAGACAAAAATCATCAAGGAAGGACATTTCAACATCATGTTTAGAAAAGTTGTAGAATAATTAATTTAAAGGACTTCTGCACTATTTCATGACTGAAGATAAAACCTGGCTTCACCACTACATCCTGGAGAAAAAGCAGATCCCAAACAGTGGGCCAGTGAAAATGACAGAAGAAGGATTGCAAAAAAAATATTCATACAGAAGGCAAAGAGGGACGTTGATACAAGGTTTAAAGAACACATGGGAAACGTAAAATAAGCATAAACAAAGGCAGTTACAGAGCATTTTTAGTCCACAGATCATAAGCTGAAAGAAGAATCCAAGCTTTCAAATGCCCTTAAAAACCAGATGAACTCTGATTGGAAAAAATTATTCATAACTAAAATAAACACAGTTTATTAAACTTCGATGTCCTATATGAAAAGCATCTCATATACAGCACATCCAGCCAGACGTGCTATCTATAAGTCACAGGAGGAACAGCAACAGTGAATCTAGGTTGATGATGCAGACAACAGTCCTGAAACATGTCCCAGTAAGTTCTGGTCTAGAAAGTTAACCTAGAGTAATAAAAATTCCAATTTTCTGCACATAAATGTCAAAATAAGTTCAGTGTGTTTCCCCAAAAAGATTTTAAAGTATCTATAGGTGTTTAGATAGTAAAGTGAATCAGATTTACTGACACTACATCACTTAATAAAAATGGGACAAATTTTCAGAGTGGACACCATGTTCCAGCAGTTGGGATCAGGTTGAGAATGAGAACAGAGCTATTGATATTATTACAAATCATTGTAAGCAAAATCTTTCAACAAGATAGTTTATATATAGCTGTTATTTTATGGGACAACTTCTTACTGCTGAACAATAAAGGGCAGGCAATAACCCAATCAATGATTTCTAATAAACTGCAATAAAATAAAGCCTCTCTATGAGTAATGTGTACAGAAAAGTCTACAGAAAAGGCTTTGTGAAAAGTGTTTTAGATTCTCTGCCTAAATATGCTAGAATATACTTACTTGTATGTTATTTGAATAGTGCGAGAGCCCTGGTGTCCTGGCAAAGAATGTGGGAGAGTGGTCCAACACATTGTACCATGGGGTTGATTTCCAGTCTTTTCTCCATAGATCATCATGCAAACAGGGCATTGGATATACAAACTCTGCAAAGCAAAATAATACTGACATCCATACATGTTCACATTGAAAGTTCTGTGTGCATTTTTTTGATATTTGTATCAAGCAGGTTAATTTTCATTACTTAAGTTGAAGCCTAGCGATGAATTCTATAAGACTATGTTTACAAGAGATACCAGGAATACAAGTCAAGTGGCTGAAAAGAATATATACAACAGCGGTGGAAGCAAAAATGGCATATGGAATAGAGATTTGGGGAAGTGAGGAGGGATGGGATGAGCTAGATAGAATAAATAGATTTTGCAAACAGGTACTGGTATTATCTTCTTTCTTGGAAGTTTGAAAACAGTGTTGTACAGCTAGATTCAGTGTTCTTGGCCCCTGAAGGAAATAAATGTAAAGCTTGAAAGCGAGTTACTTACCAAGCCAGGTGACTGCTGATAGCAAGCGAATTGGTGCGTAAGCGTCATATGCTACTCACATAACGTTCTACTTCGTAAAGTAGTATGTACAGTCCATGCAGAAAAAAATGTCTATACAATGTGCCTAGCTTAATTAGCTGTGCAAATGTGTTTGTATTAATACATGCATCACTGCAGGTATTGTAAATTTGGTCTTTTTCCGTTTAAAACCCAGTTCTCTCACTATTCTGTTTAAGGATGACTTGCTGCCCTGGAAGTTAATGCCTTCTCTTAAAATTCTAAGTAATTTGGCTATTGTAGGAGCACTTCTTTTTTGCCCGCCTCGGTAGCATGATGCCTCACATTCAAGAGGTCGCGAGTTCGAATCTTGCTTAGGGTAAGTTATCCAGGTACGGTTTTTTTTTTCCTGATGTTTCCCCTTATCCTGAGAAGACGAATGTTGGGTAACTTAAAGCTCCATGGACCTCGGGCTCATTTGAGCATCATTTCACCCATTTCATTCATTCACTGTCCGATATGACATTACGTTGGAGGACGTTAATTAAAAAAAAAAGAAAGAAAGGAAAGAAAAAAGCACATTTTTCCTAAACATAAGAATTATAAATCGTTCTTCTAACGACACATTTATCGAAGTCATCTATACTATGTTCATCTAGAGATTAGAGGAGACGTAAACAAAGCCACGTGCGTTTTGACCACAGCGCGCCCTCTTGACGCTTTTGCCGTCTAAATAGTCCCTTGAAGAAATACTGTTACTGAGGTCTGAAATGTCACTTAATGTTTGCTAAAGCATGAACTAAGTGTACTAAGCATAGTTAAAGTGTAAGAGTACGCAGTTAAGTGAATCTGTAACCAGCCCAATTCATTCTGCGCGCGCATTATTCAGTATGAAAGTAACATGGCGGAACAAGTGAGTGTTGTAAAATATAAGCACGGCAAACCGTTGCGAAGTGGTGAAAAGACAACAATATTGAACGTTTTTAACTAGTTCTGCAAGAAATATCCCGAATTTGCTATTGAAGACATGATGAAATTAATATCCAAGTTTACCGGTGTGTCAGTTGCAAGTATTTACAACACACCCAAAGAAACATCGTCAGTTGGTGAAAATACCAGTAAAAAGCTTCCACGTACCAGATAAATGGTGGATGTAGTTTGCGACGAATTTGTGAGTGTGAGATCTGCAATCTGCCAAACAGTTCACCAGTTCTTTGTTAACAATGAACTCCCACCTTAAACAAAGTGCTGTTGGCAGTTAACTCTGATCCCGATCTTCCAGATTTAAAACGAACTTCCCTCCACAAGCTGCTTCTGGAGATTGGTTTCGAGATTGTGAGCAGGAAATGAAAAAGTGTTATTGTGGACAGAGATGACGTAAGTAGTAGTTAATTTCCATGTGCTATGTGTTATTTGGATCAAGTAAATATATCCTTTTAGTAGTGTAAAATGTACAGTATACCTACGCGTAGCAGTAGGTAACCGTGTTGCGTCATTATGAATGCACGTGGCCGCGGAGTGATACAAACTGGTGCTTTGTTTACATCTCCTCTAATCTCTTGATGAACAGAGTATAGATCCATTACTCATTTCGGAACTTCTTTTGCCTGGAGTTCCAAAAGACATGTTCTGATTTTCATGTTGTTCGCGTTCTTGAACAATTCTTTTCACTGTTATTTCTGATGCTCCTGTGGCATCTAATATGCATTTTTGAACTTTTTTTAATTTTTTTGAAAAACTCTTGTGATATAAGCAGTTCTTTGCTTTTAGCTTTTTCCTTCATGTATGCCCATGTATGCCCATACAGATGCAAAAACCATTCCATGCAACTGATATTCTACAATGTAAACTCTTTATACATTGTTCTCAATATGTTGTTGTTGTTGTTTTCTAGTGCCTTGCATCTGGCAATGAAGCCATTAGCATTCGTGCTTTCCAATACTTTTGAACTGTAGTTTCTTCTGATCTTAATGCTTCACAGGTTTGTTCTCAATATTGAATTTTTAAAAATCTGCAAGTGATACAATGATAATGCTCTACCAATATGCATGTTCAAATCCCAGATGTATCACGTATTTAATTTTTATTCATAAATTGTTTTTATTCTTTTACATAAATATGAGATATTTGAGGACCATACGCAGATACCAAGATTTGGAGAGTTCCTGTGGAACGTAAAGACTAAATGGAGGTGGTCACTGGAAGGACATGGATTTCAAGATAGAGAACACATGTATTGTTATACTTTATATATACTGAGTCAATTGTGGTTATGGCCAATTAACTAGGGTTACAAGCAGACTGTAATAATGTATGACTTAGTACTTAGCAAATAAATAAAACAAATTAGAGATAGCTTTAGCTTCCAAGCTTATTTGCATTTTCACTCTTCCCTGACAGGCATGACATGGTTTGGGTTTTTATTCTGCACATGCTAAACTCCTAAGCCACATGAAAGAAATATCTTATACTGTAAAGAGCATAAATGTCATTAAAACATTGTCTATTACGTTAAGTGCTGAACACACAAGAAGACATAATAGAAAACAAATGAAGAAATAATGCATGCTCAGATGACTGCAGGTAACATAGTTCTTTAGGAACCTGTGTTACACTCGGAAAGAGCCTACAGCAGGAAAAAATTGTACTAATAATGCAGTCAGAATTGGCTCTACTTTTACTTTTATGAAACTATTACATAAGGAATGCCCAGAGATGTTGAACATCTCATATAAAGTAACTATATGTATGCCACAGACAGAACGGTACCTTGTTGTTGGGAGGCTGGCTAGACAGCATGTAGTTGAGGCAGTCGAGATGTAACTGATGACGACAGCGAGTCAGTGCCACTACCATGGGTGTATCAGGATGGGGTGACAGGTCCTGCAGACAAATGGGACACCGTGCATCATGATTAAGCAAATGTGGTTCCACCACCTGCACATAACGTGATATGCCATTGCTTGCAGCATCCACTCCCATTATAGAGCCACGCATTGGTACTGGAGCTGGAGCAGGAGAAGTGCATCTCTGTGGTATCCTCTTGCGACTCTGATGTGATGGTTCAAACACATCTTCACTACTTGCACTGCAGTCCAGTAGATCTCCCTGCAAAAAATGTCCCGGATATTAAATAATGTTTGAGTCAAATTACAAAGGATATACTCCTATGCCGACAAACATATGATTTGTAGTCAAATACACTTCCAAAACACATTGAACTTATGTGAACCTACACCTAGTTAAGCCAAGCAGTGTTGGGGAAAGACAAAAAAAAAAAAAAAAAAAAAAAAAAAAAAAAGAGAGAGAGAGAGAGAGAGAGAGAGAGAGAGAGAGAGAGAGAGCTTCTAAAAATTGCATCCTTTTATATTTATTTCATCTGCATTGCCATTTAGAACTTCATGGTCAAAGCAAGATTACAGTTTGAGAATTAATGCTGGCATTATTGGCTTTTCTTTTAAATTCATTCGCTATGAAACAATCACATTCACTCTTAAAATGTTGCATTATGTAGAGCATGATTCCAAGTAAAAGAGAATCCCCATCCAGTACCTCTGGATTAGAAAGCCAGAATGCCTAGCATTCGATCATTGAGGCAATACCTACTTGTTTTATTTTTGTAAGTTATAACAATACTGCTTTGCAAATAACGGTGCTTTCTAAACAAAAAACATTATGAATAGTTGACAAATTAAACCATACTTGGATACCCATCACATTTATTCTTCACTGAAACACAATATTCTTATGTGGTTAACGCCTTGATTGAATTTACTGAACCACTGAACTATCCCCTTAAGGACACCACACCAAATGGCTCTACTAATAAATTGTGAAAACTGCCATCAGATTTATATTGGTCAAACAAAAAGAAACTCCCAAACCATGCTCAAGGAACACCTAGGAAATGTAAAATTCAAACAAACAGATAAATCAGTAGTAGCTCATTACTTCCAATTGGCCAAACATGACAAAATAAAGCTTTTAAAACAGGCAAAAACCAATACAGAACTTGATGTATGGCGAAAAATATGTATAACTAAAAATAAACACAAAAATTTGAAATCCACCAATTGACAATATCATCAAATTTACAATTAAAAGAGAGGGCAGTACTATGAGCAGTTCAAAGAAGAATTCCAGCCTTGAAGTCAGTAGACATACAGCAGATGTTGGCAGCAGTTGCCGTCAAAATAATTGTCCAAAAGTAACATAACCTAATAAGTGAAACTGTGTAATCATCCTACTCATAGATATTAACCATTTGACAAAGTTTCACTGTTTTAAACACTTCTATAAGTCATAAAATACGAAAGGTTATACCATATTTATAAATTTTGAGAAAACTTAAGTTAACATACTAATGGAGGCACTAATATTAGTTGAGTTTGAAAGGTTTGAGCAAAGAATTGACAAGAAATAAAGTAAATGTTTTGTTGTTTAATGACGCTGTCAATACCCAGGATCACATCACCATTGCCGGTGTGCCAAAATTTTGTCCTGCAGTTCTTTTACATGCCAGTAAATCTACGGATATGGAGTTGTTTTTAAGCACACTTAGAAACCATTGGTCTGGGCCAGATTTGAACCTGCGACCTAATTTGTGTTTGCTATTTTAGCTAAATAAAGCTGCTCAACAGTATGATCTGTGAAAAAATCAGTGCTAAATGATTGTATAAAATAATTGTTTTGTGTTAAAACTATTGCAAAACAAGATAGATATAAAACAATTAAACACAGAAAAATAAGGGAAACACTCAGCATACTAGAGTCCCTCTAAGTTACACCTCTGGTGGGGATTAGTATATCTTTTGTTCTAACAGTGATAACTATACAATAATTGTTTACAATACATAAACATATACTGCTTGTTTATGTGACTGCCTGAGTTCCGATATCACTCGCTTGTTCCCCACTACTCCAGTCACTTCTCCTAATTTTTCCTCTCTTGCACATATGGAGTGTCACAAGTTCTGGACAAATTGTAATAGACCACTTGAATATTAAACATTTGGAATTCTTAAGAAACATAAATTTCATAAGCAAATTTAAACTCCTACAAGAGCATATTATGATTAATAATAGTTGCCTGATAAAATAAAACATAATTAATGAGATTACTGAATACTACGCTTGGTAGGAAGTAGCTACATATTATTAAATGGCTGTTAAGTTTTTAATATTGATAGAATAATACTGGAAATAGCGCAATCATGTGAAACATTATCATACTGATGGTGGCTGCATGAAACGGTACACTCAACAACAACAAAGATGGCTGATTGCCTTACAGTAAGAGAACAAGCACAGATTGCTTCATGCTATGAGGTGTGATACCCTGTAACCTTTTTTATGGGGTTGAGCAAAAGGGGAGGTGTACCAGATGAAACTTCACAAATTGGAAGCACGGATTCAAGAAGTTCTTAGCTATATCCCACACAACTTCCTCCAGAAAGCTGTGGTTTCCATTCCAGGTCGTTTGAGGAGATTGGTTGATATCACAGGCACCCACATTGAAATTTAATGCAATTTTAAGGTATGCAATTATATCCCCATATAACAGTGTATATACTGCATTCATTTCAAATAAATAACTCTGCAAATATAAAAGTTATATGTAAATTTCAATACCTATACCGCTCGCAAAAGTTAAAGGCATGTGAATGCTGACCAATGCTCAAGCAGAGCGCTGTTGCCAAGCGTAGTGTGTGTACCGGCAGACGGTCTGTACATAAGGTTGTGTGAGATGCATGCACCACATTCGGCAGCGCTGGTAGGAGGGGCAAGCTTAGGGTTCGCTGTAGTCCACAGTATGCCCCGCCTCCATATGCCTTTAAGTTTTGCGAAGATTATAGTTACTTCCTACCCATCTGTATATCACTGAGTCATTTCAAACTGGCTCATAAAAGGTATTCCTCAAAATATGAACTATCTTTACAAAGCTTCATTTAGGTTTTTAATAGAATAACTACCTGAGATGCTCTAAGCTCACTATCCTTTGACTCATGGCTGAGATATGTTGAAACAGTGTCTACACTTGGTCGACGTCCACTCTTTGTACTGCTGGAGTCTGCATCTAGCACAGAGTCATTCTGCTTTGCTGCACCCTGAGTTGCCTTCGTTGTGACCATACCAGTGGCTGTGACTGCTGCTGCACCAGTTGCCACACTGTTTGCACTGCTGCCACCAGCACAATTGCTATTTCCATTGCTGCCGTTGCTGCTACTGGTGCTGCTGTTAGAACTACTGTGGCTATTTCCTTTACTACCTACAGAAACATAACAGGAAGATTTTATTGTACAATTTGCATTTTTCAGCAGCAGTTTCACCTTAACTGATTTTAAAGTATTCCTCTTTTTTGTGCCTTGTTTGTGGGGCACTTATCACCCAAGCATTGATGCCTGCCTATGCTAGCATATTATGCTCCCCGGTTAGATTCCTAAATTCCATCAGTGATTCTTGACCTCCATGTCAGGTCCACCGTGGATTTAATGGGATTTAGGTATACTGTCTCCAGGCAATTCCTGGTGGACCAAATGGAGTCCCAGTTGACATTATGAGGCTGAGTGTACCCTAGACCAGACCTCCCAGTGGGGAAAAGTCCCCACATCTTCAGTGTCAAAAGCAGGTGTGCTACCACTATGCTATGGAGGTAGTCAAGTATTCCTCTTAGGATCAATAAGTTACTTTCATAACAGTGATATGCATTTAGGTAACACTAGACTTAATAAAATGCATGTGAATCTTAGTTGACTAATACCTGTTAATTAAGAAACATAAATATTAACTAAAAAGCATTTAACACACAAGTGTATATAATGACCTGTAAATAGTAACAAAGGAACTCTTTGGAACTCTACTAGCAAAAGTTTGAATGCAATTCTGTCAATGGCATAATAAAAATGATTGCCACCTGCATCTACTTGCAGTTTTGTTTTGTATTATTATTCATGAACTTTCCATGGGACTTCTACTCAGTAATAACAAGCAGAAAACTTTCACTGCATTTTAATTTAAAATAATACAGTATTTCATCCCATAACTGTCACATTTTTATGCATTTTTAAGTAAAAAGACACAGTGCAAACATTATGTGAACAATAAATTAAGACTAGCCATGTTAACTTTCAGTGACTAGTGTACAGCTATGGGAGTAAATACAAGTCTGAGCAAATTCAAGCACGGCCATGTTACGCTGTTCGAAGTTGAACAGAAAGGAGAGACAAAGGAAGACAAATGAAAGTACCACATAATGCTGAAACCACAATGCAAACACCTACTCCAATAAAAACTAAATAAATAACACTGACTTTATATTTATTAACTAAAGCTCATCCTTTCTTTACAAAAGCATTTACAATATTGTTGAAACACATGTACTTTTTAACCGGAGCCAATGTTATCAGATGGCTGACTATGAAGCACATCTATTATTCTGCAATGCTTCAATATACACTAGCACCTCAGTACCAATATCTAGAAACTTTCAGTTTCTAGGATCTTGAATAGTTTGTAGATTCCAGTTGCGCATTCATTTTGTGGCAATCTCTCAGGATAATTAAAACAACTCAAGTGCTGTTATGGATCTACTTTGGTGTTAATAACATGGTTAATTATTTTAAAAAAACTGCTGCTAGATTTTAATCAAAAGATGATGCAACTAAGAAAGTAATCCTGTTTTCATTTACAAACAAACTTTATGCATAAAAGCAGATCAGGAACCTAGAGGGCATGTATCTACATCCTGTAAAAAGTTCAGTATGGTATCTTAAATAGTTGAGATAGTAGGTGGTTGGTAATGGAGGACAGTAGGCTCTGAAATATTTCTGGGAAATTTAAAAAGTGAGTGCTATTTTGTGTTCACTCAATATTAACTTTGTAACTGGTCATGTATTTAATGGATTTAATATTGTTGGTATAGCACTTTTATTCTCTCCTTAAGAGTAGGACGCTAGTTCACTCTCCCTAACCAAGCACCTAAGCAGGTATGATAATGCACAAGGATAGAAAGCTTCTACAGCTCCTCTCCAACAAAATATATACTATTTAGCAACACTTGCTAACCAGAATAAGTATCTGTAAAAGTATTTACAGTAAGTCCAAAAATAAATGAGCACCTAACATAAATATAACTTTTGATGTTTGTTTCTGAGTCACTTTTTTATTAATCTTCACTGTAATACGAGGGTGATTCAAATATAAAGGGTAATTTTGTTAAAAATATTTATTGAATAAATATATACACAAGTGACTAAATCAACATTTCTCTATATAGCTTCCTTCACACTATACACATTTTTGCCAACGTTTTGGAAGCTTGAACATTCCTTCTTCAAAAAAAGTTTGAGGGCACGTCGCCAACCAAATGCGCAAATGCTCCTCGACAATGTCGTTGCTTTCGAAATGTTTCCCTCCAAGCGATTCTTTCATGGGTGCAAACAAAAAATAGTCTGGTGTGGGGACAAGTCTGGACTACAGGGCGGGTGTTCAAGGGTTTCCCAGTGCATGTCCGCCATTGTGTCCATTGTCAAATTGGCGGTGTGAGGCATAGTGTTGTCTTGGAGAAGGATGACATCTCTGATGGGCATACGACGTCTTTTGCTTCAGTAGGCAGGTTTTACAGACCTTAACAATTGGCAATAGTAAGCTGCAGTCACTGTACGTCGATCATGAAGAAAATCAACCAACTTCTGATGCGATTCCTTCAACAGTGGAGCTTTCGAACGGCACGGATGTTGTCATGTGAGATTTGACCTTGGGCGTCGAGCATGACTTTCGTTTTCCACAAATTCTCGGCCACCCTTAAATTGTCTGGCACAAGTAAACTCTTCATTCTGTGACAGTGTAGTGTCCCCAAACTGCGCCCTTAAAGGAGTTAAAATCTCCGAAATCCCCTTCATTGGTTAAAAACTTGATAATAATGCGTTGCACAACAGACGAAGGAACCTCTTGCTCACTCATGGCTGTAGACGCCAGAACCTAGCGAAGCAGCCAACAAAGCTAGTTCCCCCTTCCTAACACACCAACCTTCAACCCTCCCATCCCACTTCCCCGCTCTGAACTGCTTCCTCCGTGATATGTAACAATTACCCTTTATATTTGAATTACCCTCGTACACTTTAAAGTGAAGCTGAATTTTAAAAATAGAACTCAAGTGACACAAAAACAAACACGAAGAACACTTATGTTAATAATGCTTCTATTTTTAATATTTACAGCTTTTGATACTGATATTTTTATACTTAATAAATAAAACATTGAATTTTGGAACATGAAATGCAGGGTCTAACAGGAAGGCTGAAGGAAATGATTGAAGAGACTGGTAAAACAGATATAGATATATTGGTGTTAATAGAGACTAATGATTCTCCTGGACAGGTAAAAGACAATTATTTTAAACAATTTGGATAAGTTATGGATATGTGTATGAAACGCGGCTTTTTATTATCGGAGACCTAAATACAGAGTGGGCAGCGGTAGGATCATTTGGAGAAGAGGCACTTAAATGAAAACGGTAAAAGATTATAACACTGTGTGAAGTGCAAGAATGCCAGCTTATGAATTCATATTTTCAACATAAGGATATTGTTATTTTTAGATGGATACAACTACAAAGGATTAAAATGCAATGTAGTACTGTACTGATAATTTTCACAGTTTGTGCACAAATAACAGTGTAAAATCCAAGAAGGAACAGGTACAGCAGAATGGAGTAGTATTGGAGGAACCACAGCATGTGGTAAGCCTTCTTCAACAGTGTTAGAGGACTATATGAGAATAGGGTGAAACAAAAGTTGAATGTAGAAGAAGATTCGAGAGCTGATGAAATTTATAACCATATTAAGACTGTAGTTCATGAAGCTGCTACAGAAGCACCTGGTTTTGACAGAAAGTTGAGCAGTTAGAAGGTAGATCAAGTAAATGGAGCAGCTATTGAAATTAACAACAACAATAATAATATGATGTGTGGAATTTTAAAAATACAGAAAGATCTGGAGAACTATCGTATACTTAAGAAAGAAGCAAAATGTACAGTTAGAAAATGTAAGGAAGATTCCTGGAACAGAGCTTGCTCAAAGATTGATTGGGATGCAATAGATCTATCCAGGCATGAAGAACAATCAGGTAAATGAGAATGTCCATAAATAGGTAACAGCTGGTAGGAATAATTCCAATGACAACTTGGGTGAAATATATTGTAAGATAATTAAGGAAATGAAGCTATTAACAGTTGATGCTGTTTTTATAATAATATGTTTTGTATGCGCTGAGCTATGAGATTCTTTTTCTACCCCAGGTCGTGGTACTAGATGGAATGAACAAACACTCAATGTTACCTCACTATAATATATTACTTTATTAACACTTTTTCTCGGCTCTACACTTAAATTACTTTTCGTCGCACCAATTTATATTATATAGATAGTCTTTCCAGTTTTTTAACAACTTTAGAACAAAAGCTTCATGAAAGTTTAGTCAATTTTCTACTCACATCCAAGAGCACTATAAAAACATGTCTTCTCATATCAAGCACACAGACGCTATTAACAAATTCTAGCGCCACATCACATGATGCTACCTTCTTTTTGTGTACATCCGCGTATGCGTTCATCAAATAGTTTCCGTATTGTTAGGGAAGCGATCTTTAGCTATTCTTCCTTCGCTTTCAATATTGAACACATATAATTATTTTATTTATACATATATATTAAATTTAAATATGGAAATATTTATGACGTCTTTAAACAAACTTAATTTTTTTGTAACAATGAACAATAGCAACATCTTTTCGTTACTCAACTAACTCGTATCAACACCAAAAATAAACTACATTTTCAATAAATATTTACTTAAATGATTTTCTTTTGGGTCTTATCATATTCTGTCTCACAGTGAAGCAACAAGATTCTAAAGTAAGAACAAATTAGAAACTAAAAACTTCACTTATCTTAGTAATGTTACAAGTTCTTTTTGCAAAAATTGCTTTGAGAATGAGTTGGAGTCAACTAGAAACTTGAGTCAGTTTTTGCAAAAAGAACTTGTAACATTACTAAGATAAGTGAAGTTTTTAGTTTCTAATTTGTTCTTACTTTAGAATATTGTAAGATTATTAGTGGAAGATTGACAAAATACATTTGGAGCATGCAACAAGCCTCAGGAAAGGTTTAATGCTTGGTGAAGAAGAAACAGAAGAAGACTGATAAGATTTTGCAGGGGAGATAGAATATAATGATCCTTAGAGTAAGGGTATGATAGAACCAGTCCTTGAAGATGAAATGAGTAATGCCTTAGGAATGGAAAAGTACCAGGTTCAGGGGGTGTATCCATGGAGTTGTGGAAGTATGGACGAGCACAATTAAGAGGACTATATCAGAATGCTGGATCAGATCTTGGAAGGAGATGAAATCCCAAAAGTTTGGCACTTACCCTACATAAATTCTAATTTTAAGAAAAGCAAAGAAAATAATCCCTCCAATTACTGAGGCATCACTGTGATGGCTTCCATGAGTAGTGTGGCGGAATGTCGTTGGTCTCTCGTTGGATCGCCATTTGATGCGTAAATGTCGTTGGTCACGTTGTGTCGCCCTTTGATTTGGTTCGTTCCGGCTAGCTCAGGATGAGATCTCTTTCTTTATCTCGGGTATGCGTAGGTGTTATAGACTACCCAAGAAAACCTTTGTATATTGTTTATTACTTCTTATATACTTTCGGGAGTTATGCCGATTTTCTACACGCAGAAGAATCGCACTCACGTCTGCACTCCACAACGTGCAGCACCAGTCTGGGCTGAGTAGTGACGCTTTCTGGCGTCCCCACGCTAAGAAAACGTTCTCTCCAATTTTAAATGTCATGACGTCATCCAAGAAAGCCTCGTATCCAAAATGCTATTTCCTTTTCCCGCAATTTAGAAATGTCCCTTTCTATTATAACATGTTCTTTTTTGAATTTCGAATATATAATTACCTTTTTATGATTAAACGATGTTTACTTTATATTTTATTAAATATATCGCGCGACTTTTAAGGTTGGCAGACCCGAATTTTGACTGATTTCAAACTATATGGTATGACGTTAATTTCAAACCAATAATGTGTTTATCCTACAAATTTTAACGACTATTATTTACTCATATCTTGCTCACCTTAAAACACTTCCTACTCTATTATCTACATATGTTATTACTCAACACTTAACGCAAATCTCACATCCGGCAATTAAATTAAAACGTGTCTTTATCAAGCCCATTCGATTTGAAATCTAAATTTCGGTATCAGTAGATTAGTGAAATCATTAGTGCAAGATTAGAGAGAGTCATACCCATACATATATCTGAAGGCCCAGCTGGTTTCACCACAGGGGAATTATAATCAGATAATCTTATGGTAGATAATAACAAAACAAGTAGCCGGGGTCAAGATATGCAGTTCATTTTTTGGACTTGGAATAGAGGTGTTCACCAATGGGAATTGAAATAAAGGGAAGTCTCATCCACTCACTTTTGTTTACATATGATATAGTAATGATGATGATGATGATGATGATGATGATGATGATGATGATGATGATGATGATGATCATGATAATGATAATGATAATGATAATAATAATAATAATAATAATAATAATAATAATAATAATAATAATAATAATAATAATAATAATAATAATAATAATAATAATAATATGTCAAGATCAAAAGAATGCTGATTTCATGATGAGAAAATTATTAGATGTATATAATATGGCAGGCCTCAGGCCTCAAGGTCAACTTTGCCAAGACTAAGTATCTGTTGGTAGGAGCAAAAAATCAAGACATCTTTCAGATGATACAATAAGAGCAGTTGTCCATAAACCTGGCAGTAGTGAGAAGCAGGTGACTAATAGACTAATCTGGGCCTGCTCAGCGATTAAACAACTTTCAAAAAGCTTCCAATCATTAATGAATTAAATTAAACAGGGTTTTGTGGAGTTGAGATATTCAACAAGGAACAAAACAGTTGCATATAGAAAAAATTAGGAATGTCATTTTCGAAAGGTTAATTATTGAAGAGTCAGTGATACACCAGCTAGAGAGTATATCTATACAGTGGTAGACATGTACAGCATATGTCCCAGGAGAGGTAACCTAAGAAAGAGATTAATTGCAAGGGAATTAGCAACAGTGATCCAATTCATCTTTTTATAACCCTTCCCCCTACTAAAGCTATGTAAAAGCTATTTTTAAAACCATTGTTAGATTATATTGGAGCTATTTCTTGGATCTTGTTTGCTAAACTAGAATAAACTTGTCCAGAACCAGCAAGGTGGTGATCTTATTTTTTCTGTGGTGGTGCTTGGATACCTGTAGCTAATCTCAGTCCAATTGGTCCTCTCTTGAACGTAAGAAGGAACTGCCATGACTTACCTGGAGAGGAGGCATAATGGAAGCAATAAGATTGGAGGACTACATGAAGAATCATGGAAAGACCATCACAATTGGATGATAGCCACTAGGAAGTGGAGAAGCTTTAAAAAGTAAACAAAGTAAGTATTGAACATGGATTGCAAATATTTTTCACAACCCAAACACAATTTTCTAACAAAAATGAAATCTTCTGTTTCACTGAACAAACAGTAATAACACATGATAAATGGATCTGTCACTTATATATTTATTTTACTAATTAAACCACACCCATAACACTTAAAAATTTAAGTAAATAATTGCTTAGTCTTACTAAATATGTTTAAGTTGCTTAAGATGGTCCTAGCAATGTTTCCAGCAGGTCCAAGGTTGCTATTTCCATCCCCGACTCCAGATGAACTTTTAGAGCCTTTCTTACATACATTCTTCTTACTAGCTCCTGCCACAGCACCACTGGATTTCTTGGTGCTTCTGGAAGGTCCAGTTGGTGGTAGCTGTGCGTTGGGGTTCTTATTTTGATGGGTTCCATTTGCTCTTGAACTCATATTCTGGCTAGATCGCCTTCCTGCAAAACGCAATAAGAACATAACAGTTCAATCAACAAGTGGCTTTGTGTAAATAGATGTGCATGCAAATGGATCTTGCACTTTATATTTAGGATTATGATACTAGTTAGGGAGAAAGGAGGGGAATAACACAATTAAGAGGAGTAATATGGAGTGTAACAGGATGGTGAAATGGGCATCCACAAGGCAAATGCCTATTATGTGGGGGAGAACATGTACAACATATAGTATCTGAATGTAAGGAAACTGAGATACAGAAAAGAAGTGTCCTGAAGAATGAATAGGGAATCTAATATAAATAAAATTATAGATAAAAACTGCAAGCACATCAGGAAATATTTAGAAAAAGTTAGAAATAAATAGCTACTTTATGAACACTTATACATATAAGAGCTTAGTAGTAGTAATAGTAGAATGTACTGTAACGTTGTTTATAACTTAAATTGGACTACTCACTTGAACAGTGGCCTGGGCAAACTCTAGTAGTACAAATAAACATATTCCGAGTGGTGTGTGTGTGTGTGTGTGTGTGTGTGTGTGTGTGTGCGCGCGCGCGTGCGTGTGTACATACATAGACATATAACTGGATATATGTATATATCATCACAATATGTGACACACACATGCAAAAGAGTACATTATTTTGAAAAGCATTTTGTTGTTGCAAATGAATTCAGTACTCTGCTTCATTAGCTAAACTATACTCTGTTCATCAAGAGATTAGAGGAGACATAAACAAAGCACCGGTTTGTATCACTCCGCGGCCACGTGCATTCACAATGACGCAACACAGTTACCTACCGCTACGCGTAGTTATAATATGCATTTTACACTACTAAAAGGATATATTTACTTGATTCAAATAACATGTAGCACATGGAAATTAACTGCTACTTACGTCATCTCTGTCCACAATAACACTTTTTCATTTTCTGCTCACAATCTCGAAACCAATCCCCAGAAGCAGCTTGTGGAGGGAGGTTAGTTTTAAATCTGGAAGATCGGGTTCAGAGTTAACTGCCAACAGCACTTTGTTTAAGGTGGGGATTCATTGACAGACGAACTTTTCGACGGATTGCAGATCTCACACTCACAAATTCGTTGCAAACTACAACCACCATTTATCTGGCACGTGGAAGCTTTTGGCTGGGATCTTCACCAACTGATGATTTCTCTTTGCGTGTGCTGTAAATACTTGCAACTGATACACCGGTAAACTCGAATGTTAATTTTATCACGTATTCGATAGCAAGTTCGGGATATTTCTCGCAGAACTTGTTAAACACGTTCAATATTATTGTCTTTTCACCACTTCGCAACGCTTTGCCGCGCTTATGTTTTACAGCACTCACTTGTTCCGCCATGTTACTGTCATACTGAATAATGCGCGCGCAGAATGAATTAGGCTGGTTACAGATTCACGTAAGTACGTATTCTTACACTTTAGCTATGCTTAGTACACTTAGTTCATGCTTTAGCAAACATTAAGTGACATTTTAGACCTTAGTAAGAGTATTTCTTCAAAGGACTATTTATATGGCGAAAGCGTCAAGAGGGCGCGCTGTGGTCAAAACGCACGTGGCTTTGTTTACGTCACCTCTAATCTCTAGATGAACAGAGTTTAGAGCTAAAGCAACATATTGCGTTAATAGACAACTTTAAAACCTGTATGAAATACAAAATTAGTCCTCAGATAGTGTAATTTACCAATAGCATGGTATTTTGCCCCAGTTCCCAATCAATGTAGGACTGCCTGTAATTGTATCTCTATGGATGACTGTTGTTGTAGTGTTTAACGCCCGCTTTTACTACTACGGCACCGCAGGCGGTGACACTGATGATACATGGAATGAAGATGGAGCACCGGTGGAATGAAATGGCGGGGGAAACCGGAGCACCCGGAGAAAACCCACCCTGACGCAGCTTCGTCCACCACGAATACCACATGCGGGTCCCTGGGATCGAATCCGGGCCGCCTAGGTGGTAGGCGAGCGCGCTAACCGCTCGGCCACGCCGCCGCCTCTATGGATGACTGATTTCTATGTGTATTCCTTTGTACATGATGTCCAAGCATATGTAAAAGCTCTTCTAACTTCTCTGATGCTGCTTGAAAATATTTATGGAATTAATCATTTCCAAGAGAACCTAACTTACACACGGTCTATACATCTTTATCACATATGTTCCAAAGACTTCTGCCCCAAATAAATGGAGGTGAGTGTACTTTCAGCTTCAGTTGTTATCTTCATGACCTATCGCAACAAGTGTATTTTGTATGGACTGGTGCAACATAGATATCACATTTGCAGATTCCTTAGTTTTAGACAAAGATTTGAAGATGGTCAAAAAGTTGTTGTTGTTAGCTAAAGCTGGATTTCTGACAATGAAGTCATTAATCCTCTTGCTCTCCAATATTTTTCACTGATGGATGGGGCACTAGAAGTGGCCGGGCATATTTGAAGGTGGTCTCGATCCATTTCCTCTTGCAGATCACATAGAGGACAGAGTGGTGAAGAATATATCCCAATTCTGTTTAAATGTTTTGCCAGACAATCATGTCCTGTAATCAACCTGAAGGTTGCAACTGTTGTTTTTCGAGGATACTCAGGAATTACTGTTTGAATGTTTGGTAGTTCCCATCTTTTATTCTTTGATTTTTCATAGTAATATTTTGCAATAATTTTTTTGAATTCAGAGTTGACTAATCTTTTAGCTGCATAAAATGGTAGATTAACTATAGATTTCTGAACATTGCCGGTACCCTTTTTTGCTTTCTCATTACCACTCAGTCCACAGTGAGCTGGTATCCATTGGAAGACTAGGTGTTTTTGAAGTGCTGTTAGATGGGTAAGGATTTTCCAACATTCTATAATTGTTTGGTTTTTTGGTGACAACTTGGAAGTAATTGCTATAATTGCTGCCCTGGAATCTGAGAGAATAACTGCTTGCTGAAAATGTGAAATTCTGTACAAAAGATTTTGTAGGGCCATTCGAATTGCTTCAATTTCTCCATCAAAGTTCGTAGTTCCATAACTTAAAGATTTGTAATAGGAAAAGAGGTGACATGTGACTCCAGCACCTGCTCCATCTTGGTTTGATATCAATGACCCATCAGTATAAATATGGAGCCATTCATGTTCTGGAAATCTAGTATGGCTTGTCTCTAATGCCAATAATTTTAGAACACTAGTTGGAGTATCACTTTTCTTAACTTCTTTTGTCAGGTGTAAATAATATGTGATGTCTAATGTTTGTGTCGGATTGACTTTAGATATGAAGTTTTCCTTTGAATTAGGAAGGTGTACATTCTTCCTGATGTCTTGAATTTTGGAAAGAAAGCTCTCCTGAGTCTTTAGTGTATGTGTAAAATTTCTCTTGTACCATGTATTGAATGGGAGTCTGATCAACTTTTCGTGTTGAATAAGAGCCGCTTTTTCTATTTCATATTCAATGGGGTATTGGTTGGTTAGTATTTCCATAGCTGCTATTGGTGTGGTTTTGATAGCACCTGTAATTAATCTCAGACTTTGGTTTTGAAAGATTTGAATCTTTTTTGTGTTTGCTGTTACAAGAACTTCGCTGCAGTAAGTAAATAATGGCTTTACATACACATTGTATGTTGTGTTAAGAGTTGCTCTGGAACATCCCCACTTCATTCCTGTTAGACGTTTTAATAGTGAAAGGCGCCTCTCTGCTCTTTGTATTACATTTTCTATTTGTTTGGTCCATGTAAGTTTGGTATCAAATGTAACTCCTAAATACTTGGTTCCTTTGTTTCTGGTAATTGTTGACCCTCAAAATTTAGTTTTATTTTTAGTGGTTTTTTTCTTAGCGAAAAGATTTGGTAGTTTGATTTTGTTGTATTAACAGTCATTAAATTTTCTTTGGTCCACCTTTGTAAGTTGGTTAAGGATTTTTGCATGGTTTTTTCTAGTTCTGTACTTTTGCTTTTTGGTTTTGAAGTCCACATTACTAAGTCATCAGAAATAGTGCACACTTCACACCTGATTCTTGTATTTGTTGTGGCAGATCGTTAATAAATATATTAAAAAGTGTTGTGCTGAGCACTGCGCCTTGTGGTAAGCTACGGTGTACTTGTTTGTATTTAGATATATTTCTTCCATATCTGGTTGCAATAAAGCGTTGTGTTAGGAAATGACATAACCATGAATACATTGGACCTTGTATCCCTATTTTTTTTACTTTCTTTAGTAGTTTTGTTCTGCATATAGAATCATATGCACTTTGGAAATCAATAAACACTGATACATTATCTTCTTTTCTATTGAAGAAGTCTTTGATTTCTTGACTGAGAAGTAAGACTTGTTCATTTGTAGAGTAGAACTCTCTGAATCCAGCTTGACATGGGGATATTAAATTTTGTGATTCTAGAAACCAATTTAACCTGTTTGACACCATTCTTTCCATCACTTTTGCTATTATGCTAGTAAGAGCTATTGGTCTATAATTTTTTATTTCTGATGCTGTTTTGTCTTTCTTCAAGAGTGGGACAGTTATTGCTTTTTGCCATTCAGCAGGTACAGTGGTTTTTCAGGATAGATTGTAGAGTTTCAGTAGTTGTTGTTTTGCTGTTTTTCCAAGGTTTTTTTTATGAACTCTGGATGTATGTGATCTGGTCCAGGAGACTTTTTGTTTTTTAGATTATTTATTGCAATGTTGTTAAAGATGTTTTGCTCCTTTTGAATTTGTTATAAATAAGTGAAAGACACATAACACAATCAGGATTTAGTAATTATCAAATCAATTGAAAATCACAGATTAAAAAACAGTACAACCCATACACATTTGTTTTCTCTCTTTAAAACAAAGTACATACCTGCCACAGCACCACGGAGCTCCTCTGGCTGTACCTTGACCAAAGGATATGGTGCCTGTTGCACGCGTCTTATATTTCGAACATATCCGGTGTTGTTGCGCACTTGTGTCAGGTTACAGAAGTTGATGATGTATGGGAAAGCTGGATAGGTCTTACTCACATCAATTGTCTGATCTCCCTAAACACAAACACAGTAATATGCAGTCAGTATACATAAAAATAAAAGCTAAAATACCCATTTAAGTTTATTACATTAAGAAAAGCGGGGAAAGGGACATAAAGGAAGAATCTGATGAGTTGCACTCATATGATGTTCTCTACTCTTGTACAAACCATTCTGTTTTTTTTCATAAGATAACGTTATTGTATAATTAAATACAGCACAGTGGTGCATATAATTTAGTTAACAAATAAATAACATGAAACTTGTGATCAGGTACTTATCCAACAATAAGCCTGAGGATGTACTCATCTAACTTACAATCTTAAGTTGGTATGTTGTTTTCGTTTTAGTCTTCTGAGTGGTGGTTCAGGTGGTAATTGTATGTTATTTGCCGAATCACAGGATTTTAATTATTTTCAAATGTTCTTTGAAGTTGTGTGTAATTCATGCAGAGGAACATTGTTACCTCCGGAAGTCCTAAGTCATCGTGCAGAGCTGTGTTGCACACATACCATGGTGATCCTGTCAGTCATTTGCATCTGTTCTGTATGGTCTGAATCCTTTTAGTTTGACTGGTGGAAGCAGATCCCTAGATTGAGCTCCCATATTGCCAATTGGACAAATTAGTGATGCGTACATAAGGTACTTACACTGTAGTACAAGTGGTGATCTTTCATCGAGTATATGTTTCAACTTATGAATTCTCTTCTGACATTTAGTCAATAAGTCAGTTACATGCAAATACCACGTGAGCTTAGAATCGAGTGTCAATCCAAGATATCTGATTGTGGTTGATCCTAAATTTATGGGCAGGTAAATAGCATTGTATTTATAGGTAAATAAAACTATTTTTGATTCACAAGAATTCAGGATTATTCTCCATTTATTGAAGCAGTTTGGATGTCGTTGCTAAATTCCTAAGCTGGTTAGAACACACTGGAATATCACTTTTACACAGCACAGTTATATTGCTGCAACAATAAGATCTGCTATTGTAAGATCTTTAGGTTTAGGAAAATCAGAAGATACAATGGTGGCCCCAGTACGCTGCCCTGTAGAACTCCAGAAAAAATTGGATAGGGTCTTGAACAAGCAAAATTACATTTAACTGTAAAATTGAGGTGCTTAGAATAGCAAGGGCGTATGCGCCAAAATACGAATTTTTTGTTTTTCTTGCAACATATAGTATGAAGCCTACTCTTTAATGCCTGTTAAGTATAAATGGTTGATACGCCCTGGATATGAAAGAATTCTCCATTTGAATGCAGCATGGTGTTAGACCTAACGCGCTTCAGCCGAATCTCGAGAATAGCAAAGGCACATAAGCCAACCTACCAGCCGCTATGCTGTGACAGTCGCTCTTAAGAGAATGTAGCAATAAATCACTTAAGAGAGGGTACTGTTTATTTTCAGGCTTTTACCCCTCATAAACGGTTATTCTTTAACCTTTCAAACATTTTTGCGATTTTGTAAACAGTTTTTGCCTATATGTACGAGGTATTTCTTTAGTTCAGTCTGTTGCTTTTAAAGAAATCTGTGTTTAGTGTCTTGCAGCTCTCGGTTTAACTTCTGTTTAGCATTATGTTTCAAGAGTAGTTGTATTGTTTACTAACAATACCATTGAACAAACCTTTAGTGCATTTAGGGCAGTGATTTACGTTTATTAAGCACTATGAGTGACACAGACAGTGATTCTATTTCTCGTCACTTAAGTCGTCCCAGAAAATGCTGCATGCGAAATAACCAATGGAAAATGCATATGGCTAAGAAGAAGAGAAATGCAGGTGAAGAACATGTAAGTTAAAAAATCAAAGATGTTTACCAGAGGGAGAAGAAGAGACAGCAGCGGATGACGATACTTTACATTACTAACATACTCTGGTTCCTCACGGCACAGCAGAGCGGTTAAACATCTTCGGTGATCTATACCTACTTTTTGTTAACTTACTTCTTTATATTCACTTTAGAAGTATTGTTTGTTAGCATTAGAACAAATATTTACCAATATTAGTTAAAGTATTGCTTGCAAAATGCTACCTTTAGACGTAAACGTTTTGGTTATAACGCGCATGAAAGCATATGTTACCTAAATTATATTGTTGATGAAATTAACCCTCTGAAATCTTAAACATCTGCCAAATAACATTTTACATTCCTAATTAACAGTATTAATGCATAAGATTCACATCTGAGCAATTTTTAATCTCTCTATACGTGATTTTAATATGTACTGCATAGTAAAACTTTAATCACATTTTTCTCGAAACTAGCATTTGGTGCATACGCCCTTTCTATTCTACGGGTCTCAATTGCGGTTGTGTATTTTAGCAAGATCTACATTTTTACTTTCTCTACTGGTAAGTAGGGGAAGTATTATATTCCACCCAAAAATTTGGTGTCGAGATTTCACTGGAAATATATGTTTTGAGACCCCCTGAATCCAAAAAAAGGATTTTTAGAAAAAGGTCCATGTGTGTGTGTGTCTGTAGATAGCATAACTCAAAAACCAAAAGTTGCTAAAAAACCAAAGTTGGTATTTAAGTTTAATGTCTTTCAAGGATGTGGCACAAAGATTTTGAAGAAAATAGCCCCATCCTAAACTACCCTTTACATGGAAAATTTTGATTTTCTTGAGAATAGCTCTAACGATTTTGACTAAACTGTCATACGTTTGAGATATTTTGATTACAAATGAAATGTATATCTTGAATTTTCTGGCTATATCCTATGTAGTCCTGTTTAATCTTAATGTACAAAAAATGTAGATCTCCCTAAAACACACAATTTATGTCTGAATACATTTTTTGTAGAGTGAACCATTTCGGTTAAAACTTTGGTGAAATGGAACATCGTTGTTTATTTTTACTTTCTCTACTGGTAAGTAGGGGAAGTATTGTATTCCACCCAAAAATTTGATGTCGAGATTTCACCGGAAATATATGTTTTGAGACACCCTGAATCCAAAAAAAGCATTTTTGGAAAATGGTCCGTATGTGTGTCTGTGTGTCAGTCTGTGGACAGCATAACTAAAAAACGAAAAGTTGGTTAAAAACCAAAGTTGGTATTTAAGTTTAATGTCTTTTAAGGATATTATTATTATTATTTCCTTCCATTATGAGTCACATAAAATGTACAATTCAAAACACAAAGATTATAAAACCAGAAACAAAGGACTGGAAATATGTAAAATCATAGCAGAAACCATTAGTGAAGTACATGAAGGATGTACAGCGAACACATTTTTTTCTTTTATTTCTTGTCTACTATTTACGCAATAACCATTATTGTACTCATGTTTGCTGCACTTAATGTTAAATGTTGGGTATCCGTTTTAAAACTGTGATAACATATGATAAAAGGTTTGATATAGTGTAATGTACTCAAAATCATTAAATGAAACCACATCATGTGATGGATGGTTTTATCACATTCTGTAACACAGAAATATGACATTGTAATACAGGTCTTGGTCAACAATGACTGCGTTCCTCCACTATGAAAATCACATTTATGGTGGGAACAACCTCAGGGAATGCGGATGGGTACATTAAGGTGTGATTACATCGGAGTAAGCTTATAAAAACAAAAATATTAATTTGTTTTAGTTTAATACATTCAGTACTTGCATCTACCACAATGTTTAAACCTATGCTTAAAAGAAATCTGATGTGTTGCACTCACATGGCTTTCTCTACACTTGTACTAACCATTCTTACAAACTCTTATTCCTATATCTTCTTCGTGTTAGTTGAGATAAACATTTGTACAAATTATCTTATTGCTTATTTCCTTGTAGGTACAAGGAGAATATGGGAATACAGTAGGCTTTGTGTGATAGTCAAATATTTTAAAGCTGATCGCTTCTTACTTTCTTTCTTTCTTTTTTCTCTCTCTCTCACTTTCTTTCTTTCTTTTTTTACCAACATCTGGGTAGTTTGCAAAAATGTGAGAATAAATGAGTTTTCACCAAAAAATATGAATTGAATTATTTTAGTGATTGAAAGTGCATTGCCCATAAGTCACGATAAAAATTGTTAATTTACACCTCTAAGTGCATTTAACATTGGGACTAACCGTTGTATTTTCGTGGATCATTTTAATGCTTTATTCAAGAACAACCAGGGCGAGAACTGAATAGCATTGCTCTAGTGACAATATCATAGTATCCGAGAACTTGCATTCGAATGCAAGAGATTTCGATTAGCGAATACTACTACTAGCGAGTGACAGTATCCGAGAACTTGCATTCGAAAGCAAGAGATTTCGATTAGCGAATACTACTACTAGTGAGTGACAGTATCCGAGAACTTGCATTCGAATGCAAGAGATTTCGATTAGTGAATACTACTACTAGTGAGTGACAGTATCCGAGAACTTGCATTCGATTCTTAAAAGCATTCGAATACAGAGTATTTGATTCTTGAAAGCATTCGATTCTGCCCATCACTAATCTGATGGCATCATATAAGCTATCACAAAATTTTGGATCATAAAAGCAAGGAAAAGCTAATTTCTCCAGAGGCCACCATAGGTACTGTGGGCATCATTTAGTTGCAGCCCATGAGGTAAGGAGCACTTCTGCATGAGATCAATGATTGTTATTGCTGGTAAACAATCTTCATAGATTAAGTATTGATCTGAGCTTTATTCTAAGCACTTACCCTTGCCCAAGCTTCCTCTATGAGACACTGGATCTCCATATCATATGTATGCCACTCCCCAGGACCATCACCAGCCCATTCCCATTTAGCTCCTTTTCCTGCAGGTGAATCTGGAAGATAACACTTGCGCCGAACATTATGGGGAACTCCTACAAAACAAATATCACTTTTTTACAATTTTTGTTTTACAGAAATACTCAAAACTGATTTTGTGTGTACAGTTAATTATAAGTAAAAGATGTCAAGTTAAATCTATTACAGAACAATTATTTATTGCTCCTTCATAGTTTCCAATGCTATAAACATATTCATCCTGATTTTTTTGACATGAGTTTATGGAGTATGTGATCATTTGAAATATTATATAAAGAAGGAGAAAGAGGTAATCCTTGCATAACTTCCATGTTTATAGCTATTGATTTACTTTTGTTTCAGTTTATGTCAAATTGTTTTGTGGAAGCTCAAAAATCAATCTTGAAGCAATTCACTATTTCAGTCCAAAACATAACATTTTATACAAATTCTTTTACACCGCTTAAAACTCAGTTTGACTGTGATTAATAATGTGAAAATTCACAGCTTTTATGGTGGAAGTAAAGTTTATACACAGTGTTAGGGATATGAGTGCACAGACTTTAGAAACTTCTTAATGTTAAGCTTAAACATAACTTCCTCTACCATTGTTCCCTTTAGTGCATGGTTGCATAAATAAAAATCAAATTGGTAAAATGTTTCATTGCCAATAGGTGATCACTCCTTTATTATTTACCTCTGCAGCTAGCAAGAGAGTTAGAGCATTAAAAGATGAGTTATTTGTGTATTTTCCATTTGTTGCTAAAACGAATCACTTCGCCATAAAATATATTAATTGGATTCCAAATGTCTATTGGAATATATTTGTTGACATACGTTTGGCAAGTGCACAAAACAGGTCAGGAATATGAACAGTAAGAACTATCTGCTCAAGTTTTGTAAATACTGCTGGAAAGTTTGAAAGAGTACCGCCCCTTCCCTACTTGCAGTAGCTGATAACTAGAGCTCGGATTTTCAGGTAAAAACATATTTTGTCTGCATCCTAATAAAACTTAAAACTGAGTTTAATGTTCAGGATATTTACACTGGATATTGTAAGTTTTATTGCACATAAAATGCATATTTGCTGATTTGTTATGTAAATAAATATGTTTGGTGTACACATTAATTACACAAAAAGCTTATAAAGGAAACCTTTTTAAAATAATTTTCACATATTTACATAAAATCATATAGAAGCAGCAACACAATTTTTTAAATAAGTCACCATCCACTTCTTTAATGCTCAATTACACAGGCCAGATGTTGCAATTTGCTATTCATTATTGGAAGAACCAATATATCAGCTATATAGAAAATATTTTGTTGTTAGCTAATGCTGGATTTCTGACAGTGAAGTCATTAATCCTCTTGCTCTCCAATATTTTTCACTGATAAAAGAAAAAAGTATTGAAGAGAGCAATAGCAGTAATAGTAACCGCTTTTTAGAGAGCACCATATTTTTATGTTTTGGCAGTCACATCGCTCTCTCACAACCCCCAAAATGTCTGGAGGACCACACCTGTCGTTGGTTTACGGGTCTCACCGACCTGACTGGGAGAATTATCAAAATAAATTCACCGACCATATCCTCTGATTACCAATCAGAGGACGTATTACATGCCATGACAGGTCAGCATGTTAGGGGTTAAGATTTTATAGAGAAATTAGAGAAATGGAGAGGTTGGGAAAATAAAGACTCCCTAGCCCTCGGGAACCCTAATAGCATCGGAGTCGGAAGAGAACAAGAGATGACCAAGGTAAGGTCAGATAGAAAAGTTACAGTGAGGAGCAAAACACCAGTAAGTGGAAGTAATGTTCTGCTCAGCTTGGGTACCTTGTGGTCGCTATTCACATATCCCCTAGACGGAGACCCCTGAGTCTCTTCTGCTTAGTGTTAAACACAACAAATTTCTTGAAAATTTTGAATCTTTTGGTAACTTGAAGAAAATTCTGTAAATGACAATGAGTTCTGTATAAAGATGACAAATAATAAAGTAACAAAATGCATCCAAAATAATATAGGATTGAGGCAAGGCTGCAAGTTGAGCCCTGTATTGTTTAATTTGTTTATAGATGATATTCTAGATGCAATTAGAATGGAAAATAGGCATATGCCAATAATTAATAACAGGGAAATACCTGGGTTGCTATTTGCGGATGATTTAGTAGTAGGAGCTATATCCAAAGTGGGGATAGATAAGAGCAATTGAAGCAATAGCTAAATTTTGTAAGGAATGGAGCTTTAAAATTAATGTTGTTGTTGTTAGCTAATGCTGGATTTGTGACAATGAAGTCATTAATCCTCTTGCTCTCCAATATTTTTCACTGATGGATGGGGCATTAGAAGTGGCCGGGCATATTTGAAGGTGGTCTCGATCCATTTCCTCTTGCAGATCACATAGAGGAACAAAAAGCTGGGTGAAGAATATATCCCAATTCTGTTTAAATGTTTTCCCAGACAATCATGTCCTGTAATCAACCTGAAGGTTGCAACTGCTGTTTTTCGAGGATACTCAGGAATTACTGTTTGAATGTTTGGTAGTTCCCATCTTTTATTTTTTGATTTTTCATAGTAATATTTTTCAATAATTTTTTTGAATTCAGAGTTGACTAATCTTTTAGCTGCATAAAATGGTAGATTAACTATTGATTTCTGCACATTGCCAGTACCCTTTTTTGCAAGAAAATCAGCTTTCTCATTACCACTGAGTCCACAGTGAGCTGGTATCCATTGGAAGACTAGGTGTTTTTGAAGTGCTGTTAGATGGGTAAGGATTTTCCAACATTCTATAATTGTTTGGTTTTTTGGTGACAACTTGGAAGTAATTGCTATAATTGCTGCCCTGGAATCTGAGAGAATAACTGCTTGCTGAAAATGTGAAATTCTGTACAAAAGATTTTGTAGGGCCATTCGAATTGCTTCAATTTCTCCATCAAAGTTTGTAGTTCCATAACTTAAAGATTTATAATAGGAAAAGAGGTGACATGTGACTCCAGCACCTGCTCCATCTTGATTTGATATAAATGGACGAAAATATAAACTTCCTGCTTACTCAAGCTACATGAGCCCGTAAGATAAAAGCTGGGAATTCCTCCACTGCCCTGTGCTTGATTAAGCACCAGCTTTTGCTTCACAGCTAGACTAGTATATACACTGATATTTGTTAAACTGTATAGTAAATTAGTCACTGTGAACCGACAAAGTTCATACAACGTTCTAGTTGTGCTGTATTAGCAAATTACATATTGACAGATTTCAGTTCATAGTTGATTAAACATTCCCAGAGTGAAAAGTAGTGCAAGTTATCTGTGCCATATGTGCAGAATTTAAGAACTTCAGTTGTGATAGTAAAATCCTGTATTGTCAGCCATGTGGTAATGCTATAACAGCAGACCAACATTCACAAATAAAATAAACATTTAAAAGGTAACAAACACAAGGTAACTATTTCACATTAAAAAAAGAAACTTTTATTAATGATCCAGTACCAAGTACTTCAGCAGGACTTTTCAAATTTTCAATGTATTGTGAGGATTTGTGCAAAGCATTAGCTTCAGCAGATATAGGTACCCATTTTGAAAGTGAACCAACCTCAGTTTAAAACATTCCTGACCAAATATATGTACAAATATTGACACACCTGATGAAACAACTTTGTAACATTACCTTCCCAAGCGCTACAAAGAAACTGTGATGTATATATGCAAAATTTATGCTAATTAAAAAAATATGGGTGAGCATAGATGAAACTTCAGATTCTACTGGCAGGGAAATTGGAAACATTGTAGGGGTATTGAAGTCATCTTTTCTACTGACCTGCCAAGACGTGCCTGCTGCAAACCAATTTACTATTGCCAGATTATTTAACGAAACAATGCAGATATTGTGGCTAACTGGTGTACAAAATGACAATGTTTTATTATTTTTGACTGATGCTGCACGATATATGTAAAAGGCAGCTGAAGGGCTTATGCATGGATTGCATAAAATATGTGAGGAAATTAGAGTCACATTTCCCGACACTGACAAATTGATTTCTAATGGGAAAAAATGTTCATCAAGCTACCTAAAAGGATTTAAACTTTTCAGAAGAAAAATCCTAACATACAGTACCTCCCGCACCTGTGGTGACCCTCAGGTGAATATGGTTGGCCACAGTTCAGTATTACGCAGATGGTTTTGTTGCTGCCACAAATGAATTAACTTATAAAGATGCCAGTTCAATTAAAATTCAAGAACTTTTAAGTGGCACTGTGTTAAGAAATGACTTAGCATAAATTTCTGAAAATCTGTATTTTCTCTGTGATTTCATTAAGAAACTGGAATCAGCAGGAATGCCTTTGACAGGAGCAGTTGTAGTAGTTCAGGATGCAAAAAAAATACTGAATGTTCTTTTTGTTCCTGCAATATAAAACTTAAAAAGAAAATACAAGAAGTGTTCGAAATTAGTGGATTTTAAGCATAATGTATAAAATTTCAATTGCGTGGGATGGACAACACATAGAAATTATTGATGTGTAAATGACATTCCATGTTATAATTATGCTAGACTTACTTCTTGTGACGTGGAGCAATCATTTTCGAAATCAAGGCACTTCTTCGTGACAATTGTCAATCTTTTGGTACAGAAAATTTTAGCAAGCAGGTGGTCGTATACCATGACTCTACAGTACTTGGTGATCTCTTCCAGGAATGTCTGATAAGTACCACATTCATTTATATTAGCTCAGCCATTCAACTCTTAAAAAAATATTTTATTCTTTTGGCTCATATTTCTTATATTTTACCACATAAAATAAATATTTTCCAAGCTTTAAGATTTAAAGCTTTCACGGCACATGTTATTTATTACAGTTTCACAGGTGATCAGCCGTGTGAGGTTTAAAAGCTAAGCCCATCCTGGACAATAGCCATGAAACACATTCACAACAGCAACTATAGTGATTCTGCACCAAGTAATGACCCTCAAGAAAACACTGTGGCAGGTGACAAACATAGCCCGAAACAGCAGGCCCAATCACAAATCGTCACCCGCTCATTGGCCAGGGCAATGCAACCCCCTCCCACCTAACATTGTATATATATGGGGAGCGGAAAGCATGAACTCAACCAGTCTGTGGACCCGCGTCCGCGTGTCGATTCTATCGATACACTGGAGGCGGCAGCCACGGCATTCTCCCAACACATCCGGGATGTAGTGCGTGCCCACACGCACCGCATTCCATCCGACATACCTAACCCTCGCACCATTCCCATCGAACTCAGACAGTTGCTCAAAGCCAAAGCAACTGTCCGAAGGCTCTGGCAGCGTTTCCGCCATCCCAGGATACAGGCCGTCTACCAGCGGTTCAAGTCCCTGTCATGACGCCTGCTGCGTTTACACCGCAAAACAGCCTGGGAAAACACGATGGCAAACGTAGACCTCTCCGAGAAACAACCATGGCGGATAATTAGGTCCCTTAGAAAGGACAAAAACGCACATCAGCATCCTCTACATGGCACTCGCGGGAGACTCTCTTATGAGCCCCAAGAGAAAGCCACGGCTTTCGCAGACCACCTAGAGTCCCAATTCGAACCCCGGGAAGATGTCCAGGACGAAGACTTTACTGAACTCGTGGAAGCGACGGTAGATTACCTCTATGAGGCACCTCCGCCGCCACGCGCAGAGATCCAAATCCCCTTAGTCACCCCAAGACAGGTGGCTTCTGAAATCAGAAGATTAAAACCTGGCAAATCCCCTGGGCATGACGGCGTCACGGCGCCAATGCTCCAGCACCTTCCCCGAAAGGCCGTAGTCCACCTGACGAGGATTTATAATGCATGTCTACAGCTTCGTCACTTTCCTACTTGTTGGAAGGAGGCGAGGGTGGTCTGCATTTTGAAGCCCGGCAAGGACCCGGTTTTCCCTTCCAATTACCGTTCCATAAGCCTATTACCTATCGTTTCAAAAATCTTTGAACGATTATTCCTATCCCGCCTCACTCCTCTCTTCGAGGAAAGGCAACTTATCCCGGATCATCAGTTCGGTTTCCGTCATGGACATTCCACTACACTACAGCTACTGCGGCTGGTTGAGAAGGTTGCCCTGGGTTTCCAGGAAAACTTCAAAACAGTCGCGGTGCTTCTGGATGTAGAAAAAGCCTTTGCAACCACATGGCACCAGGGGTTACTGTACAAACTCAGAGAGGCTGAAATCCCTCCCCCCTACCTCACCCTGATTGGTAGCTTCCTTCGGGATCGCTCTTTTCGGGTGCGGGTGGAGGGGAAGTTGTCCTCGGTCAGACCCATAGCGGCTGGAGTTCCGGAGGGTAGCGTGCTATCGCCGTTGCTCTTTGCTGCCTACATGTCTGACCTACCCGTGGAACCGCATACTGTTACGTGCCAGTATGCTGACGATGTCCTCATACTGGCACAGAACAAAAATGTTCGGTACTGCTTCCCTCCACTTCAGCGACAGCTCGACGCTATCGGCAGGTGGAGTGAACAGTGGAGAATGGCCATTAGCCCGCAGAAGAGCCAAGCTCTACTACTGGGCAAAGTTCGAAACTGGCGGCCGGGTGTATCCCTGGCAATGCGGCGGAGAAGAATCCCTTGGGTTAACTCTGCCAAATACCTGGGGGTACTACTTGACCGTGGTCTAACCTTCACTCCACATGTCAGAACAAAGGTCGGTCAGGGACATGGCGCCCTGAGACAGCTATATCCCATACTCCAATCAACCATGCCCACATACCTGAAACTACGCTTGTACCGTGCGATCGTCCCGCCCCTGATCCTGTACGGGTGCGAGGTCTGGGGTACGGTGGCTCGTTCCACCATCCGCAGGCTGCAGACCGTGCAGAACAGGGCGCTTAGGATGATCTACGGTACCGACCGTAGGTTTCCATCACACATCCTTCACACTCATTCCGGCATCCCATACATTGTGGACGTAGTGCGGGACAGGACTCGCACAATGTATGACAAACTCATACCTCACCCAAACCAGCTGGTGAACAGCCTGGGGCAATATGACCATCGCCTCCCTAGGCGGAGACAGAGCTACCGTCTACCCAAGGACGCCCTTGGCTGGTAGGTACCGCTTTGCCTTCATCATCCTCCACACCTATCACCTATTCCCCTCGGTTTCCTGTCACTGGCACTGCATTGCTCGCCGGCCAAGGCTGACGAAGTAATCAGTAGGGAAATGGTCGCTTGGATGGCTAGACATCCAAGATCCGACTGATCCCGCCGCCAGTGACAACACAGGAACCCACCCTGCACCATCAGACATTACAAAGACAAAAAAGCCTGTTACATATACCAACCTATACCACCACACGGGTAAATCCGTATTTAAACGGATAGGTACCGTGGCCACCTTACCATCCGCCTGGGTTAACCCAGACGACTAGTACTCACTCCTGGAACGGTCATTTTCATTCTGACGAAGGCCATGGAGTTTACAATGGCCGAAAGCTCAATGTTTTTAAACCTCACACGGCTGATCACCCGTGAAACTGTAATAAATTTTCCAAGCTTTTAGTACCTAAAAATTTGAGTCCTACTGATAAAAAATCACAGACATGTGGCAAAACCAGTTTTCTAGGGCTGACTCGGTTTGGAGTTTAACTCGTAGATGTGAACATATGACAACAGTAGGCAAATTAGTAAACAAAACATTTGCCTCTTTAGTCCTATTCTGTTGTGTTGCCAGACTGTACTGTATTCAACAATGTTAAATTATCTTCTTTATCTTTCACGATAGATGAATTTGTTATTGGACTTTTTTGTTCGTCATTTTTAATCTCCATCATGGAAAATCTGCACACTCGTATCCCCAACATTCAGTATAGGTAATACAAAATGGAATCTATGTTAGGCTAAAACAACACTTCATAAATGTTAAACACAAAAAGTAGACAAATTTGCAATAGTATCACACTTTTGGTACCGTGAACAATCAAAGCAGTATTATTTTACGCTAAGTCACAGACCAACCCTGTGAATTAACTGCATGGGAGAACATTTTCATCCTGAAAAATAGCCACAAAGTAATGAACTTTTAAGTCCCTAAACAGAGAAACCTAAGCAGCTGTTTTTTTCAACCCTCACTAGAGCAGACCAGCAACAGGAGAGGATGTGGCATTTGAAACTTGGTTGAGGATGGGATAATTACCATGATGACAGTGTTTGTGAGATACTACCTGGTGCATCTAGTAGTGTGCAGTTGATGTGAACTGGTCTTTTCTCTCAGTCAAGGGAGGAGTGGAATCCATTGCTGTGCGGTGAGTTTGGAAGGAGTGGCAGAAATTATGACCAATAAGGTAGTTCCATTTACCCTTGCCCTCTCAGATCACTCCTCGCTTGCCAGCATCGCCCATACCTCTAGCTGTTTACGTCATAGGAAGGCATTTTACTTCATACAACTCTTAAACCAGCACCAGGATTGGGAAGTATCTTGCAAATATTGGTGATAACAGTTTCCAGTTACAGAAGGTATGTAATTTCAGTAAACTTTGTATATTTAAACCTGACTTAGTGTAATATTACCTGTCACTTCAATTCATTAAGTTTCCATAAATACAATTTTCATGTTAACATAAAATCTCAAATTTTTTAAAAAAACACCAAATACCATTAGTCACAGATGGCTCAACTGTAGTTTAGGTTCTTTAAGCTTAAGAACCCAAGCACAAGAAGCATATCATTATTAGGTAAGCTTAATTTAGAGGAATTAATAGCTGGTAAGATTAATGATTTTATAAAGAAATGATGAAATAGATAAATAATTGCAATAAATAATTTCTGTATCTTAAAAACAATGCATAATGTACGAAGCCTGAGTTACAATTTTGATAAGAGAACTGAAGCCATTAGCAAGTTCCATGTTGAGGAAAAGGCAATTAGCTCATGGAGTTCCTGGAATTCAGTTATGTTCACCACTCACTGGATTGGAAAATGAACATAAGCCAGTTCCAGTGGCATATATTGTGGGCTATCAAAGCTATCACTGAAGCCCATAATTAAAGTAAACTAGAAATTAGTAAGTAATATTAATAATAATTGCAATGCTAGTCAGTTTCCCTCATGAACTAGCACATCAGATGGAATATGTCTCGTTCTTCTTCCATTGAACGGTGGGGAGAATAGGGCTTCCGATGCTTGCTGCCACAGCCTTCACTATGATACAGACAAGGAGGGGTGAGGCAGAGGACTGCAGGAATAAGCATGCCAAGGCTTTGGAATCTTGTGTCGCTATACTGACACGAGAGTCTCCAAAATGTGCCATGCGAACACGCCTTGCTGCATAGCAATAGCACGTAGAGTTTAAAGCAAGAAAGAGCGACTGTTGCAGTCCTCAACCACTGTATTAGTCAGTGGTACAGCTAAGGTATAGGGGCCTCTGCAAATAAATGTTGGAGGCCCCACTTACCAATAAAGCTTAAAAAAGGAGAGATTAAAATTTACATATTTGCTCACATAGAATATGTTATAACACTCCCTGATTACTACCACTAATGATTATTTTTCCTAAATAAACAATATATACTCGCTAAACACATAATGCACATAGGTGGAACAAAATCGTTACCTATCTATATTCTGGGTAACTCAAGCAAACTTCTATTTGTGGTACCTCAGATATCATTCAGAAGCAATAACACTGAACAACTGGTTACTCCAATAATGTTGATTAATGTTTATACCTTATGACCAAATTTTAAAATAATCCAATTTATTGGCCAATCAACTACACTTTCACATAGATACTAGTCGTACTTACTCTGCAGTTTGTTTGGCTTTTATAACAACTGCATTGAATAAAATAATGTGGTTTAATGAATTTCTCTATATGACTGTGAATACTTTTGAGAGCATACACACTTGGAGGTAAGCTTGTTTCACACTTTTAGCATCTGTTCCAGCGCTTCTTCCTAGCGATTTTCCATAGTTGAACTGAATATAGAATGTCATTTTTAAGAAAACTGCTACAGGCAGTCTGAGGGCCCCCATGCTGCAGGGTCTGCTGGGCCATTATTTATGTCACTGGTATTAGTATTAATTATCTCATAGTGTACAGTGTACCAAGACAGTTCTTACCGCTAATGCTTTGAAATGGATGTACAATGTGTAATACAACAATTAGTAAAACGACCATACTTGCAGCTCAAATACCAGGATAAGTAGTGACAGTAAAACAGCGAAGGCTACTCCAGCTCTTGTGCACTTGCAGTGTGAGCAGAGGGAAAAAATAAGAATCTTTAGAAAAGATATTTTAATATAAAAAATTTTGATAAGTAGGTATGTGTGGCTGACTGGTTCATGTGAATTAAAGAAGCATTATTGCTGGCCATGCTTGTTTGCAACTGACAAAATCCCTTAAAATACTATGGGTTTTGCAATTTTAGCCTATTTAATCACAGCTTTGGGTAAACATTAGAGATCGACAATTAGAAACAGGATTTGAAGAAATATGGCCAAGAACTATAAGTGTTATTATTTATTTATGCCAACAAACTTAGTGTTGGTGTTTTTAAGTTCCAGTTCTACCTCTCAAACATTGCCCACACACGGTTTATGTGTTTAAAAACACCAACAGTAAGTTTGTTGGCATAAATAAATAATAATTACCATCTGAAGGTTATTTAATCCTGGGACATAAAGTACTTACAATAGTAAGTCACCATTGGGGTAACTGTCTCTGATGTGAAACTGCCTTTGTGGTTTACCAGGGAAAATACGAACTGGTTTGAGAATTCAATGCCATTCTGGCAGATTGTCACAGTAGCTCAATGGTTAGAGCAGCCACCTGGTAAGCGGAAGGTCTGTGGTTCAAATCCCAGCTGTGGCATTGAATTTTTAAGTTCCACTTCAAACTATAAGTGTTGCTAATGAAGAAGACAAAGAAAGGCCTAGAAAGAGTAATTGTTGTTAAGATGAAACCCATTCTTCGTACTTAAGGATCTTCTGATAAGTCCTGGACACATTAATAACCCAAACTAAATTAAGATTTGAATAAAACAGTTGAAATGTTTCGCCTTACTGGATTCTAAACATTTTGTGAGTTACGATAAAAGTTTTCCAACAAATGTATTATGTGAACAGAGAGATCCATATGTTTCCTGTTTTGATATACTGTCTTTGAAAAACAAACTGAATGTTTTATATTCACTTAAAAAAAAGTCTAACAAATTGTTCAAACCATTGCAAATTATATAAAAATCATATGAACTTGATGTGTACAGTGAAGTTTATAAACTATGTGAACTGATCTTAACATTTTCTTCCATTACTGCAAGCACAAAGGAGTTTTTCAGCCTTGAAACATATAAAATATTATTTACAAGTAACACAAGGACAAATTGGTCTGAGCAATTTAGCTCTTCTATGGGTGGAAAAAGACATACTTGTTCAATTGATAAGACACCACGAGGAATTGCTTTTCGATAGTGTGACAATGCAGTTTACCCGTAAAGAAAGACAGCTGGAGTTCATCTATCTACAAGTATAAACAGGTATGGTAAAATTGGTATAGCTTTGAAAATAAGTTGGACTACAACTTGAAACATGTCAACCGTGAAAATCTTGCAATATTACTAAGATAAGTGAAGCTTTTAGTTTCTAATGTGTTCTTACTTTAGATTCTGTTTGCTTCACTGTTAATAGCTTCAATATTTCCTTAACCATTCCTTCTTTTTCTGTATTCTGCCTTATGGACTGGTGACTAACATATGTTTTAGTTATATCTGTTTCAAAGTGCTCCCTGCACATGACATTTTAAATGTCCCCAAACACTGTTCACTTTACAAATAATAATATAGCATAATCAATTTTATCAATCTATGAAAAAGCAAAACTGAGGAACATTTGACAGCAATAACGGAACTTGTATCAAGACGGCTTGCAATGGACAGTGGGAAGAATACCATATAGTATCCATTGTGGCACTATAGCTTGTTCTGTCATATCCCACACTGATCTAACCTGCACAATGCAGAATGTGTCACTTCTCATATATGTTAAAGCATGTAATGAAATAATTATTACTACATCATTCTTTTGTGTCAAAAAAGGCAATGAGTTAAGAATTTCTTTAACGTGCTTTGTTTTATCATACCAAGAACTGAGCTGTTTTTTAACACATTTTTGGCTGCTTGCTTACACTTAGTTCTTAAATGCACAAAATGTTAGCAATTTCCTTCAGTTTAGTCCCATAACTTCTTTTGAGAAAGTCTTGCAGAAAAATCACCAAAAAGCACTAGGGATCTTCAGCCACTGTTTGTGGAGTGCTTCATAAATTAACCCGGTCTTATCTCCTTTTAATGTTACTAGAGGGCACGAATGTTACATTATGAAAAATGACATTCTTAAAAAAACTGGTTTCTTGTTCAAGCTTCTAAAACGTGGTTTAAAATGATTCCTGTCAATATGAAGTGACCAGGAAAATCTGAACTCTTTAAGTTAATGATCTATTATAACCTGTATTTTTAAACTACTCACTATCGACGAACTTACCAGCATCTTCAGAACATTGTGTTTTGGTCTTCAGGTTGATATAATACCTCTCCAGAAGTGGGTCTGCATCGCTAAGAATAACTCGGGTTAGCTTTTTGCAGTTGGCCCTCTCGAGAAGTTGGGAAACCTCCGGACTGTAAGGTCTCCATCGCCCTTGTCTATTCTCCCATTCCCACACTACAACTGCGTGACCTGACATTTTTCTTAGACAGCGCACATTTTTTTTAATAAGCAACGAATTCTATAGTTCCGGGAAAACCGCACTAGCTGTCAGGATAAGTGCTTTTCCTATTTCTGCATCGCCAATGCTAACTGGTCCTCAAAAACGAACCCATCTTATCTACGATGCCTTTGCCTGCAAATTAATACATTTCCACATCTATCTCCCATTAATAATGCTAACCCATACTAATACGTTTCACTGAACAACCTAACGCCAACTTTTGGCACAGGTGTGATTTGTTTACATCACAGAACACTGAACTACATGTTCCTTCATGTTACTCGCAGATCTTGACATCTAAATTGCTGAACATCTATTGGTTGCTCTCACAGGTTGCCCTGTTACTGCAGCGCCATCGCGTTTCGGTCATCGGAATTAATGGAAAAACTACATTGCTCTTTGCTGCTCATTATACTACTTTGCCATCGGTGGCTTCACAAAACCTGTGCTCTAAGAGATGCGGATCTTACAACTATGGTTTGGTTGAATGTTTCTCGCACCTCGTCTTCGTCTGTGGGAAAAATTAGTGGTTTCAAAATGATTTATTTAAAAGAAGGATCCCTCACTGTCTCCACAAGTTCTACTTGTAAATTACAATAGATAAATGTTCCTTCTCCTTTTTACTTTCTCTACTACGTAGACGAAGTATTTGTTCCACTCAAAAATTCGATATCAAGATTTCACGGAAATATATGTTTTGAGGCTCCCTGGATCCAAAAAGGCACTTTTAGAAAAAGGTCCGCGCGCGCCTCTCTCTGTGCGTGCGTGCGTGTGTGTGTGTGTGTGTGTGTGTGTGTGTGTGTGTGTGTGTGTGTGTGTGTGTGTGTGTGTGTGTGTGTGTGTGTGTGTCAGTCTGTAGACAGCATAACTCAAGACGAAAAGTCGGTTAACATTTAAAAGCTGGTATCTAAGTTTAATGTCTTTCAAGGATGCGACACGAAGATTTTGAAGAAAATTGCTCCACCCTAAACTACCCTTTAGATGGAAAAATTTTCGAAAATTTTTATTTTCTTGAAAATTGCTCTTAGCGATTTTTGTAGAGTGAACCATTTCGAGATATTCCTTGTTATTTGTGTCAGTTTCGGAAAACTTACAGTTCTGTCTAATGCAACATCGTTGTTCATTTTTTATATGTTACCCGTGCAAAGAGACGGACATTTTATTGGGACATAAATTGTGTGTTTTAGCGAAATCTACATTTTTTTGTACAGTAAGATTTTGTCTATCTCTTACGGTTTATGAGTTATTCAAGAGTCATCCAGAGTAGGCTATAGTCTACATTTGATGTTCTTCTACTTTCTTCTTCTTCTTCCTTCTCTTCTTCTTCTTCCCCTACCTCTTCCTCCTTCTTCTTCTTCTTCTTCTCCTCCTTCCCCTTATGCCTTACGGCATCGGGTCTGCCTCAATCACTTCTTCCATTTAACTTTGTCCCTAGGCCTCCCTCTTCCTCTCCTCCCTTCTGTTCTTACTTCCATCACCTGTTTTAGCTTCTTCATTCCTCCATACTTGTCATGTGCCCAAACCATTTTAGCTGTCTTTTCCCTAATTCCTTATACACAGATTTCTACTTCAGTCACCACTGTATAATACTGTCTAGCTCTGTCATTGGAATTAAGTAGTGATAATTTACTACTATAGAGTATAAATTTAAAACCTTAAACTGGGTTACATATCCAAGCTTAAAAATGTTATTGATGCATTCATGCATATAGATTAGAAATAAATTTGATAGAAGAAATGAATTACAGAAGAGCCAAATTTTGTAGATGTAATTGTAATAGCTGCAACATGGCTAAATAATAGTGACATGCACTATTTCAATGTACCAAATTACATAGCCTCCTCCCAGCCCCCCCCCCCCCTCTGCTTTGCAATCTGAGATGGTCATGCAGGTGAATTATCAATCTACTTTTCAATAAGATGGCATTCTATGCTTATCAATGTGTTATTAAGTTAGCAATATTGAAAGAAAACAAAACTTTTCATATCACTGGTTTCTATAATCACAAAGAAAGTAACATTAACTCTTTTTTTGAAAACCCAGGAACTACTGCTAGACAACATAAAAATATATTCTCAGCATTCAAATCTTAATGCATATTTTGGAAAACAACAAAAATAAACTGTTATACAGATCAACATTTATGTATTTATTTGTTTATTTTAACTTATATCATCCCTTAAGGGCAGGAAGGGCTGCTGTTGGCAGGGTAGCTGAAAAAGACTCATTAGGGGAGCTAGTTCTAAGGAGTACCTCAATATTTCAGTCATAATTATGTACTATGTAACAAAAAACTACCATCCATATTAACACAATCTACTCTTATACCGTGCCTGTTTAATGGATACTGGGAGTAAAATTTCAAATTTCCATAGTTTTGTATGGATGTTTTTGAAAATTTTACTATGATTGCATTGCAATTAAATTAGTATGAATACCAAATTTCATTCAAATTGGATGAATACTTTTGGAGCAATAAATTATTTCATAAATATTTTTTGTAAATGCGTTGCATACTCAAAGTGTGTTAAACACGCTTCAAAAGTTGAAAAAATGGGTTAGTATTTTTTGAATTGGAGCTTTGAGCCAAAAATAAAAATTGTATGTTTTGATTCTTTTAATAAATTAGATAAGTGAATTATTATAATTTTTTTAATATGTTGGAGGTTTTAATCTCCAAAATTAATAATTTTTTTATGAAAAAAATTTTTTTCAAATATTATTACTCATCCAATAAAATTATGCTCCCAGGTTTATTGGCCGTGGTCCAGTCAATGCGTAAACACCTGATGTTTTGCCCCCCATTCTGACGAGCATCATAATAGCATTGGAATGGAGGGTGAAACGTCAGGTGTTTACGCATCAACTGAACCACGGCCAGTAAACCTGGGAACATCATTTTATTGGATAGACGTCGGCTGTGAAAGCCTTAGCTCACATTATTACTCATGTTACCATCTATTTTTCAAAATAGAATATTACAGTGGATACTTCTACTCATTTTGGGAAATTTTAGTTGTATTTCAACAAAAATTGAGACACAGAACATTTGAAATGTGTGAAAATAAAATTTTGAGAAAAACCTATTTTGTAAAATATGCTGGAAAACAGTGAATTGTATTCTTTAAGTATCAAAATCCTCCTGATTAACAATCCTTTGTGATTACTTTCCTTTGTAAGACTTGAAAGTACTAAAGTAGAACAGGTATTTAATCAAAAATTTTTAGGAATATATCTTGACGAACACTTAACATATGAAATGCATGTAAACGAAGTATGTAAGAAAATCACAAAAAACACATACCTACTAAAATACTTTGCAAAATACCTTAATGTAGAAGAGCTTAAAGCTATATATTACGGCATAATATACGTGCACTTGGAATATGGTATTGAAATTTGGGGAGGGTGTGGGGTAACAAAATTAAACAGGATACTATTGCTACAGAAGAGATGCATACGTCATATTTTTCAACTAAAGACTACAGATACGTGTAAGCGACTCTTTAAAAAGAATAAAATATTGACAATAGTTGCTATTTATGTATACAAAGTAATTATACTGATTCAAAACAAATCACCTACTAAAAACACAGATATCCATACACATAACACCAGAGGGAATGAAAATTATCATAGAACGCACTTAAATAAGGCTTCAACCAAAAAGGATCCGATTGTAATGGGAATGATATTATATAATGCCCTACCAAGAGGTATAAAAGAGCACTCAAGAAAAAACTCCTTTGCTAAAGAGTTAAAGAATTATCTAATTGAAAAGTGCCCATACAGGTTAGAAGAGATGTTAAATTAATGTGTACTGTTAATGTATTTTTGTATATTCAATATTCCATGTTTGTATTCCATAACTCTAATTATGTGTCATGATGTACCTTTTATTCATGTATTAGTATTTGACAATGCTCCATGCTTGTATTACAAGTTTTATGAGCAATAAATTTGAAATTTGTGTCCTTCTGCACTTTTGTACTCTTTTAGCCACCTGCAGAACCTTTCCTGTGGCCTGTCTACTCGCAAACCTTTAGCATCCTGTTGTTTCCCTCCCTTCATACCTTCCTCCTGGAGGGTGTTGGCTGCAATAGATGTGTGTAGGTCGCAGTGTGTGAGGTATCCCCCTTGATGTATACCTTTTACCCTTTTATCTCTCTCCCCATCTGTAATATTCATGCATGTCAAGTACAGCTGTTATTCTTTAAACTAACAGATTCAAAAGAAACCAGTAAAACAATATAGAAACTTAAAAACAAAATCAGAAACAGTGCAATTAATAATATAATATTGAAATAATGTCACTAAAGCCTAGCATGTGCAAGCTTGCCAGAATAATACTATAGCAGAAAACTCAACGCTAGAACATGAGTTATGTGATCTTGGTTTCAGGGCATTTGTAGTATGAATCAATAAAGTTGAACACATGGCATGAGTAAGTGTTCTTTTCAAATAAAGTTGTTTCCATCAAATATTCATTTTTATTTAATTAATATGACATAGTTAACAAGGAAATCGTTCCACAACTGGGTTTTGAAATCAATGTTCCAAATGCACTTTCTCTGTGGAAATGGTTTTCGGATTCTTCTCTGTACAAACATTTTCTTAACATCTCATTTACTGTAAATCATTAACTTTCACTTTATTCGTGATCTTTTATCTGCAGAAATCAATTACAAATTTATTTTTGTATGTGCAATCATGCCCATATTGTTCATTTTTGTCACTTCTTATTTCCACACATTTTGTTTGCTATTGCTTGTATAACATGCCCTAGAGTAGCTATCAGGAATGATGGTAGTAAGTGACAGATAACACGCATATAGGTGAAAGAGGGGAAGTGCTGCATTGCAACTGTTTCCCATCTTTCTCAGGAAGTATTTGTACACATTATAAACCATTTCCCTGGCTTGACTCTGAATAATGTAACTTTTTTGCTTCTACCACATTCTGAACTGTTAATGAACTTACCATCACACAACGGAGTGGACTTATTGCTTGGAATTACTTAATTTCACTGTAAAACAAATACTCTCACACACATGCTCTGAAACAGACTATGTCTGGTTGGCTAGAAAACAAATGACTGTGACATCATTGGATATTTGTCTACTGCACAATTGCCTTTGTTTCTGATGGCGACTATAATAAAGACTATTGATTCATTTTTGTTACTGTCCTTGGAAACATCATTTCTTCTTCTTTATTGCTTCATATATGTATCAATGCTGGCCATGTTTTTATGTATTCTGGACTGATAGTTTTGGACGCAATACTAATATGGATGAAATTAATATAAGAAACTTTAATTAACACAATAGCAATAAATATCAAATGTATACAATAAACATTAACATGAATCAATACTTATAAATGATATATTTTGGGTTTTTAACTTCCATTACAGTACCAATACACAAAAAAGGGTGTTAGATCTTCTCTAAACAACTATAGATCTATACACATTAAGTTCATTGTATCAAACACTTTGAAACCATAGAGAAAGATAGGCTTCTAGACTTTATGAAGAAGATAAACTTCTTGTTTAAAGTCTAACATGGGTTCTTACTGTTCATCTACTTAACACTGTGACAGCACTGATGTCTACCAAGCAGGAGACCTGGGTTCTATTTCAAGTACCAGTATGGGGATTTTCACCTGCACCTGGTCCAGGTGCACTCAGCCTTGTTAGGTCCCTGAGGGGCCAATTAAGGAGCTACTTGACTGAGAAGTAGTGGCCAATGGTTGCGAAGACTGCATATACCAGTCGGGAGGGACTAAGGTGCTGACCACGTTCTACCCTCCAATATTGCATCTCGCATTTTATGATGTCTGTGATGGGCAAGGTATGAAGGCATCCCAGCCAGCAGTAGGCTTTGGCTTGGTAAGGACTGTTGCGTCATGGGGTAGCTTATGGATTCTTACCCAAGCACAGTATGAAAGTAGTAACACGTGATGTAGCTACCCTATTACAAATAGCTTTAGACAGTAAACAAATTGCAGTTAAATCTAAATAAAAGCATTTGATACTGTCAGTCATGAATTACTTGTAAAAAATAAGCACAGTCAGGAATAAGATAAAATGCACTGAACTGGTTTAGAAACAATCTATTAAAAGTATAGTACATCAGCTTAAACAATTAGTCCCGTCCAATATTAAGATTATGGCATGGAGCCCCACAGGGAACAGCATTAAGTCCAATATCTTTCTCATCTTTATTAATGATATAATAAATGTTAATTAATAAGTATCTAGTAAAATATTTATATTTGTAGATGCTACCTTTCAATTCTATGAAAATAAACTGAAATTGCAAATAATGAAAGATATGCAGGCCAACCATATATCACTACTGATGTGCTTCTCAAATACGAAACTAAATATATGCTTCAATAATGATAGGAAGCTTTTGGGCAAGAGAGATTAAACACATTAATATTGAAGAAAAGTTTTATTTAAATTTAAATAAACTGCATGTAAATGCAGTATAGTCCAATAATAGTAAAGAACAAGTAGGTAAACCATGTAGAAATCCTGCAACAAAGAATTAGCATGATACTTTTTGGTTTCAATATTCGAAAGCCCTCTGCAGAAGTATTTAAAGAAACAAACATCCTAACATTTTCCTTCCTTTGCAAATATAGCGAATCTCTACTCGTGTATAAAACTGAAAATAATCTACTCTATTCAACTCAGTTATCAAACACAAAAATTATACACTCCTACAAAACAAGGGCAACCAATCACATCTACATAGAATCAGTTAACTCTACAAATATGGGATAAAAGGTATATTACATAGTGCCACCAAGACAAACAACAGTCTACCATTGGACTTTTTTTTTTTTTCAAGTGGAGGAAAAATCCATTTACGGAGCCCCATGCGCTGGGATGGCACAGAGGGGGACTGTGGGCCTCACCCGGAGGTACTACCCACTAAGAAACCTCCACCGGATAGAATTCAGGGAGGAAAGGTAAGGCAGTACCGTTATTGCACCTGCGGATTCAAGGAGCGGGTTTGTTGGCTGGCCGCATGGGCCGCAGCCAGGTGAGATGGTGCCAGGACGTACACATGGCCGAGGCCCTGAGTACGCCCTTGGGAAGTCAGGTGTGATAGTAAGGGAGAATTAGGTGAAGGATTTAAAAGGAATTGTGTGGTGATATTCAATGCCGCCGACGTCCACGAGTGGGTTGCGTCGGATGTACTGTAGTGGCCCCGTAGGGCGCGGCGACTGTTGGGTATCGCTCCTCCAGCATCGTCTGTAGAGCTGTCACCTCTTCCTTGACAAGCCTTCGGAGCGATAGGAGTAGCTCGTTCAGTTTTGACTCCAGGGTCCTCTGGTATCCCGACGCCTCGAGCTTGGTAGGCATAAGAGCCTCCGTGCGCGAGTTGTAGTAATCCACGGTGTCCCTGAAGTCTTTGAAGATCTCTTCTGCGCTGTTGAATTTTGCGTGAAGGTTGGCGATCTCTGCCTTGAGGTCCTCCAGCTTCTGGAGGATTACCGTAGCAGAGGTGGAGATCTCAATCTGCGTAGCGTCGGCTGTCATGCTCTGGTCACCACTGTCTTGCGGCAGGGAGGCCCGGCGCTGGTCGGTGGTGACCGCGGCTTTCGGCTGAGACGGTGTTGGCGTTTTTCTAATCGGGCAGCAAGCTTGCCCGGTGAAGTGATCATGCTCCCAGCAGGAAGCGCAGAAGCGGCGACGTCTGGAGAGGTCGTGCTGGGTGCAGGAACCAGTGGTGTTAGGTGCCCCACAGTAGTGGCACCATGGAGCTGCGGCACACCCCGCTTCGGTGTGCCCGTACAGGCAACAGCGACGGCAGGGTGGTGTGAATTCGGCCCGGCTCGGTTCGATCTGTAAAGACTCCCCGAGAAGTTCCAGGCCGGTGTCGAGGGCTGCGTCGTAATGCGCCTTTACGGTGAAGAAGAGGCGCACTAGTGGAGTGGAGCCTCTCTTAGACTGTATGCGTGTGACCCTCGAAATTGAGGGCCACAGTTTCGCAGTATAGCCTTTGAGAAGCTGCGTCGGCAGGTGATGTGGGATGCCCACTAACACGGCACTGAACGTGCCGCGGTGCAGTGTGTGCGGTCCCGGCGATGAGTCAGTAGCGGCGGAGGCCGCCGGTGTTTCGTCCGGTGCCGCCTGACTGGACATTGGACATCAAGGAATACTTAACTTATCTTGCTGTAAAAGAAACTCTTCAAATACCTACTTGAGCAACATTATTGCTCCTAACAACTTCACAACAGAAAATCTCTGTGGTTGAAATATTTAATAAATGGTAATCACATAAATACAAAATAGGTTACAATTTGTTTTCAGTACCTATGCATAGCTCGTGAGGAAAGACAAGAGCAATTCCCTTAGCTGCGCAATGGCAACTCTTCACCTGAAAGGCTGATGGTGGGGGAAGTTGTGCAATCATGTATGCATAGAAGTCAAAATGTTACTGTCCACAAAGGAGTGAAGTTCGCTAGCATAGCTTTAGTGCATACTGTTAATGACACATATAAAAATTAGCTTTATAACAAAGCGATTTTGCTATAATTATAGCAATGTGCCAACAATTATTTGCATGTGAACTGCAATTGTCTCAGCTGCACGCTGTTGTGGTAGTGTTTATTCATTTGTGGCAAGCTGGCCCGTCTATTTCCCTCTTCTCAGTCGCTGCAGAGAGGGAAGAAAAACAGTTGCCCCTATGTGCAAGAGTTGTTCATGTCTTACCGATGACCTATTTCTACTCATTTTTAAAAGTATTTGTTCTCTGTAATTTACTTACCGCCTCACTTGTAAAGAGCAATCTCCACCTAGAACAATGTGTTCATTGGAACCTTCTAAATAAATAAATAAACCAAAGAAAAAAATATATACAATGAAAGAAAAAACGTAAACAATCGAATTAAAGAAAAAATAAATGATGGTATGACAGAATAGAGAGAGGAGAAAGAATGCTACAAAAATGGGGAAAGAAATCATGCAGTTTTGAAAGTTATGCTGTAGACTATCAGAATCACAAAGTAATTCTGTGATGAATGGCAGCTGAAATAAATGCTAGCCTCAAAGCAAACAAGGTTACTTCTGTTACCAGGAAAAGCCTGAAATATTGTTACAGGTTACTGTTTTCATATTTCCCTAGTAGGTTAAGTAAATAATTATATATGTATGAAACAATTTTATTTTAATCACAGTTTCAGCTTTACAAATGTATCACAGCATATAGTAAATTATTTATTCAAACTGATAGCTGTATTTTATTTGTAGATTAGGTAATAACATTCATGTTATTTACAATGAAAAGGACATTTTATGGTTTTATACATATTGTATTAATATTCTCTAATGGAGTTTGGACTTAAACAACTCATTTCATATTTAATTCAAGATATTCAGCTACACTGCTTCTTAAATCATTTTCAGTTTTTGCTTCAGTAATCCCATTTTATGCAAACAAAGTCAGAATACTTCACAAAAATACAAAATAAGCTAACCAATCAAATTCTATAGAGATAGCTCCCCTTTCTCTACATAAAGATTTTCATTACAATTACCTTAACAACATTTATATTTTAGTATATTGGATGCAATCAGTAGCATTATACAGGATGTTAATGAATAACATCATTAAATTTATTGGGTGAATATAGAGTAGTCTAAGTCAATACCAGAAAGGAAACCATGGGCTTTTGCATTCAAATGCCCAAGTTATGGTGTAAGTCTGCTATAAGGTTAGCATGTCATCTACCACTCCCACTTCAAAATTAAAGGAAGCATTCTTTGAGAGGTAGAATTGGAACTGAAAAACTCAGTGGCACAGCTGGGATTTGAACCACAGACCCTCTGCTTACCAGGGCAGGTGCTCTAAACACCAATAGTAAGTTTGTTGGCATAAATAAATAATAATTAAAGAAAGCAATTGGCAAGTGTTTCCTTAACATAATGGACATGTTGTTAGGAGGTGCAGTGTAAAAGAAGAATCTGTATGAGTCGTGAATGAAATATCAATTTCACAGTTTAATAACCTAAGATAGCACAAATCAAATAAAGAATTAAAATTATGCTATGTTCATTGAAGATTATGGAGATTATGTGTGTGTATGTATGTACTTCTGTATGTCTTTATTCATTATGAGTCTTCTTACAAATTCATGGCTTTGTTAAGTTTGAACTTAATTTAATAAGGGATACAAGTGGATACATACATGGAACTAGAGTTTACAAAAGAATCCAATTATATAGAGAGAATACATGTAATCAATAATGATGATGATAATGATGAGTGAGTGAGTGAGTGGATGAGTAAGTGAGTGAGTGGATGAGTGAGTGAGAGAGTGAGTGAGTGAGTAAAAGTATTTAAAAATGAATTTACATTACTGCTCAAAAGTTTTTGAACATCCTTGGTTTTCTGAGGTAAGGGGTATTATGGCACCAGTCAAAGTTAATTTTAGATAATTAACAAAGGAAGCCATAGAACAGCAGTTGCAACCTTCAGGTTGATTACAGGACATGATTGTCTGGTAAAACATTTGAACAGAATTGGGTATATTCTACACCACTCTGTCCTCTATCTGATCTGCAAGAGGAAATGGACTGAGACCACCTTCAAATATGCCCGGCCACTTCTAGGGCCCCATCCATCAGTGAAAAACATTAGAGAGCAAGAGGATTAATGACTTCATTGTCAGAAATTCAGCATTAGCTAACAACACATACAATATACTGTTGGGTGTCCTCTTAGCAGGGATGTTCAAACAGCAGAGATAAATAGTTGCTACAATAGTTCTACTAGTGAAGTCTGACATCTGCTGATCAAGAACAATGGAGTTGAACACCCAAAATAGCTTTCATGTAATTTTAATGTTCTTTCCCTCAGTCTCCAATGTGAAACAGTGTAATGGCAAAACAATCACTGTGATATGTAAAAGAATAGACTGTAAATATGTAAAAGAATTAAGACACTCCAGTCCATTAAAGTAAAATAAATGTTTCTTTTCTTGCTACATTCCTCAGATGTGAAAAGTAGTGTGTTTGGCTCATGCAGTAGACTTCTTCGAAATTTGCATAATAAATGTTATCATGATGAACATGGTTACAAAGGAGCACAAGAATGAGAAAGCTCTAGATATACCTTAAAACATTTCTTAAAGTAGAAACATACAGACTGTGCAACCATTATCTTTCAGAAAAAGCGCTTAGCACCTTCTATTTAATGATTAATCTCATTTGAGAATTGTTCTTTAATACTAATGATGTTTAGCACAAAATTAGTAAAGGGGGGCCAGATTTGAAACATTTTAGTCACAATCACAATTTTTCAGCTTTCTATGCTGAATTATCACAGCAGTTTCACTAAACAAAAACCCAACTTTAGAAGAGAAATATTTGAGTTTCAGTTTAGGAATGTGACTAAGTATTCAGTTGGTAAGAGCATTAATCAGGAAGCCAAAGTTTTCAAACCTCAGCTATGGCTCAAATTTTTTAAAATATGAACCTCCTTTCCAAACTTAACATTATTATTTTTAAAAATATTGTTAAGTTAAAACTGTTATTTAACTGTTTAACTACCAAAAGTTATTATTGATGGCCTTTGAGTTACAAGAGTTATACCTCTCTTACCATACAGAATGAAGACAATGAAGCACTATATCTAGCTCTGGTGAAGTTTATACAAATACACAAAAATATACATAAGTATATAAATTAATTACACAGTACAATAATATGTGGTATACAAAAGGTTGTGTAAAACCATAATTCTTTACCTCAGTTATGATATTTTACAATTCATAAACTTTCTCAGAGTATGAAGAAGTTGCATAAATATATCAAGCAAAAAATTAGGTACTTCTCCTTAGCAGCAGTTATGTGGTTATATCAATTTAACTGCATCCTTTTTAGTCTGAAAATTTATAACCTGTGATCTGATATTTGAGTAATAACACTACTACAAGCAACATAAGGTCATGGCAGCAAACAGTTTGCTACATACTTCTGCCTATTCAACATCCAGAATCTTGCCATCACAGAACATTTGCATACAGATAGAATATAAGACATTGAAGGTTAACAAAGAAAATTAAATATTGCTGTTGTGATTAAACCCAAGAGTACAACTGTTTTTATTTCAGTTTATAATGTTCACTCTACTATATCCAGCTATGAAGACTGCATATACCAGCCTGGAAGGACCAGGGTAATGACCATGTCCCACCCTCCAATGCTGCACTCCATTCATGGTGCCTGTGATGGGCAGAGGTGGGAGACATAGCAGCTAGGTGGTAGGCCTTGGCCCAGAAAGCACTGTGGGGCTAGTTAAGTTACTCTACTGCATACATTTTGCCCTAACTTTATTGAAAGTTAATGAAAACTGCTGTTAGAGGACTTAATGTAATTACATTCTTTGATCTTTTATGTACTTGATACATTTTGAATATAAACTTAGTCTATTTCTAAAGGATATCCTGCTTCCTATTGCATAATTAATATGTTTAGAGGTTGTGTATATAACTGGAACTTCAGAAGCCTTCATTTTAACACAGAAAAAAAAAATATTGCAGTGTTACAAGTTTGAGGTTCTTAAGAAAATGTGATTGGTGATTGCAGAATATATAATTAGATTGGCCTAAGCTTCCATTTTTGCTGTAGTGCTTGGTTGTCAGCTGTTGCCACATCATTGATAACAATATGATAACTAAGCTTAGTAGGTGAGGTACCAAAAGAATGAAGCTGTGCATGCTTTGTCTGTAAAGCAGACAGACAGAACCTGTTCCCCACACTGTGCCGTCACATGCACGACGAGTGTGCATAACTTGATTCCTCTTTAATGTAGCCTAATTATAACAAATACTGTCTTTGTATTGTGTTGCATACTGGGCAAGCTGCAGGTATATTCATGATGCAATAACCAAAATCCTAAATGCAGAGACTATGGTAAGTCAGAGCATTCTCTGGAAGATAAAATTGTTTTGCCTGCAAACTTAGTACTTAGTTTCACACTTTAAGTTATTAACAAACTGAAGAATAAGAATCACTCTCTCTAAAGCAGGAAAATGTACGTATTTCTCTCTCCATACTCCTCTATCTTCAAGTATGAAGTTGTACGTGCATAAGACAAGTCCATATGGATTTTGTGGTTAGAGGTTGGAAACAGTGAAGTGCAAAAATACTAGGGTTTCTGAAACTTAACATATTGGAGATAGAGTAGCAGCCTTCAGTCTCAGCAAGTTTGTTCTAACAAACTCTCTGACCAATTTATGAAAGGTTCATATATCACTTAATATATTTATGCTGATATGGTATTGGCTGGAAATGAAGAAAAAATATTTGCCATATCCTATCTGCTGTTTCAGGCAGTTCCTATCTGACACTGACTCTAATGATCTGAATGACCTGGAACACTGGTGACAGTTGTAGTTGGGAGTAGTCATGAAGGCCTACAGTAACTAAAGCAAAGCATTCCATTAGGCCATGGTGGACCCCTTTTTGCTTCCATAGTGACTTTTGGGAGGAGGGATGAAGGGGAGATTCAAAGGGTTACCACATCTGGATGGTGACATGCAAGAGTGGTGTCCCTAACAGTTCCAACATGGCACCAATCCTGATACTGGCTAGCCCTACCTAAGCCATCTGCAACCTGATGGACTCTCAGAAATACACCTTCCAGGAAGGGAATGGATTCCATCAGTCCTGCAAAGTGCCAGGGAGAAATCTTTTCATAGCAAAATTTCCACCCTCCTGCTACAACACATCAACTATATTGCCTGATCCTACAATCTTGAAACAGATGAAAGGAAGTGATGGAAACAGGAATTTGGGGAACCACCCCATCATTTGCCTACTGACCTGGGAAAATCACAAAAATATCCATGGTCAGAGTAGCCAGCCCAGCAGAAATCAAACTGGAGGCCTCCCAAATGCAAGCTTCACACATAACTGAAGAGCTATTTCACTTGGTCACTGGTAGTAGTTTTTCATTCAGTCATGAACTAACTCCCGAAGATAAAGTTGATTTTCAAATCAAGATAGAGGGTCTCACTACCCTGTTTTGTGTGTTTAGACCCTTTCTTGCTGATTGCCACTGGTTTCTGTCTTGCATTGGACTAATCAGCTTTCTCTATTCCATTTCCATGGTGTCATGATTTCCTTGTGTCTACTTTACGTACTGTCTTCCTGATCTCCTTGCTCCTTCTATATGACCTGTTATCTCTTATTCCAATGAGGCTTCTTTCCTCATGATACATCCAAAATGTATGTCTAATGCTCTTGAGTCAATAATAAAATCATTCTCCATCTGGCTTCCCAATATTTGGAGATTAAATCTTCTTGGATCTTGAGACCTTCACAAACTGCTAGATGGTTTTTATCCATATCCTCTTCTTTGGTGCACAACTTGCATAGGGGAGAGGTTACTAATTCTATTTTGTATAGATGTTTACAGAGACAATCATGGCCTATGAGAATACGAAAAGTGGTGACAGTTGATTTTCTTGGGGAGTCTGGGATTGAAATGAATTGTTTTTTCATTTCTTGTCAGTTGAAATTTTCAAAAGAGGAGTGATATCTTTCAGATTTCAGCGTGAATGTATTTTTTATTATTTGCTTAATTAACATGAACAGGATCTTTTAGTATGTAGCTTTGCTTTAGTGTCCATTACTTGCAAAGAGTGCTTTTGTTTTATCTCCTCAATTATAGACATTTTATTCTCTTTTTTTACTCACAAAATTTTAGGGATCTCCTCCAAGTTCATAGTAAGAAATTATCATCTTCCTATCTTACTTGTTCAGAGCTCAGCTTCCACGTCCATACAGTAGTACTGAAACCATATTGGTATCAATAAGCCTGATGATAGTATTGTTGCTTTTGTCAAATGTCTAAATACTTTCCTCAGTTTTCTGAATGCCCCAAATTATTGCATTACTGCAATTTAGAATTAAGTATTTTCCTTTTATATGCTACATGCAAATATGTCATAACTGATGTTAGAAAAAAATTTAGACCTGTACAAGCTGTGACAGACGATTGCCGTAAGTTAACTTAGGTACTAATCTTCTTCATCTTCTAACATTGTTCTGAAAGGCACCTCAATAAATATTAACAAACAGGTAAACTAAATGTGAAAAATTAGACAGTTTCAAGTGGAAAACAAAACCTGAGATGAAGTTTCATAGAGAATATCTAATGAATATTTTTGTTCCACACTGTGTAAAAGTTTTCTAGTTTTGAATCTGAAAACTGTATGTAAAATGAAGCTTTCTTCTTCAGGAGTTACTACTCATTTACCAACATTCTAGAGGATACATTTAGTTTTGGAATATTTCAACTTTCAGCTGGGTGACATTATGCAATAGTGTAAAAATAGAAATTACGGAAGAACATTTATTTTATGGTATGAAACATGTGAGTACATATATTGGAACTTTTTTCATCTTCCTACATAAGAAAGAACATTTAGTTATTCACTGTCATATAAACTGATAATGACTGGTACATTTAGTTACAATTTCCATCAAAACATTGTTTTATGTGGAGCACAATACACTACACAACTACTGAAAAGTCCCATTTTCTCACTTATTTCAAAATTGTACTCTTGCTTTATGTTTAGCTATACACATTTCATTCTTAGTAAATCTATTAGGTACTTTATTTGGCATTATCTGTTATTGAAAGTCAGAGCTAACAAAAGTGGTGAGTTTATCTTAAAAGATATGACAAATCTTATCTTGTGAGCAATGTTGGTAATAGTTGACAATTTTATATTTGACTTCAAGTTTGTTTGAGCTTGTTTTTTACATTTCTGAAGAATCTGGTCAATGAAGAAAACTGCAAACACCACATACACATTCATAGCTACAATTATAGCTTGAATTAGAGTGCATACAGAATAAGAAGGCACATGAGTTCCTCCAATTCTTAATCAGCTACGGAGCGCTATTGTTGAAACACATCACTCTGTGAAAGAAAGGAGAGATAGCACATTTGCAATACCCATAGGTTGCAGCAAAGACAACAAGATATACAAGATATACAATTATAACCAGTTGTAACAATTTTGCATAAGATGATAGTCTCTATAATCTAGTAATCACTTCAAATATCAATTCCCTATGTAAGCAAGCAATTTTCATTTACAATCTAACATTTAAAAGTAGTCAGTATTTTTAAGGAGACTGATCAATGAAATTTGGGCCAAAATGAGTAAAATTACAATTTAGATTTTTAATGTTTTATTACGTTTGATTTCTAACCCTTTCATATAAATATTTTTGTTTTCAGAGTGAAAAATGAGAGCTACATGATGATTTAGATAAACTTAAGCAGAGGACGTGATTCTGCATCAAACTTTTTGTTTCTCATTTTTCCCAGAATTTTTAAAAGATTTTTATGAAAAATGTACTGTACATGCATTAATCAGCTTCTAAATTATGTATTTTTTCATCACAAATATACCCAGCGAACCTTCTTATCCTGCAGATTGGTAACTAGGCAATCCTGCATTTTACAGATGATGCAAACTGCAGGTGTTGACACTGCATTCATCAGCCCGCTGATTAGGGCTACAGTGGTATTCCTTGTTAACGTGTTCTAGTAATGCAATGGTTAACATGCTGGAAAGTCTAGATGAAGATCAGAAGTTCAAATCACGCTTACAAATAAATGTGGTTTTTATTCATATCTGGTTATGTTTTGAGAATGTTCTGGCAAATCATATGTTCTTTTGGAATGCACTAGAATGTGGATCTGCCCCTAAATACGAAGTTCCAGCCACTGTCCAGTTTGTATGTATATAGTGCATTTTGCAAACTCTCAAAAAATGTATTGGCTTTCTTTTGTATGAAAGAATAGGTTTAAATAATAAAATATTATGTAATAATGCCTCACATTTGTAAATTGTAACTACAATGTTATTTATTTATGATGTTTATTAAAGTATATTATAGCAAATAATAGTTTGTGTTTGCATGAAATTCACATAATTAGACTAATTAAGTGAAACAACACTTCCATGCCAAACTATCAATTCTCATTAAATTTACTTGTATACTTTGTTTTAAGTTACCCCAGAGACAAAAATCACAGGGAGTTAGGTCAGGGGATCACAAATCTCTACTAATAATTCTGTTCTGAATCATACTTTCAATTTTATTATACCCACTGAAAGATTGGCTATATAAGCTGTTACAGTCATGTAGAAAAAAGGAAAAATCATGCTCCCTGTCCGTTAATTCTTTAAAAGAATGGGGCAAAATTGTATTCATATTTGTACAGGCATCAACTGTTGGCCCTATAACTCAGAACCTAATATTGCTCATGAAGTAGCAATTTTTATCTCTGGGGTAATTTAAAGCATAGAGCATACAAGACAAACCCACACACCCTGGAAGAATTAAAACAAATTATCTGCCAGGAAATTGTCAGCATTTCTCAATGTAAAGTACGGCAGGTAATGGATAATTTCCTAAAGAGGTGTCAAACATGTGTGGGCAACAGCGGTGGCCAGTTTCAGCATCTCCTTTCATAAAATTGGTAAGTAAAGCCTTTAAAAGTAGTTTTTAAAATGTTGTATGGTTTCATCTGCACCTTTCTATGATAGTGGCAGATGGCAATGAGCACTGAGGATACGGCCAGTCAAAACATTGCACAGCCCATTCAAACTTTTTTGCTCTCCTGGTAGCTGGAGAATTAGTTAAACAACTTTCCTTTTCATTACAAAGTTTCATACTGTGAGAAGGTGTATGGTAGTGGTAGCAGATCAAACAATTCAGCTTCTTTCCTATACCATCTAATTTTTTCTTATCAAATGTCTTCCTTTTTAGGTAGTTTTACTGTCTTTCCTATCATCATTTCAGTCTCCCTATCATCTTAACAATTTCTTCCCTGTTATGTCACATCATTGATTTATTATGGTCTCTGACTTTTTCATAGAATGGCCAACAATGCACACAACATAATGTTTGCTTCCCTGTAAGTACTTCCAATTACATGTTAACCAATCCTCTTGATTACTTCTTACATTACAAAAAAGTTAACTGGAACTACAACATACATATTTCATTATCATACCCACATTATGCCCTGACAAATTTGTTCTGTTTTGAATTTAACTGAAGTATTTTACATTTAAAACATAGCTTGTCAGGGTAATAAGCAACATCATAATGACAGAAGCAGAACAATTTGATGCTACCCTATTGGTCAGGTATGCAAGATTGTGGGTGCCATCTGGAGGATATTGCACATAGATACGACGATTGTTCAACTTCTGGATAGGTCGATAGTTTCTTTCTATTGGACCATTCTGTGACTGAATTTGATGAAACTGTTCCACCTGAAAATGTAAATAAATATTCATATTAGCTGTACTCCAAACATGAATTATTAATACATGTCATTTTTATATAGGCTGCCAAACCTATGAATATAATGCATGCTCAGTTTTATCCCTTTTATGTAGCTCATATCTGGTACTATCTACAATATTCACTCTTGTAATTACTATATACAAAAATGTATTAACTGGGTAAAAATTATACAGTAGAAGAAAGGATCTGAATCCTTTTAAAAGAATATCTTTGATCCTAAATAAAAAAGTAAAACATTTAAAGAGATTGTGCACCCATAACACACTGATTAATAGTAACTATCAGATTCTTAGCAAACGGTGATTCTTACACTAGCTTTATGTAAATATTTCAAAGTTTAAAATGCCTATTTCAGAACAGATATGTGTAATTATTATTTATTTATGCCAACAAACTAACTGTTGGTGTTTTTAAACACACAAGCCATGTGTGGGCAATGTTTGAGAGGTAGAACTGGAACTTAAAAATTTAATGCCTGAGCTGGGACTTGAACCACAGACCTTCCACTTACCAGGCAGGTGCTCTAACCATTAAATACCAACTTTGGTTTTTAAACTACTTTTTGTTTTTGAGTTATGCTGCCCACAGACTGACACACACACACAAGCACGCACGCACACACACAGACACACACACACACACCAACACACACACACACACCAACACACCAACACACCAACACACCAACACACACACACAGACCTTTTTTCTAAAAATGCTTTTTTTGTATTCAGGGGCTCTCAAAAAATATATATTTCCAGTGAAATCTTGAATTCAAATTTTTGGGTGGAATACTATACTTCTCCTACTTACCAGCAGAGAAAGTAAAAAAGAGTTCATTTTCTGAAATTTTTGATAATTCATCTGGATGCTTGTTTTACACTAGAAAAGAGGACATGTTTCAGGAAAGAGAAGACATATATCCTATACTTAAAATGAGCAGAGGAGCTAAAGAACCATCTAATTGAGAAGTAATGCTCCTGGTGTAGTTGACAACATTTAATTATTTTGTTGGTATGTGCACTGATTATATGCCACCTATTATGCTCTCTGCAAGAGGTACTCTGTGGAAGAGTTATACAGCAGTCATACTGACATAAAAGCCTTACCTGTTGTGGTGAGATGGGAACAGGATGGGTAAGCACTGTCCAAACAACAACTTCATCACAGCCTGGGGTTGTGAGGGACCCTGAGTATCTATAGAAACGGTTGAGCTGATTTGGCAAGAGGTCTTGAGGAGCTATCTTTGTAGTTATCTTTGCTGTGGTGCCAGGTGTGCTTTTCACTTTGGCCATTGCTTCCAGCATGGGTTCTAGTTCGGTATTTGGTGAGCTTGCTTCCTGTAAAAAGTAATAGTATAAAATATGGCCAGAACTTGGGTGATATCCAGTGGCAAAGCATCACAATAATGATTTGGTAAGTTGATGAGTAGGAGTGTAATAAATAAACATGTACACAGGATGTGCCAAAAAAACACTGACAATGTTTAGTATGAGAGGTAGAATTGGAACTGAAAAATTTAATGCCACAGCTGGGATTTGAACCACAATACCAGGCATTAAATTTTTCAGTTCCAATTCTACCTCTCAAACATTGCCCACACATGGCTTGTGTGTTTGAAAACATCACAGTATGCTTGTTGGCATAAATAAATAATAATTATCATCTAAAGGTTATTTAATCCCGGGACATAAAGTACTTGCAGTAATAATCGCCATTGGGGTAATTGTCTCTGATGGGTGTCTGCCTTTATGGTTTACCGGGAGAAGAGGAGAAGAATATGAATCGGTTGGAGAATTCAATGTAGGTTGTCACAGTAGCTTAATGGTTAGAACACCCGTCTGGTAAGTGGAGGGTCTGTGGTTCAAATAACGGCTATGACATTGCATTTTTCAGTTCTGATTCTACCTCTCAAACATTGCCCGCACATGGCTTGTGTGTTTAAAAGCATCAACAGTACGTTTGTTGGCAAAAATAAATAATAACACTTAGTATGTTGTGTGGGATGGCAAACTAATCGGTGTTCAAATAGGAACAAAAATCCGGAAATGCACGGCTTGGACGCTGTAGCGCATTGAAGTGTGAGATGGGTGCACGTTCACATTTCATCACTAAACCCAACATCAAGCTGTCTACATTACAAATGGGTTTTGAACTGTGTACCTTCTATGATACTGCAGAGCCTATATTGGCGGTGGGAAGCTTCATGCATATGACCTAATACGTGTGGTTGTCTTGGAAGATTTTTCAAGCGTTCCATGAACCCGAGGCATAAGGTGCTGATGTTACAGGAGTGCCATACACCATATTCTCTATACAGAAAATAGTTAAGAGGTGTCACATCTGGCGACCATGCTGCCCATGGAACTGGTCCACCTCTACCTATCCATCGATTTGAATATGGGATGTGGTCCTGCACATTTACATCAAAGTGTTCTGGAGCTCATGTCAGCCATTTCAGCACTTGTGTACTGGTAGGTGTTGCACTGCTGCTAAATAGTGTTACTGTACTGGAAACTACACAAGCAACGTAGAGGATGCGCACCAAGGACTCTATGGAGGAATTTAGCACATGCACAGTAATGTTATTATGCTCAGGTCATTCATCCACAGATGGCTAAAGGGCTGCATACCTTCTGTATTAAGATACCAAAACGAATGTTAACAAATTGCCACAACCGTTCGTTCTCAAACTTCGACGCTCTCCAGCATCCAAACCATATATTTGCGGACAGGGGTTTCTATTTGAACACTGATCAGTTTTCCATCCTGTACAACATGCTAAGCATTGTCAGTGTTTTTTTGGGACACCCAGTATATATGTAATAAGGTTAAATGCGTCTTTTATGGACTGTATTAAAAGTTGTGCAACACAGATGCTGCTGTTGATGATGATGATAACATGGGCATCGCGAAACGAGGGAAGTTGGTGAACTTAATGTGCAGCCAGTTACTAACTATTAAAATATTATTTTAATTTTGATATAAAGAACAATTTTTATTTAGCACAAATTAATACGGTTATCTGCAACAAATACTATAAATTTTGACAGTAAAATAATGATTTAATGTTATATGATTGCAAATTTCCAACATGTTGCCCCCCCCCCCTCCTGGAAAAAAGTCTGCCGACACTCATGGATGATAATAAGAATAATAATGATAATATTAATGACAATGATAGTGATAATGATAATACTAATGGTAATGATAATGGTAATGATAATGTTGATGATAATATCAATAATAACAATAATATTAATGACAATGATAGTGATAATGATAATACTAATGGTAATGATAATGGTAATGATAATGTTGATGATAATATCAATAATAACAATAATATTAATGACAATGATAGTGATAATGATAATGCTAATAATAATAATGATGATGACGATGATGATAATAGTAATAATAATAATAATAATAATAATAATAATAATAATAATAATAATAATAATAATAATAATAATAATAATAATAATAATAATAGCAATAACAATAATAAAGAACAATAACAACAATAATAATAATAATGATGACGATGATGGTGATGATGATGACAATGGTGGTGGTGGTGGTGGCGATGATGATGATGATGGTGATGGTGATGACAACGATGGTGGTGGTGGCGGTGGTGGTGATAAATACTACTGCTATTATAAATTGTTGGGATTGATTACTTACAATGAGATTAATTCCATCCCAATATGCCAAATGTTTGGGTACCTAGGTGTTATCTGTATTATTAAGCTACATTTTCTTGCAAATCAGTTCCAAGGATCTGTTTTTCAGTTATGAGAATATGTCTTCAGTCTTTCTTTAAACACTGGATCTTGAGAACATTTTTAAGATATTTTCTTTTCTATTGAAATAATAGCAAGGTAGGATAGTCTTTATTGGCCATAGAATTATGCACACATGTTCTTACTTGCTTTAGTGTGCTCATTGAAAGTTCTGCAGAAGCAGAGTTCATTGAAATACTGAGGAAGAGTATTTAACAATGATAAGCTTGCTTTGCTTTGTTCCTTGTTAACCAACTATATTTTGAGTAGATGCCACTTTTCTTGAAAGACTCTTGTACATTTACCATCCTTTTGTGAAATAGAGAACTTTAGCCTTGCTGTTTTTCCTTTCATCTGCACTTATTTTCTTAAAAGGAAAAGTTTCAAAATAAGTAATTAGCAATAAGTTATATCTAGATATAATCTGTTTATATATAGAACTTCCTCCATGTCTATCTTCTATGGTATTATTAAGTTAACACAAAATAGTCTTTAATCCACACTCCTTAGGTATACAAATGGGGGAAAAAAGAAACATAATCATCTGAAAGAAGTACAAAACTTCAAGCTTAGAAACAGAATTATTGTGTAACAGTCTCCTGGCCATGTCGGTAGCCAGTGAATGACCAAGGCAATATTTTTCAGCATAGATTGCAGACTTACTCACTGACTGCTTTGAATACTGGAAAAGCATGTGTACATTCCTCACAAAGCTCTCCTCTTACCATTATTCTAATGACAAGGTGAGGCTGAGTGACTTCAGCTTACTTCTGCTGAATGAACTAAGAAAGTGGATGTTTACCAGAAGGTTGGGATGCTTTATACTCAGCCTTTATCAAGATTATTTGAAGATAATTAACATTTTTAGCTGTTAAGCTTTTTTTTTCTTTTACGCTAATTCTGGGATAGCTGAGCTTACACTGCCTACCCTGACTCTTCGACCCTGATGATATCTTCTTTAGTGCCTATGAAAATAGTCATGCAGAAGCAAATGTGAAATTTTGGTGGCTATACTATATCAATCGAGACCTTTTCTGTTTAGGAACAATAAGAATGCACACAGTTAACACACATTTGAAATTACGGGAAATGGTTCTCTTTAATTAATTCCATTTAAAGAAAAGTGTATTGTATGTTAATACATTACTACAATACACTTATACATATTAATGTATCAAGTATCAGAGTCCCTTAAAATAAGAGGTTGGATTCTAGCATTTTCTGAGCTGCTGTCTCATTTCACAGCTTCTTATTATATTCAGAACTTTGATCATTACCATTATACAGTTATCATAGAAGTTCATATTAACTGTATTAAATGATAAACATTAGCAACATGCTAATTTATTTGATAAGATTATGGACTAAAAATGTAATTTTATTTTAATTTTTTTTCTCCTTTCCCACATTCTGAAAATGAATTTCCCAACTCTGATGTGCAGAGAAATGAAAGCTTTCACACTCTGAAAGTATTTCCTTTATTTTGGCCTATCCTGAAAAAAATTAATGCTTACAACATGCATATCTTTAAAAGTTTAGGTAATAATTTTATTTGATGTAAGATTTGAAGCTTTCACGGCAATGATAATTAGCAAGGGCTTCTTACCAGCCATGCGATGTTTACTCATGGCTGAAAGCTCAAGTAACTTTATAAATATCACATGGCTGGTACTCTTAGAAGCTCTTATTAATTTTATTTGAATTTTGTTTTGTTAACATATTTAGTTTTAAGAAATAGTTATATAACCTGTTTTTTAGACTCATCAGTGATTTAAATGATATGTATGTATGTATGATGATGATGATGACGACGATGATGATGATGATGATGATATGTATTATGACGATGGTGATGGTGATGGTGATGATAACGATGGCAACGACAATATGTATTATGATGATGATGATGGTGATGATTGTGATGGTGACAGTGACGACGATGATGATTATGATGATGATGACAACCCGTGTTTGACATAACATACTCAAATATATTATTTTTCATCATTTGCTGTTTGCTTCATTGGATGAGACAGATGGGTAAGTAGACTGAATTGTTTATTTCAGGAACCTGCTATATATAATTTTCAACTTTTCAGAAACCAAAGAAACACATTTTACCTTTGAAATGAAGAAGATTTTGTTTAAAAAATTCTATATAATAATCTTGTTTAAATCAGCATCAGTCAATCTGATTTTTATTTTATTTCTTTTGTGTTTACAATCTGAGATACTAATTCCATAAAAGGTTGACTTTGACAAAATGTTGGTCACTAGGTTTCTGAAATAAATATTTCAAATTATTACATAACAGAAAGTTAAAAGACAAACTTTCTTTTATTTCTGACCTAAAGTGGGATGACTGGTTTTAGTCTTTATGCTAATCATTATCTGCTCCTTTAACCCTTTGGCAGATAATGTCAGCAGGCATGTGCAGTACTTGGTGCCACCTAGCTTTAAATATCACTTAACAGGTAAATTTTGCAGTACTCTAGTAGAATTAATAGATGAGAATATGAACAATAAATAAGCTCATTCTTAATGCCAGTATTTAATAGAATCTGTATACAAATACATAAGATGAAATGAATGAATATACAATTGGCAAATTACGATGATTACACAATACTGTTTCACATTACAAGTTTCAAAGATGCTTCCTCAGCTTTAATTTAATAATAAATTATAAGTTAATTATAACACAGATTACAGTGAAATAATAGGCCATTATTAAAGCAAATTTTACAACAATGCATAATTATTGAAATGAAAATGCTATGTGGCCATAATAAATAACAAGGCAGCCAATTAAAAAAAGAAAGAAAAAAAAGCACAATCATCCACACTTCACTTTCTTCCTCTGGAGAAGCTCTGCAATTATTACATGTAACAACGCTGTGTCGGTGATGTTTGAAAACCTTTTTTGCAACTATTGCATTCATACTAGTTTTGTTATTTTTTTTTACCACCTCAAACATAGCACCTCCCACACCTTCTAACAACTTCTTCTTTACTTTCAGGGATTGATCAATAAAGCGACAGAAATCCTTGGATATCCATTGGTAGGGTAGAGAATTGGGTGGTGCTGTGGCCAAACAGTTAAAGTGTTTGCCTACCACCTAGATGGCATGGGTTTGATTCCAGGGACCCACATTTGGTATTCGTTGTGAATGAAGCGGTGTCAAGGTAGTTTTCTCTGGGTTCTCAGGTTTCCTCCACCACTCATTCCACCAATTGCTCCATTATCACCTTTCCAATCACCGATTTTGCCTACATTTGCCTCTTCCTCACTATCATACCTGGTGTTTGGCTGACCAACTACTTCCAGGTCTTCACTGTCTGGTCCATAGCTTCCTGTGCTCCCCGACAGGCGTCTAACCCTAGGCACTGGCTTGTGAGTCCTAGGGTGTGTAAGTCCTACACAAGAGGAGGGTAAACAAGTACCTAAAGAAAAAAAAGACCACAGAGTTGAGCCCTTTCTTTCAAATGGCTTTCCAATTGTAAGACATATTCTTCTGAACCCTTTTTCTGGATTGTTTGCAAAGAACAATACTTGGGAATTTGTACCAGCAGCATCTAGATAACGGAAAAACAAGGCAAGGGCCATCTTCTTGTTCTTTATGTGGAGTAGGATGTACACATGTATTCTGCCTACTCCACTTTTGGTTGGATTGTAGACCAAGACAGACTTGCCTGTAGTGATGTCTATTTCATCAGTTTCATGCATTGATGAAAGAAACAATACAGTCTTATTTCTTTTAATTTGGCATGAAACAAGACAAATCATTTTAGAATTTAAAAAGACAGTTTCCAGTTTCTCGTGATTTGTTTGGCAAAAATTCTGAAGGAATTTCCTTCTTGTTCTTTTTCAGTGCCCCAATGAAGGTTAGTGCATTTTCTAGAAGATGCTGTGCTAACGAATAACTGCTACAATCCACAGTTACATTCTTGTGCATGCCCTTGATTGATTCAGCTAATTTATTCACTATATCCATAGGTTCGTTAGATGCAAGATATGAGCCAAGATTCTGTCTGCCAAAGAATACTTCAAAATTACACATGTAAAATATCTTGCTAGCACACAATGAGTACAACTTCAAACCATACTTGGCACGTTTATTGGGCATGTGCTGCACAAAACCACAATGTTACAAAATGAAATGATCATCTCATCTATGTTTGTGAACTTCCCTGGACTGTAGTTGTTTCTGCAAGTGTTAGAAAGAGTGGAGGTCATGGATGCCAGAAAGTTTGTCAGTTGCAAGCCATTGTTTTCTCGTTGAAGTATTGTCAAACCTCAGTGATCAAAGCAAGAATAGAAAGTGTTTGTAGCTAAATGCTACCCTTAGAATTGTTGTTCCTGTTCCATTATGTTTGTGCATCCTCCTCTATGTACAGCAGTGAGAAACAGCACTCCTAAAAGCACTGCTACTTTTGCAGCCTCTATTTCTTATGTAGTTCAAGATTATCTCTTATTATTTATGTGTCTGCTCATGTTTGCAATAACAGAATCAATCAAGATCAAAACATTTGAGAACATCTTCCTTTCATAGAAGTTTGAAAACAGTGTTGTTGTAATTAATTTAATTTAAAAGGTGAGTTAATTAATAACACTGAACAACACTTACAAAATATTTTTCCGGGATGCGTTTCGAAGGTTAACTTTCCTCCATTATCAACCGGACAATAACTGGGTTTCCATGGTGTTTGATGGTGCGGATGGTGATGCTTCTTCTGATGTTTCTTCTGGTAACGGTTCAATGAACTTACTGAAAATGTCAATCTGAGGAATGTCGAAATTAAATACTCGGTTTCTATTTTTTAAAATAAAGATTTGTTCCCACGTGGACAGTTCTTGTTTTCTGGTTATGTGTTTGAGAAGTTTTGGTTCTAGCTTTATGTCATGATTTTTTGTCCAAAAGTGAAATGCAACTGCTGATTTTTCTAATTGCTTACTCTTAATGTTTCTAACGTGTTCCTTGGATCTGATTTCTAAATTTCTTTTCGTTTTTCCTATGTATATTTCATTACAATCACTGCATTCAATTTGGTATATGCCAGAGTTTTTATTAGGTGGAATAGCATCTTTGATGTTTGAAAGTAGCAGGTTTTTTCTGAACATACAGGACAAAAGTATAAATTTCACAGTGGAAGTAGAAAAAGATAATAAATTACCATTTTTAGATCTAAAATTAATCAAAAACAAGGATAAAATAAATTTCGGTATTCATAGAAAACCAACGCAGACAGACAACTACATAAAAGCTAATAGTTACAATCCAAGAAGCCACAAACAAGCAATTTTCAATAGTTTAACACATAGATTGGTGAACATCCCTCTTTCAGCAGAAGAATATAAAACAGAATATTACAAAATAATTGAAATAGCACAAAAAAATGGCTTCCCCAAAGAATTAGTAGATAAAAAGGTAAAACAAGCAGAAAAGAAAAAATTATTAAAAGAAACTACAACTCTCACAGCAGCAGAAACAAAAATGATATTCAAAAAATTCACATATCATCCATGGGCCTTTGATAAATTTAAAAAAGTGTTCAAGGAATACAACATTCATCTAGCACCAGTAAACCATTACTCCATAAAAAACCTGCTACTTTCAAACATCAAAGATGCTATTCCACCTAACAAAAAATCTGACATATACCAAATTGAATGCAGTGATTGTAATGAAATATACATAGGAAAAACCAAAAGAAATTTAGAAATTAGATCCAAGGAACACGTTAGAAACATTAAGAGTAAACAATTAGAAAAATCAGCGGTTGCATTTCACTTTTGGACAAAAAATCATGACATAAAGCTAGAACCGAAACTTCTTAAACACATAACCGGAAAACAAGAACTGTCCACGTGGGAACAAATCTTTATTTTAAAAAATAGAAACCGAGTATTTAATTTCGACATTCCTCAGAGTGACATTTTCAGTAAGTTCATTGAACCGTTACCAGAAGAAACATCAGAAGAAGCATCACCATCCGCACCATCAAACACCATGGAAACCCAGTTATTGTCCGGTTGATAATGGAGGAAAGTTAACCTTCGAAACGCGTCCCGGAAAAATATTTTGTAAGTGTTGTTCAGTGTTATTAATTAACTCACCTTTTAAATTAAATTTGAGAACATTTTCAATCTCAGTTTTATCTTCCCTAGCATTCTGTTTTGGGCCAGGCAAGACCTTGATTCTGTTCTTGCATTTTGTTTTCCTTGGCGCTGCAATGGCTTACTTATCCATAAAGTTTCATGGTCCTTACTAATATAAAAATGGTTGTTATCACTTGGTATTTCTTTCACTTCCTTCCCACCATTGCATGATTGTTCAGATTCATTGGAATGTTCTGTAGTCTTGGTTATTTCTGCTTCATTATTGCTGTCAAAGAAATCAACATAATCCTCTTTGTCAGATGATTCTAGAAGAAGGTGCTCAATTTTTTCTGGTGTCAATTCCTTTCTTTGTGTGAATCTGGAAAACAGGAAAATTGTAATATTAAACTAATCTTAATAAAGAAATAATCATTCATCCAACGGTTATTGCCAAATAAAGTTTCTAATATTCAAAACATTCAATATTCATGGTGCTACATTTACTTACATGATGGCTGTGCGATACACAGTGCTGCCTCAGTGTAGTTGTCCACTTCACAGACCAGTCACAGCTGTTATAATGGGTATGATCGTGTGACAATGTGATATTTGGTGCGTGACTAAACCATTAAAGCATATCACGCACAATTGTTGTGTGCTTGGCATGCTAGTTCATTATTGAAAGAAAACTAAATTGGCAGATTGTATGCTGCCACATACTTGCCGCAGGGTTGGCAGTGTTTGGATTTTAGAATTTGCATATTTGTAAGAATTTGACAATCCAGCTTTCATGTTATGAACTGAAATTTACTGATACACCAAAATGATGCAGCTTCCATTTATAAAACTGATTAAAAGTTCTTCTTCATCTTTTTCATAAGATTAACATCTTTTAAGCTGGGATTACAATGAATTTAACTTAGTGTAATGAATGTAATACAATCTAACATGATGGTCTATCACAGAAATCGCCAAATCTGTGCCGGCTGATGATATGACATATCACCGCCAGGGACAAGCAATACATCACCCTGTTTCTGACCTCCCTCTTTCCCCCAACAGACATTCAAATGAAAACAAGCAGTGGTGGACTCTGCATAGTTAGACATGGCTCTTTCAAGAACATGAAAATGCAAAGGAACCTTCCTATTCCAAGAGGAGCTGGAAGAACAATATTTTTGCAGTGCTGTGGTTGAAAATGTAAAGTGTCTACTGTGTTTGAAAGTTTTGGTTGGTGTTTAAAGGTCAAACGTTAAACAACATTATGAACATTGTTGTTGTTAGCTAATAATGGATTTCTGACAATGAGTCATTAATCCTCTTGCTCTCCAATATTTTACACTGCTGGATGGGGCATTAGAAGTGGCCGGGCATATTTGAAGGTGGTCTCGATCCATTTCCTCTTGCAGATCACATAGAGGACAGAGTGGTGAAGAATATATCCCAATTCTGTTTAAATGTTTTGCCAGACAATCATGTCCTGTAATCAACCTGAAGGTTGCAACTGCTGTTTTTCGAGGATACACAGGAATTACTATTTGAATGTTTGGTAGTTCCCATCTTTTATTTTTTGATTTTTCATAGTAATATTTTTCAATAATTTTTTTGAATTCAGAGTTGACTAATCTTTTAGCTGCATAAAATGATAGATTAACTATTGATTTCTGCACATTGCCGGTACCCTTTTTTGCAAGAAAATCAGCTTTGTCATTACCACTCAGTCCACAGTGAGATGGTATCCATTGGAAGACTAGGTGTTTTTGAAGTGCTGTTAGATGTCTAAGCATTTTCCAACATTCTATAATTGTTTGGTTTTTTTGGTGACAACTTGGAAGTAATTGCTATAATTGCTGCCCTGGAATCTGAGAGAATAACTGCTTGCTGAAAATGTGAAATTCTGTACAAAAGATTTTGTAGGGCCATTCGAATTGCTTCAATTTCTCCATCAAAGTTAGTAGTTCCATAACTTAAAGATTTGTAATAGGAAAATAGGTGACATGTGACTCCAGCACCTGCTCCATCTTGGTTTGATATTAGTGATCCATCAGTATAAATATGGAGCCATTCATGTTCTGGAAATCTAGTATGGATTGTCTCTAATGCCAATAATTTTAGAACACTAGTTGGAGTATCACTTTTCTTAACTTCTTCTGTCAGGTGTAAATAATATGTGATGTCTAATGTTTGTGTCGGATTGACTTTAGATATGAAGTTTTCCTTTGAATTAGGAAGGTATACATTCTTCTTGATGTCTTGAATTTTGGAAAGAAAGTTCTCCTGAGTCTTTAGTGTATGTGTAAAATTTCTCTTGTGCCATGTATTGAATGGGAGTCTGATCAACCTTTCGTGTTGAATAAGAGCTGCTTTTTCTATTTCATATTCAATGGGGCATTGGTTGGTTAGTATTTCCATAGCTGCTATTGGTGTGGTTTTGATAGCACCTGTAATTAATCTCAGACTTTGGTATTGAAAGATTTGAATCTTTTTTGTGTTTGTTGTTACAAGAACTTCGCTGCAGTAAGTAAATAATGGCTTTATATATACATTGTATGTTGTGTTAAGAGTTGCTCTGGAACATCCCCACTTCATTCCTGTTAGACGTTTTAACAGTGAAAGGCGCCTCTCTGCTCTTTGTATTACATTTTCTATTTGTTTGGTCCATGTAAGTTTAGTATCAAATGTAACTCCTAAATACTTTGCTTCCTTTGTTTCTGGTAATTGTTGACCCTCAAAATTTAGTTTTATTTTTAGTGGTTTTTTTCTTAGTGAAAAGATTTGGTAGTTTGATTTTGTTGTATTAACAGTCATTAAATTTTCTTTGGTCCACCTTTATAATTTGGTTAAGGATTGTTGCATGGTTTTTTCTAGTTCTGTACTTTTGCTTTTTGGTTTTGAAGTCCACATTACTAAGCCATCAGCAAATAGTGCACACTTCACACCTGATTCTTGTATTTGTTGTGGCAGATCGTTAATAAATATATTAAAAAGTGTTGTGCTGAGCACTGCGCCTTGTGGTAAGCCACGGTGTACTTGTTTGTATTTAGATATGTTTCTTCCATATCTGGTTGCAATAAAGCATTGTTGTTAGGAAATGACATAGCCATGAAAACATTGGACCTTGTATCCCTATTTTTTTTACTTTCTTTAGTAGTTTTGTTCTGCATATAGAATCATATGCACTTTACATTATGAACATTGTCACTAAGACTACAACCGAGTCACAACTATGAAACCTTAAGGTACTTTAAAATAATATTATAAAACCAATGTTCGTCCGTAAATGTAATAATAAAGTTTAAATATTTAATGAAGCTTCAGAGTCTAGTGAAGAAGTGGATTACAATGTACCTACACTAAGTTTGTAAAACCTTAAAGGTTATTTTGCAAAACCACAGTTATAAATTGAGGTTGTAAATTTACAAACACACAATTCTGAAATTACAATTAAAATATACAAAACAAAGCTTGTTTACTTTTATGTAGAGAACTTGATATGACAGCATTTCTGTCTGACTGCTCATTTGCTGCGCATATTATTAGTGCTATGTGCGAGCATTTTTGTTCTAAGCTGAAGATTGTAACATCTAAAAGCAGGTCGTAATTGACAGATGAAAATCTATGTGCTCTTTGCTCTCTCAGTACTTATGAATTGACATTAGATTATACAAAACCATAATGCTCCTGATGAAGCAGAGACTACAAGTCCTCTCAATCTGTGTATATGTATTAAGTATGCATAAATAAAACTTGTATTAGAGAAGTTCCTTTACACCGCCACTGGGGCTTTCAAACACCCTCATTCAAACCATACATCTGGGTGGCATTCTCTGACGTCACTATTCGTGAAATCGTGATGATCAATTTGCCGACTCATACTCTATCACATTGTATTAAATGGAGCTATTTAGAAAGAATTTGGCAAAGTCATACTTTTCCTACCAGTTATTAAGTTTGATATCACATGGTAATCACTAATCAGAATCAAATGTTGTGAAGCAGTGATATTAAGTGATAAAAACAATTATGAATCAAGAGTGATTCCAGTTACATTAAGTACACCCTAATTTGACCTTTATTTTAGCAACATTTCTTAGCTTCATGTTATGTCCCAATACATTAAGTTCATCATAATACCAGCATTACAGGTAGATCCTATTGGGTAGTAAACAAACTTTGAAGTGAATGTGTAAATAAGCCCAGGCTATACAGATATTCCATTAAGTAGGATAAGAAAAAGAACTGCAGAAGAAACCTTACACAGATAATTCTTTCAAAATGAGATGGACTCTGGTCCCCCGTATTATGAGAAAGACAAATCATTTCCACATTGCTAGTTAGGTTTTCTCACTCATTATTGTCTTTAAATAACTCTTAAGCAAAAATCCTTTGAAGAGGCTGCTTCACAAATGCATCACTTACACGAGACAGTACTATTGCTATACTCACATAGAATAGCACAGCAAGCACAGCAATGCCTTGATTATGTCGCACTGCTTCTTTGACACTGGAGTATTTTCGATCATGGTGCACTAGATGCATTTCCAATGGCCACCTATAATTTCAAAGATGTATCATCAACTACAGCTTTAGAATCCTACTAATTTACAATTAAAGGCATACAACATGACTGCAGAGAGGAAAGAAGTGACTAGATAATATTGCACACAATGAACTATTAGAAGCTCCATATGAACAAAGGAGCATTATCAAGATAAACATTTGGCACTAGTGCTATGTAATATTGTTAATTTTGCTGAGATAGCATGTATGGTAATTGCTAATGATATTACAATAATATTGTGGTGCAAATAAATATACAAATCAATATATCACTTGTATTATAATTTCTTTCATTCAATTTTTTTAGTAACATTAGGCACCATAAAATGATTTTGAACTGAAGCATGCAAATTCTTGGTTTTAAAATATCATTGTTAATGCCACTGTAGAAGAAAAGCATTAGAGCAATTTATAACTTAAAATTTAAGTAATCTTACAGAAATGTGTTTAAGGCAATGTATCTGTGAAAATTAAAAAATCCACTATTCTCTTCTGATTGCTTTGATTTCTTTTTCACACACTCAGAACACAAAATAAATAGTATACACAAAATTTCAATGTCATATGTCAAACCATTTTTAAATGATTAATATATTTATTACTATGTTTATTAATAATTAATCGAATTGCTTTTTGATATGTTCATATGAAATGACCCTTGGACCCTACAGTTTATTGTATCTCTTCTGAATTTGTAATTTGAGCTCAGTATACAAATATAAAGAAATTGTCATACCGAAATTGTTTAGATTTAATAAGTTTAAGAGAAAAAAAATGTTCTGTGTACAATTTATCCATATTTTCAATTTTTTCAGTATTAGTTATGAAAAATATTTAATTTCAGCTCAAGTATTTAATATTTTTTAAAAAGCCAATGACAAATTTTAATACCTTAATCTCTGAAGGTCTCCTGAAAATTTCAAGCTAATAAGTTATAAACTAGGATCCAATGAGCATTTTGAATACTGAAAAATGCTGAAAAAAAAAAAGAACTGAGAAAAATGAATTTTAAAGTTTAACAGTATGTCTTCTTTGTTCTTTACCTAAATCCAATCCACTTAAAATTTCCCAGCACGATATGTGGGATTCTCTGTCGCTTTCTTCTTGGCCTCAGTAGCATTTTTTGAGAATTTTAAGCTTGCTTGGTTGTTTCTTAATATGAAAATTTTGCTTTCACCTTGGCATTGTTCACAAAATTTAGAAATTTATTGTTCTTAGCTAACCTCTACATTATGCACTTTCACTAATTTATACATAAAATTCATAGAATATCTGCTTCTTACGGCTCTACTATAGACTAATAAATAACTTAAAACCTATTAACTACCTAAACAATATCTGATATATAACTGGAACACTGAAATAACCTGACAAGATTATAGAATTACAGAACACTGACTGCATTTCTCTGTTTGGAAGCAAAACATGTCAGATTCATGGCATTTTACCTCAAATTTCGAATTCATTTCAGTACAGTCAACCTTTCGGAAGCAAGATTCCCTGTAAGAGACCAAACTCAGAGCCAGTGAAAACGAAAAATGCATTTCAAAGCTGTAGCGACAAGGAACGAAAACCCACACTTGCACATTTGAATACCCTCCTGGAGCTTTAAAAATGACTGATATTGAGAAAACTAAAGTGTGCCATTAAAATACAAAGTATAAGCATAATAAAAAATGCAAAAGTAAAAATAAAAATTTTCGGCAATTTTCAGCAAATTTCACCAATACATTGCCTTAAGAAGTACAATATGTTAACAGCTTGCTTTTTGTATGTATGCAGGGCTGTACTGTGTGTACAAAATAAACATTTTACCAAAAAAACAAACAAACAAAAACAGTGATATTTGGAGTATAGTACAAGACGTAGCACAAATTACCTACCATAGATATAGATGTAATAAACAAATTGCATTTAGGGATATAAATGTGACACTACACTATAGGTGAACAAGTTAACTGGACAAGTGAAAACTTGTAGCCAAATACAATTTTAAAACCCAGTTGAAGAAATATATAATAGAAAACAGTAGGTATTCTTTAGATGAATTGTAAATCTTGTAAATAGGTAAAATGTAAAGACAATCCAAAATGATAATGCTAGAAACTTATGTACAAGTCTATGAAGAGTAAAGTATTACCATCATCATTTTGATGAATTCAATAACTCTTGTCACAGAAAAGAGAGAAATACTTTTTCACTACAGTGGAAAAATCTTTAAAGAAGTACCTAATGTTTTCAAAAACATGAGCACTGAGGATATGATGGAAGCATCAAGAAACTAGTTTGTGTAATATTTCAAGAATTTGCACCAAATAATGAGATAAGTGAAGCTTTTAGTCTCTAAATAATTGTTACCTATATTTAAGATTTGTGTTGCTTAACTGTTAACAGCTTCAGTTTTTCATTGAATTTAATGTACCTAATGTTGTTTATGCACCCTAATAACTATATGGCTAAAATAAATGGAGTGCATTTTGATTACTGCCTAAATACTCTTCAGTTTTGCACATGGATTTTAAAAGAATCAATGTGTCCTGTGTAACGACCCAGCAGAAATGAACGAAGACCACTTGAAGACCTGTGAAGCATTAAGATCAGAAGAAACTACAGTTCAAAAGTATTGGAAAGCATGAATGCTAATGGCTTCATTGCCAGATCCAAGGCACTAGAAAACAACAACAACAACAACAACAACGTTAACAACAACGTTTTAAAAGAATCATTCTGCTTTTTGAGGGCAGCACACTATTTTCATATTTTATGATTAAACATGATCATAAAGAAGAATTAGAGTTCTATTTATTTACAAATACAAGATTCTTATTATATTTTAGTCACATACAATTTGTACTACTTTTAATAATGCATTATACTTCTGATGCTACAATGCTGTTCATGGTTGCATTGCATTATACAAGGGTCATTCCATAAGTCCTGGCATGTATGGGATGTTTGATAATGCAACAATAGGAGAAATCCATGCTGTGCATTGTACAGTGAAGGTAGTATGGATCTCAATGCCAACAGAAAATAGGGATAGAGGACAAGAGTTCACAACACAGGTTAAAATAAAAATATGCAATGACACTCTGTGTACATTTATTATGCATGAGTACAAATGGAACAAAAATCAATTAACCTCCATGGCAATTTGCAATATTATTTCAAAATTCTGGAGTTTAAAATTTTTTACCTTATTGAATTTAAACAATTTTTAACTAAATTTGTTACCAAAGACCACAGGTTATTTGGCAAAAGAAATGCAAGACATTTTCCAACCAATAATTCTTGCTAAATAACATACTGTTTTGATGGAATATGTTAAAACTATTGTGGCTCTAGAAAATCTAACATTAAAATATTGAGAAGAGAAGAGAATGATTTCATCATTAATTTCTGAGTATTGGATACACACGCAAGCGCACGTGTGCATGCACACATGCACCCTCGTAAGCGCGAGTGCAAGCGCACACACACGTGCACACACACACACACACACACACACACACACACACACACACACACACACAGACACACACTCACACACAGACAGAGACACACTCACACACAGACACAGACACACTCACATTTTGTTTTGAATTACTTTAAGCAAAAGTATAAAATTGTATTTTGTATTGAAATTATATTAGAGTAATTTTCAGCTAAAATATCTATAATTGCAGAGCCATCAAACTTATTGACTTTGAGAGTTGGTGTATGCTTATATTTATTTTCTTATGAGTAAACTGCGAGAGACATAAATATCATCGCTTTTTTGGGTGGGAGGTTGCGTTTTTTTTTTGGGGGGGGGGGGGAGTTGAAGTAATATATTTTAACATACTCTGGAGTGAGAATGTGGTGGTGTAGGTAAGTGAATTTCAAATCAAGTGTAAGCATTAACTTCCAGTGCTGCTCATTAACTCATGCAAAGCATTTTTAGCATAATGACTAACACAAACACATCAACTTGATTTTTAATATTCTCAGTGGAAAACTGTGATATTAACTGTTTGAAACAAATTTTATATAATATTATTTTAAAATAATATATTATTTTTACAAAAAGTGAGTAAATAGTTTTATTTTATACTGTGTTTTATTATATAGCTTTCAATTATTTTGCTCCCTGGATCCTATCACTGCAATAATCTTAATTCAGAAGTGAAGTAAGTCAGGAGTTTTTAGAGTAGTCTAAGTAACCACTTTTAGGAAGCTTGATGTTTAAGTAAATAAGCAAACAAGTAGCATCTTTCATTGTTAGAATATTATCTACCTTCTGTGCTCTTTGTTATTGAATCCTGTCTAGTTTTCAGCATATCTATGGAACACAAAAGATTATATCAACTGAAACAATAACTTACCTTCTTCCATCAAGAGTGTGTTCAGATTCCCAGTGGAAATGGATTTGGTCCAGTATATACACACCAGGAAGCCCACCAGCTGCCATAGCAACAGCACACGGCTGTTCAACAAGCACCTTTGCTGCAATATGACATCATGCACCAATCATTTTCTTTTATTCCAAGTCCCTTAATTTTAAAAACAGTACAACATGAAAATTGGGTTATATTTCTGTGGAAAAAGTCTGGAATTTAATCTCTGAATGTGAAGTTTTTTGTAAAAGATTTCATATTTGGAGCTTTCCTTACTTTAATACTACCCATATTATTCTATCACAAGCATGCTCAAATGGCATTTCTTATCATTTTCACTGAAGCATAAGAATGAGGTAGATATCTACATTCTGTTGCTAACTGAATATTTTCTTGATCAATAAACTCACAGAACAACATTAAATCAGGTTCCAGAGAATTTGTATATTATGGTAAGATCAACAAAAATGCACTCCTTTTGCAAGTCACCAAATACAGGGTGTTAATGAACTACACCAAAATAATTTCAGCGATTGTAGACATGACTAATATAAGCAAGTTGAGATAGGCAATGCATGGTCTACGGCTTAACATAACCTAATGTTAAACCTAATTGGCATCAGATGCTGATAAGTTGGTGTTTAAACAAGGTGGGTGAGATTATTGGATTAGAATGTCTTTAAAACTGCTTCCTGAGTACAGAAATATTGAAACTTAATAGCTCGTTATTGGCATTCTCAAGATTTAATGCCTCAAAGATATCTCAAATCCTGAACTAATCACCTGCCAGTGCGACACTGAACAGCGATTAACTGTCTTCTTGCATCAATAGCCTACTCTAGTAGTGTTTGTGTAACTGTTCTAGTGGCCCAATCCGTAACGCCGAAAACTGTTGTTCCACAGGTCATTGGTTCGGTTACTGTCATGTGGTTAGTTTTTTTCTTCGTCATAAATTACAATAGGCAGTTCCTTTAAACCTGATGTAAAGAGTTGCATTTACTTTTCATTTTATGTAAGTTCGTTCACCCTTTAAACCTCCTCCCATTTAGACGTACAGCATGTGAGAGTATTAAGCAGGATTCAACCTTTGTTAGAAGGAATTGTAATTAAATGCACTCGCAAGGTGAAATTACTCTATAAAATGCATTGCACAAGAATTAAAACCTTGGACAAAATATTAAAACAAAAACAACCAAACAAACAAAACAAAAGTGAAAAAAAAAAAGACAAATAAAGTGAAGGAGACGCGAACTCGTTTACCTTTCACTTGACAGCTAATGTCATAACCATTGAGCCAGAGGGAGTGCTCCGACCATGTCTTCATTTTCGTCTTGTGCACTCAAATGGTATCATCATTAACAGTGACGTACTGGCACTTTAGAAACTTATAGCCGTAACTTCCACATTTGAACCAACAGGCCATAAGTCTCCTGTCCCAAATTACTTGTTTCAGAGATCTCCACTTGCTCTGAAAATATTTCGGTGTAGTTCATTAACACCTGTATATAAAGTGGTGGCTCATACTAAACTATAGGTGAAGCACTTATGTACAAATCACATGCAACATATCTGTTTCTTGTAAGTATATTATGTTGATTTTGCTATCCTTTCTGTTGGCATATTTCCCAGTTACATCGTCATGAAAAGGCTGCTTCTTCTCTAGGTCAATCAGCAAGTCCTTGTGGATGGAGATGTTGGCTAGAGATGTTAGTCTTTCTTGGGTCACAGAGCTCCACAAATTTAAGAGCAAAAAAGCTTCTCTGTATGAAACGCTCATTGATGGCAGTGCTATGATGAGCGAAAGAAATTTGCACACCTGTTGAAATTTGTTATTGCTTTCTTTGACCAACTTCAATATGGGAATGTTATGCTGAAATTCTTCATTCCATAAAAAAATCTCAAGTTCCATTTTTGAAGACTTATTTTAAATAAATCTGGATATATTTCCTGAAGAGAAGTGATAGCATCAGCCTGCAGGAACCTTGGAGAATCAGCGAGAGTACAAAACTGAAGTTTTCAGAGGTCTTGGAATCTATGGTAATTTGTGGCAAGATCAAATCCAATATTTCAAAATATAACAATTTGTACTTCTGTAAAAGTTCATCTTGGGACAGCCTAGCACATTTTTGCCTGAAAACTCTCCCTTTTGTTTAGCTGTTTCAAAAAAATTTATGAAAACTTCATTAGTTCTTTTTCTTTGAAGTACATAACTGTTTTCTGTTTGCTTCTAAAAGAAAACTATGCCAAGATGTATTTTGTTTTTAATAATGTCAAAGAGAAGATTGGTAACCTGAAAGATCTTATTAAAAACAGTGACCAAAAATGTAAATTCAAAATCATTCATGTTATTGAGAAAGCCATTTGAAAGCTGCATTGCTGTCTGGTCTGAGTAAAAATTATCTGCTGTCTCCCAAAAACCCTTACTGAGATCATTCCAGTTTTCTTCAATCACTTCAAGCAGTTTTGAGTATGAAGTGCTGTTTTCGAATCCCCAGTAAAGACACTTTTCATATTATTGTACAAGTCTAAATCTGTAACAGGCTTGTCAAAATTAATAAAGACAATAGTTCTTTGAAATTTCCCCTATTAGATGAAGATGAACTTTCATTATGCCACGAAAAGCAAGCTCTTCTTTGGCCAAATACATTACTGCAATAATTACAACCTTAAAAACTAATCAGGTTAGGGACTTCCGTGCATCTCTGTGGCCCATCTAACTGCAGCCCATTATCACCCTGTGGCTCCCTTACTTCATCCCTGCCTCCTGGAGAGGGTGTTAGTCACAGTAAATATGGGTAGGTCACAGTGCACGAGATGTTTCCCTCCATGTATACCCTTTAAATACTGATCAGTTCAGGGTTACATTTTCATTATATTTATCAACATACAACAGATGTTTTCCTTCAAAGCATCAGCAATAGTGTTTTCATTCTTTTCAAGTTGCTTCAATTGGATGTTCAGCAGAATCTGAATGTTTATATAGTGACCAACTGATGTTTAAAATGCCACAAAAATCAGCGCTGTTTCACACTATCTTTTTTGCACCAAGTAATAAGCAAGGGAAAAAAAACAGCGTTTTCATATAACTATGGCATAGCCACTCATATTCACTGTACCATGAACCTTTAAAGTGCTTTTTGCAACATTTCACACCTTTTTGTTCCACTTTTTGTGTCGATAAATCAGGAATTGGGGTTGGTCTTCTTGTTAACAATAAGAACAACGGCAACAAACCAGCCTCTACAAGGGGCCACGATTTGCTAAATTCCTGTCATGAATACTGCATGTTACCCTCAAAGTAGGTCTATTTGGTAACACATGGAACCTTAAATTCTGTTTCATTGTCATGGCAATTGAGTATAAACATACAGCTACATAGTCATCTGACAGAAACAGTTGTACATTTTGTGCCCTTCTTCAAGTGCCAGCCAGATGGCAAGTAGCTTTCCTTTACCCTCACAGATGTATTCCTGACTAGTTGTTTGAATATTTGAGCATACAACAAAGTAAACACCTATATCACTGAGACTGCCTTTGTGGTTTACCAGGAGAAATACGAACTGGTTTGAGAATTTAATGCCATTCTGGCAGTTTGTCACAATAGCTCAGTGGTAGAGCAGTCGCCCGGTAAGCGGAAGGTCTGTGGTTCAAATCCCAGTTGTGGCATTGAATTTTTAAGTTCCAGTTCTACCTCTCAAACCTATATCACATTTAATACAACTAAAAGCGGTGAAGTGAAGCTTCACTAGCTTCATCTGAATAGCCGCCACAGATGTATTACCCACCCAGTGAATGTGGAAAACAAATAGACAGCCAGTCAGAGAGGAATGGTGCTTGTGAGACCCAATGGCTTTCTAGTATATACCTAATGTTTTCACCATTTGCTTGTTGATTGACATTATGAAAAGCTGAGATGACTGACAGTGGATAATGTTAGACATTTAAATCTTAAAAGTTTGAATAAAACCTTTATCCAGCTAATAAGAAATTATTAATGTGTAATGGTGTCAAGGGAAGCGTTTCTCTAGGAGAATTTACATTTGTAAATAAAAATGGGCAAAGTGCGGTTGATTATATGTGACGCTCAAGGAATATAGAGGATATGGTTGTTGAATTTGAAATAATGAATATGGGGCTGGCCAGTAGTCATTTCCCACTGTGAGCAAACTTTAATAGGGTTAGTGAGAGGAAGTTGGCTCAGCAGATGGATAGAGGCAAAAGAAATAGATTTATATAGGTGGAGAAGGGAAGATGAACAATTATTCAGGCATAATTTAGAATGGAATTCAATAGGAAACAGTTTTGACAAAGAAGTAATGGAGGGATTAATGGAGAAAATTATTAGTACAGTAAAAAATCTGATGTGTTGCACTCACATGACTTTCTCTACTCTTGTACTAACCATTCTTACAAACTCTTACTCCTATATCTTCTTCATGTTAAGATAAACATTTGTACAAATTATCTCATTGCTTTTTTCCTTGTGGGTGCAAGGGGAATATTAGAATACAGTAGGCTTTGTGCAATAGTTAAATCCTTTAAAGCTTTGAGATTATGTTCTCTTTGCACACTTAATATACAAAAAAAATGAACAACGATGTTTCATTTCACGAAAGTTGTTTTCCGAAACTCACACACATAACAAGGAATATCTCCAAAATGGTTCAACCTACAAGAAAATTTATTTAGACATTAATAAGTGTATTTTAGCAAGATCTATGTTTTTCGTATAGTATGATTTGGTCTATCTCTAACGGTTTACCAGTTATGCAAAAGTCGTCCAGAGTAAATGCGACTACAGGGGCTATAGCTAGAAAATTCAAAATATACATTTCATTTTTCATAAAAATATCTCAAACATATGACATTTTAATCAAAATCATTAGAGCCATTTTCAAGAAAATCAAAATTTTTGAAAAATTTTCCATCTAAAGGATAGTTCAGGGTGGGGCTATTTTCTTGAAAATCTTCGTGTCACATCCTTGAAAGACATTAAACTTAAATACCAACTTTGGTTGTTAACCTACTTTTCGTTTTTGAGTTATGCTGTCCACAGACTGACTGACACACAGACTGACATACAGACACACAGACTGACACACACACACACACACACACACACACACACACACACACACACACACACACACACATACACACACATGGACCTTTTTCTAGAAATGCTTTTTTTGTATTCAGGAGGTATCAACACATATATTTCCGGTGAAAACTCGACATCAAATTTTTGGGTGGAATACAATACTTCCCCTACTTACCAGTAGAGAAAGTAAAAATGCGGGAAAGGAAATGAAAGGGAAAAGGTTAGTAAGGGTCAGGAGGGATGGTATGACAAGGAATGTGTAATAGCAAGAAAGAGAAAAGATGGAGACAGGAAGGAGATCAGGAGTCAAAAGCAAATTTTTTGGTAGAGAGGTGGGGGTATAGGTGTTTATTAGAATTTAAGAGAGAGGAGTGGGGACAGAGGATTAACAATAGACTAAGGGAAGCATTAAATGTACAGGACAATCTGACAATTTTGGAAATCATAAGAAAAATGTATAAAAGTAGGGCCATCAGAAATAATATTGCGGTTCATACTTGGTGTTTAATTTTGCTGCCCCACACCCTCCCCAAATTTCAATACCGTATTCCAAGTGCACGTATATTATTCCGTAATATATAGCTTTAAGCTCTTCTACATTAAGATAATTTGCAAAGTATTTTAGTAGGTATATGTTTTTTGCGATTTTTCTACAGACTTTGTTTACATACATTTTGTATGTTAAGTGTTTGTCAAGATATATTCCTAAAAAATGTTGATTAGATAGCTGTTGTACTTCAGTATTTTCATCGTGGGGGGTCTGAGGGGGCCACAAATCTCTGCTAATAATACTGTCCTGAAACAGTTTCAGGTAACTAATTTGTTTGTATAGCTTTGAGAATGAGTTGGAGTCAACTCAAAACTTGTTTGCACCAAAGAACTTGGAATATTACGAAGATAAGTGAAGCTTTTATTTTCTAATATGTTTTTACTTTAGATACTTTCAATTTAGATTACTTTCAATTGTAATTTTTTTAACAGCTTGCCAAAAACATCTGCTTCTGTAGCAAATTGGTTGAAAGAAATGGAAAATTTAAGATGTCTAACATAGTAAAATCCCAGGCAGCATTCATTTTTGAGAATGTGAGTTTATTTCTGACATAGGTTGCAGTGAGATAAGAGCGTGTGTTGATTTCAAAGATTGGTGAATTGAAGAGTAGGATGTGGAAGTCACAGCTTCTGGTCACATTGGGGAATTAGTTGACAAGGTTATTGAAGAGTTTGATGAGTCACTGTAAAGAGATATCAGACAGCTGCTGCGAAATGTAGGCAGTATGGTTTTATGGACAACTCAAAAATATTGTGACTTTTTGGTGGGTGTAAAGTAAAGAAGACAGATGTAGTCGAGATAAAGAAACACTTTTATTTCCGTAAACAGTAACTTTGTACACTCGTTGCAACAGCAAGAAAGTCTTTTTCGATTCTCCAACAGCACGGCTCCGAACTCGTAACACAAAGAACTAACTGTCCCTTCTCACACTTTACCGCTATTTATATCTCCCAGGCACTATTCTGGAAGCTTCAGGAACGTTCAGTTATTGCGGTGAGATACAAAGTAGAAGATTCCAGAAGGCTCTATCCTTTTCTCTCTTTCGGCAAGCGCCCCAACAATGCGGCCATTCTCTGTCTCTTTCCTTCGGCTCCTTTGCGGTAGTGCCGACAATAATGCGATGGGTGACACTGCTGTTGTCGGCAATTAGATGCGGCGGGCGCGTTGACACTGCTCCCTCCTCAGAGTTGGTCGTCCCGACCAGCACTATCACTGTTGGATAGTGTCCCTTGGTCCGGGTAGGACGATGTATGCCATCCTGCTTCGAAATTCTGCAACAGTACCGCCGGTCTTGACGGTCCCTCGTCCAGTTGCCCTTCTTCCTGGTGTGTTGACGGGCCATCCTGCGCACTTGGAAACGGCTCACTGGGTACCATGTCCGCCGACCTCTCTGGCGCACCTTCGCAGCCACCTTGCTTCCGATGGGTCCGGCAGCAAACCCCGCCACATCCGCGCGAGTCGCGTCCACCGCTGCACTCGTGTTCACTTGTGCTCGGCACGGCCTCTCCTGTATCCTGCCGTCCAAGATGATGTCCACCATTCTTCCGTTCACGGCACTATGCGTCAGGTGATTGGATGGCTCCGACGGTCCCACCATGTCACACGCCAAGTCGGTTCTCGCGTGTTGCTCGTTTGCTTGTGCGCTTCCCTGCTGATCGTCCTCCACGTCATATCCTGGTTGGTTACGTACCCGACACACTCCTCCAGGGGATCCTCGACGACGTCCCTGAAGTGCCCCTTTGTCTTCCCCGAGACGTACACTTTCGTTATCTGAAACGGGCGCAACTGTCGCCTCGGCCACTAGGTGCTCCCTCCCCGGGTCCGCGCTATTCCGTCTGCCCCTGGCATCCAGTACTTTGACGCTCTCGTCAACTCTTACTACCAGGGCGCCAAGACGTTCCCCGTCGTCCTCCACGACGTCCACGTGCTGGCAGAGGTCTTCCACCTTTTCGCCGAGTTCTTCCACGTCTTCCGTCACGCCAATCAGTTCGCCGTCAATTTTCGCCGATAACTCCGTCTTCATCTCTTTCAGCTCGGCAGCGAGGTTGTCGTTTCTCGTCTTCATTTTGGCAACGAGGTTGTCGTTTGTCGTCTTCATGTCTTTCAGTTCAGCAACGAGGTTGTCGTTTGCCGTCTTCATTTCTTCTTTCAGCTCGGCAGCGAGGTTGTCGTTTCTCGTCTTCATTTTGGCAACGAGGTTGTCGTTTGTCGTCTTCATGTCTTTCAGTTCAGCAGCGAGGTTGTCGTTTGCCGTCTTCATTTCTTCTTTCAACTCGGCAACGAGGTTGTCGTTTGCCGTCTTCATCTTGGACATTCCTGTCTTCATTTCGGACATTTCTGTCTTCATTTCGGCGAATAATTCTTTCATCATTGCCATCATCCTGGTTTCCGAATCTCCCTCCGTCTTGGTTCTAACGTTGCAACTTCTAACGACGATGTAACGAAACTAGAAGCAATTCGACGGATCCCACTTCTGACACCAGTGTGACTTTTTTGGTGGGTGTAAAGTAAAGAAGACAGATGTAGTCGAGATAAAGAAACGCTTTTATTTCCGTAAACAGTAACTTTGTACACTCGTTGCAACAGCAAGAAAGTCTTTTTCGATTCTCCAACAGCACGGCTCCGAACTCGTAACACAAAGAACTAACTGTCCCTTCTCACACTTTACCGCTATTTATATCTCCCAGGCACTATTCTGGAAGCTTCAGGAACGTTCAGTTATTGCGGTGAGATACAAAGTAGAAGATTCCAGAAGGCTCTATCCTTTTCTCTCTTTCGGCAAGCGCCCCAACAATGCGGCCATTCTCTGTCTCTTTCCTTCGGCTCCTTTGCGGTAGTGCCGACAATAATGCGATGGGTGACACTGCTGTTGTCGGCAATTAGATGCGGCGGGCGCTGTGACAATATGCTTCCCCAATTTGATGCTTACAATTTATTTTCACTGTTGGCTGAATTATTTCATCCAAGTAATGTTGTGCAAATAAGTACTCAAAATGTTTTAACCGTTAGCAGAAAAGTGGAACAACTTCCTCACTTAAAAGTGCTTAAAGAATGCAACATTATTGTAGGGCATGTAGCTTTGAAAGATTTAATTGTACATCATATTAATCTCTATAAAATCTTAGCCCCTAACATGCTGACCTGTCATGGCATGTAATACGTCCTCTGATTGGTAATCAGAGGATATGGTCGGTGAATTTATTTTGATAACTCTCCCGGTCAGGTCGGCGAGACCCGTAAACCAACGACAGGTGTGGTCCTCCAGACATTCTGGGGGTTGTGAGAGAGCGATGTGACCGCCAAAACATAAAAATATGGTGCTCTCTAAAAAGCGGTTACTATTATTGCTATTGCTCTCTTCAATATCAGTGAAAAATATTGGAGAGCAAGAGGATTAATGACTTCATTGTCAGAAATCCAGCATTAGCTAACAACAACAATATACTTGGTGTAAGTATTTTAAGGAATTACTGGGTGGCAATAATGGGGAGTATAATGGTATAAGGAGTAGACAACAGATGAGGCTAGTGGAAGCTCTTGATACAGAAATTACTGACCAGGAAATATGGGAGACAGGAATTTGAAGAGTAATAAGGCATGTGGAATAGATGGGATACCAGGGGAATGATGGAAAGTCTACCAAGGCAGGCTTTATATATGATATCCTGGAAATAATTAGTAAAGAGAATATATACTCACCCACAATAAATAATAGGGAAATCCCAGGTCTATTATTTGCGAATGATTTGGTGGTCGGGTCTATATCTACTGGGGGATTATCAAGAGACATAAATGTCATGAAGAGGTTTTTTAAAAGTTGGGAATTAAAGATAAATTATAAGAAGACCAGGATCATGGTTTTCAAAAAGGGATATAAATTAAAAAGAGAAGAAAAATGGAGTATGGAAGGGCAGGAAATAGCCATAGTGAGAAAAACTGAGTATTTTGGTTAAGTAGTAATGGAAGACCAAAAGAAAGCAGTTTTAGCAAAGGGTAATATTGCAATGAAGGAGATGAGGGCATGTACCAGGGATACAAATTAAATGGTTAGAAAGAGTGTATAAGGCAATAGTGGAAGCTAAAATGTTATATGGGATAGAGGTATGGGGATATGAAAAAGGTGGCAAAGGGGGGGACTTAATACTCAGAAGTTTTTGTTGTTTAATTTTGGGTTTACCAGTTGCATCACCTAAGGGAGTAGCATTGTTAGAATTAGGTAGAACAGGAAGTAAAGGGCTACTAATGGAAAGATTGACAAAGTTTTGGTGTCAGGTAAGAGAGTTGGAAGATCAGAATATGGTAAAACAATGTATGATTATGCAAAAAAAAAAAAAAAAAAAAAAAAAACATTAGTGCCTGATAGTTGGGCTTTATCTTCACAGAAGATTATAGAGGAAATAGGAATGGGGAATATATTATGGAGAGACAGAGAAATTTTAGGACAGTTTTGGAAAAAGACAAACAGAGAATTGAGGGTATTAATATATAAGAGATATTTAGGGATAAGAGAACCTTGGAAATTTACAGACAATCAAAAACAATTGGGGCAGGAAAAAATATATATGTATATTTCATCTACATATGTTTTATAATTTGTTTGTCGATGGCTATTGTACATGGTTATTCTTCAGCACTTCACGGTCTAAAGAGTTGACAGAATTTGAGAATGGTTTTAAAAATTTTGTTGTTAATACTGATTTGCGGGTTGGCCAGTTGCTGTCTTTCAGTACACTGCTTGTTAGGATATCTCTTTCACTTTTCACTAAAGTACACTTGTATATCACTGTTTGGGAACCTCTATTTCAGGAAATTTGGTCTGCATTCGATTTTCAGTCTATGATGCTTCCATGGCCGGTTACTATTGTTGTCATGTTTCTCGTGAGGTTGATTTTGGATGTTAATCTGCTTTCTATTGTTGGAAAGAATTCCTTCGTAGTTATACCTTTTGAAGTTTCTTCCCATTGCCATTGCCATTCTCCTAATGATTCTTTCTTTACTTGGTTTTTCGCTGTTTAGATGGGTAATATGACGTAATAAACTTGACTTATTTTTAGCTGCCTCCTTTGCCAGTTTGTCTGCTAACTAGCTCTGTATGCCAATGTGTGCCTTCACCCATTTGAATTGTGTGCTCCAGTTATTTGTGTTGAGTATTGCTGTAGTTTTCTTTATTCTCTCTATTACGTGGTTGTGGTTTTGTAGTCCGCTATGGAATCAATTGTTATTCTGATGTCTGTGTATTCAGTTACTTTCTTGTCGTCATTGTTCTCTATTTTACTAAAGCTTTTAATATGGCCAGTTGCTCTGCTTGACTGATTGAGCATCTTTCATTGAGTTTATATTGTGATTTTTCAGCTGGTTTGCTTTGTATATGGCTATTCCTGCTCCCACTCTGTCATTACTTTTACTTCTGTCCGTGTAGATTTGTCAGGGTGTCCTCATTTTCTTCAATTTTTGGGTCTTTAGTGCCTAGGAATTCTGCTGGATGGATCGATGTATTAGGTTTTTCTGGGTGATCTATTTGGTATTCTGGAGTTATTTTGCCTGTTTTTATATTGTATAGTGCCACCACCTCTCATGACTTTATGTTTATGGGGGTTGTTCCTGTGATGACACAGTGCTTCATGAGATATTGTCTTGTAGGCTTTGGCCATTCTCGTGAGTATAAGATTTTGTACTCTCACCTATTTCTGTAGGTTGCATTTCTTATCTAGGCATGCTATTTATACAGGTGCAGCATATAATAGCCTCGGTAACGTTGCTCCTTTGTATATTATTTCGAATGCTTGATGTCTTAGTCCCCATCTTATTCTTGCCAATTTAGATAAATTATATATTAATTTGGTACAGTTATCACTTACTTTGTCGGTGTGGTAATAGAACGTGAAACGGGAATCAATAGCTATGCCTAAATACTCCAACTTTTCAACTTGCTCCAGATGTTTCCCATTGATGTAGATATCTACTGTCTTCCTTTGTTTGTCTCTTCTTGATATTAATATGGCCTTCGATTTATTTTCATTGAAGTGGGTTTTATTTTCTCTCGACCACTTTTTAACTTTACTTATTTCCACATTCATGTGGTTTTCTGCTTCAGGTACTGTTTCTGTTTTATCTGCGATGATTAGGTCATCGGTGAATGCTATGACTTTGGTGTGCCTCCCGTAGTCTAGATTGAGTAGTTTGTTATATTGTATGTCCCAGTACCCTGGGCCACAGCATGAGCCTTGTGGACACCCTTTGCTAATAGTCATCTCAACTTTAATGCTGTTCAAAATGATGAAAGTTGCTTGATCTTTGAAGTAGTTCTTAGTTAGGTAGAACAAGTTTCTAGGGCATTGAAAGCCTTTCAGAGATTTTAGGATGCTTGGCCACCATGCTGAATCAAAGGCTCCTTTTACATCAAGATTGACAATAACTGTGATTAGTACATTTTTAAATGCTTCATTTATGAATTCTTTCAGTGATACTGCAGCGCCAATTGTGCTTTTTTGGGGTGTAAAGCCATATTGATTTCCATTCAGTAGTCTATTGGTGTAGAGGTAGTGATTTATTCCATTTATCAGTAGTTTCTCAAGGACTTTCCCTCCGATGTTTAGTAGACAAATAGGTCTGAATTTGGATGGACCTGTAGGCTTCTCTTTCCCTGGTTTTGTCACTGGTATAATTATTGCCTTTTTCCACCTCTTTGGAAAACATGCTTCCCTTAAGTAGCCATTATATGCCGCTGTCAAAGTTTGAGGAAAAATGTTGTGTGTCCACAGTAGTATTTTGCTGGTAACTCCATCTTTGCCTGGCATCTTCTTCTGATCTATACTATTAATTGTTGATTTAGTTTTCACTTTTGTGAATTCCCTGTCATGTTGTGTTTCCATTGGTTCATCTACTTCTCTCCTTATTTGTTTATAATATTCTGTGTGTAATAAATTGGAAAGGCAAGGGTGGGCATGGTTCAGATCTGGGGCAGTGAAATTAAGGGGAATGAAATGGGGAATGGACCCACAGAAGTTCCCAGTATGTGAAGAAATGGAAAACATTTTATTTTGAATTGTAAAGGGACTAAATTATGAAAGGATAAATGGGTACCAGCTAGGTGGTTAAAATTACCAAGAGAAATAATAAAGATGAGTCCAACAAAAGGAGATTAGGAAGATTTGTGAATTGTTAGGAAGGATGAAAGAAAAATACAAGAGAGGCATTGTGAAAATTAAAAAAGCATTGGATACTAGAAAGGATGCCTATCAGCTAAATTTGATATAGTTAATTAAAAGAGAGGAGTACAAATAGGTGAATCTGATATATAATATATTAATAACCATGGTGTTTTATCTATATTTACACCAGTTGCCACTTAGGAATATGTAATTTTGTAGATTATTTTAATTTATTGTATATAAATTTCCTTTTTTTATTTTTTGTGTGTAATGATGAATGAATACATTTTTCTTTGCTTTGTTTACATATAAAAGATGTTATCAAAAAGAATTAGGGAAATTAATGTAGATTTTTGTACATACAAGTTGAAAGAGTTCAAGAAGATGAAATAAACATTGTATTGTATAATAAAAAATTATCTATTATGGTGTGGATAGTCCTGGAAAACCTAACCAAATACTATTTCATATAAAATCCACTAAATACTATAATATTCAGCAATCAGTCCCTTAAATATGGAAGTGAAAACACACAGCTGTGGAGTAGAAAATGTTGCTGATTATAGCAGCAGTAAACGTGGTTATATAAATGTTTAACAATTTTATTATTGTTGAAAAACAGAAATGTGAATTAAGTTCTATTTGACCAATGAAAAATATTGTAAATCAAGTAAGCAATGGAGAAAAGGAAAAGAATGAAAAAAAAAAAAAAAAATCTAACTTCCATATGTTTTTTGTGTTAAATAATAAAATATATTTTACGTTTACATAAGTTAATTAAAGCACATGAACGTCGGCAGACTCTTTTCCAGGGGGGGGGCCAAATGTTAGAATTTTGCAATCAGTTAATATTAATTCATTATTTTGTTGTCAAAAGTTATAGTATTTGTTGCGGATGACCATATAAATTTGCGCTAAATAGAAATTGTTCTTTACATAAAAATTAAAATAATAGTTTAATAGTCAGCATATTAAGTTCATTAATTTCCAAGGGGGGGGGCCGCGGCCCTCCCTTGCCCCCCCTTCACGACGCCCATGTTAAAGCACCAGTTATGGTGAAAAGCACAGAATTGTTATCTGAACTAAAACTAAATATACATATAATGTTACATAAGAATTTAAAGAGTTTAGCACTCAGCAGAAAAACCTAAATAGTGCTCTAATCAGACTGTATAGAATTAAACCGTTACTTGAATTATCATTATGGCTGTCCTTGCTTAACAAGTTAATTATTTTATAAGGCAAAGTCAAAATGAAAAATTCAATGCTATAGTTGGGAGTTGAACCATGGATCTTCTACCCTACATGTGACTGTTCTTAACAACTGAGCTACCATGGCAACATATCAGCATAGCCTTACATGCTTCATCTGATTCACATTTTCCCAGTAGACTACAAGGGAACCTCATATTTGAGGCACTACCCCAATGGTGATTCACAATTGTAAATACTTAAATGCCAAGCTTTAAGATTTTTAATCAATAGTCTCCATAGAGCAGGCCAATCAGGTAATTGATTTTTCTAACATGTACAAATCGTGTGTTTGTAAACTTTATAAGGTAGGATCAGAAATGAGTGTCCAAATATCATAACCTCTTCCCCTTCTCCCTAGTAATACACCATTATTTTTTGTAGTTAAAAGCATGCTACTGGTAACTTACCAGTGTGTCCATCATTGGTGATGTTCATGGCCATCTTGCGATCATAGTTGATAAGGACAAGAGATTCAAAATGGCCACTGTGTCCAATATCTGGTTTTAGATCTATTGGCGACTGTTGAGCTCCTGCTACACAAACACCTGGCCAGTCTTCCGGCCCTATGGCAATACCAGTATGTTAATAACAAATAAACTACTTTATTAACTTTAAAGTTGTATTGGCAGTGGAAACACAAACATCAGTTTCTTTTGTTAACTTCATGTTTTGAGCGCCACTTGTTTCCATCATCAGAAGTTGTCCAATTTTCAGATGAGAGTAGCAGGTGGTACTAGTATCATCACCACCTGCTGAATATATCAACAGGTATTTTATATAACAGAAAACTAATAAAAATAAGAAATATGTGTATTTTCACTGCCAACTCAACTTAAAGGTTAATAATTTAAAACACATCACTGTTGAGACAGTAATTATACCGTGCCCGAGAAAAATATAAATTAACGCTATAACACATGATAAGTTCCAGCATTCTTTTATTTTAGAACCACTCACAGGGCAAGTGTTAGGATTAATATAAATTATTGTGTAAACGTGTACATGTAACTAATCATAAATGTTAGTGTATATATTTTAAATATATATATATATACATGTACACCTTATTCAGCGTTCTTTCTTTACTTTGGCTAATGGTTGGGTTGTTGCCTCAACAATTGAAAGCCACTTGTAAAAACGTGATATTTGTAATTAAATAAGTAATTGTTATACTTATTAATTACGGAAGTGCCACTGCAAGTTATTGCAGTATTATTGGAGAGATTGAGAAAAATTTGTTTGAAGAGGCGCCACTCAATCCTCCTGACACTTATAGTTAACTTAGCATGTAAAATTCTCTTCTTCTCGTTCAATTGCTAAGTCGTTATTACTTGTTCCGTAGCTTTGCCGGGCCAGAGACTGCTAGAAAGGGCGTGGAATCACTTACAAATGGTTTTTAAGCTACTAATTAGAACAAGTTTGAGTAGGAAGTAATTATTTTACTTTATTGTATACGAGGCACAAAGGAATTTAAAATATGACAATTACAACACACATATAAATTGACGAAGATTGCAGTTTATAGCTTTACCGAGATTTTTAAATTTATGTATGAGTCGCCGCGCATAAGCCAAAAATTTAAGTCACTAGGATGAGAGCCGAAATGATCTTGAGGTTAATTTAGCCTACTCTATGATGAGCCGAAATAATTTCTTGAAGTAAAATTTTCCTATTCTACGCAATGTTGCCAAATAATTCTTGATGTGAATTTAGCCTATCAATTTCTAGTGTACTTACTTAATTCGCGCGTGTTCTAAGTAATGTCTCGGTGTAATATTTGACGACTGTTCTGTTCGTTTAGTAGTTTGCGACTTCTCTGCTCGTGTGTTGGTTGACGACTCTTCTGCTCGTGTGTTACTCTTCGACTCTCCGGTTCGTGTATGTTTCTTCGACTCTCCGTTCCATACCGGAATGCGAAAGACATATTCGGTTCCCCTCCACATAAAATTTTTGAGTTTCACTCTCATTGGAGCGGGTTCTGCTGATTATTTCAAATCTGTGTATTCCTAAATTTTTTGATTGGCTCATGTCGGTGGACAAGACGAGACTTTGCCGCTGAAATGCCATATCCTGCCCCCTTGCGGTAGAATTTCGAACAAGCTTGATAGACAGCTTTACGACTTTTACTTGACAAAGGAATAATCCTGCCCAACAATGGAGCTTACAATTTGACTGGCGTCAGTTTGTTGCTCTTTCAAGCAGAACTAATTCGGGTCAAAGACTTCATGTAGTGTCTCTGAAGCGAAATCTTTTCAACTTTTACCCATAAACTGGATTCTACGTGCATTATTTCTTATTATTTTAAATATATACACTAACATTTATGAGTAGTTACATGTACACGTTTACACAATAATTTATATTAATCCTAACACTTGCCCTGTGAGTCGTTCTAAAATAAAAGAATGCTGGAACTTATCATGTGTTATAGCGTTAATTTATATTTTTCTCGGGCACGGTATAATTACCGTCTCACTGTTTCTAAGTTATTCTCCAAATACATAAATAAGTCACACTATATTTAAAAGTAAGTAAATACAAACAAGGTAGGCATTTTCTTACTCTAGTACCATTTTAATTATACAGTACGAGAAAACTCTACGCCCTGGTGTGGTGGAAGTGTGGCTGCTTCATATTCAGAAGGTACCTGGAATTTTAGTTGGATCAATTACTGGGATAAGGGCTTTTTACCCCAAGATTTTTCCTTAATGTCTGAAGATGAAACTTGGATATCTGAAATTCTAAAACACTGGGCTTCTTTGAGTACCATTTTATTTATTCTTAAGACATGGCTTACTTAGTTAAAGAATGCTTAAAAAGAAAATACTCATTTTTCATGCCTGTGCTTTAGCAAGTAATAATAATACGTATGTGCAACCATGCAAATGTGAATGTATCTCTTTCTGTCCATCAGTCTGTCTGTCTTTTGTCTATCTGTTTGTCTGCCTGTCTGGTGAAACATAAAAAAAGAATTGAAAATCCAAATGGAAACCAAAATTAGTATTTAAGTAGGATATCTTTGAATAGCGTAACATGAAGATTTTCAAAAATTTCCCCAACCTCAAAATAACTTTTACTTAGAAAGACTAATTGAAGTTTTTGTGAATAGCCTTTGAAATCCTCTTAATTTTCATTAAACTTTAGCAAGATTTATATTTTAGGAACACACATTTACTAGAGAAATAATGCAGTACTCATTAACATATACAAAATGACAATGCGAAGTTTTTTATATAACACATTCACCAGTGGCCTAGTATGGTGTGTGGACTTGGGTATGCACTTTGAACTCAAGTCAAGGGTACACATAAGTGAAATTTGTAAATTCTACAATTATTAGCAGATTTTATTCAAACTCATATCAGACATAATACATATAAGGAATAATGTACATTAAAATTTTCATTGTAATATGTCCAACACCTTTAAATTTATTATTTTTTCTAGCTTTATTTTTGGCAGCGTATCTGAATGCTCCACACGATGAAGATTTCAAAATATTGTTAATATTAAAGCTTATTCAGTTATAGATAAGTACTTTCTAAAGAATGTTGGGAACAGAAAATTTTATAATGCTTTGGTTTATGAAATAAAAATTATTAACTTTGAAAAAATAATTTTTTTGTAATTTTTATAGTTTTTATGGAACTTTATAATTCACCAACTGGTAAATATTAAAGTTACAGAACAATCACTCCCACTATTTTTTCTGCATTCTCAGTTTGTTGACTACAAGCACTCAGATTTCGAAGCAGTAGGTTTCCAGGAAATGCAGCGTTCTCTCTACAACACATGTTTTCCTCATAGTTGACAAGGTGCACATGAGCAATGTGTATACCCTGACTTCGGTTTCCTGACATAGAGGAAGTATTGCATTCCACGCAAAAGTTTGATGTCAAGATTTCACCGGAAATATATGTTTTGAGGCCCCTTGAATTCAAAAAAGGCATTTTTAGAAAAAGGCTCTGTGTGTGTGTGTGTGCGTGCGTATGTGTGTGTGTGTGTGTGTGTGTGTGTGTGTGTGTGTGTGTGTGTGTGTGTGTGTGTGTGTGTGTGTGTGTGTGTGTGTGCATGCGTGCGTGTGTGCGTGACTGTGTGCTTTTTTTTTTTAATAATGCATGCCCCATTCCGTATGAATACTACATGCTTGCATTTATTTATTTACATACATTTTACATTTTATATACATGTATATATTGTTGGTGATGTTCTATTTGAACATTTACATTTTTATTTACCTCTAATTTTTTATCTACCTTAGTCTAATTGAATACTTCTCTATTGTGATATTTACAGTTTTTTTTTATTTTATTTGATGTTTGTTGTTTAATGCTATTTTATTTTGTTTGACTTTATTTCTTTAACCTAATGCTATTTTACAAATCATAAATCTAGTACTTATCATATAGTGAAAGGCAAATATAATTATACTCGTAACAGCAGTAGAGTATTGAAATATGTTTGGACAATGATACTGATTGCAATTTTGGTAAGGAGTAGAAATTATATATCTTTGGACTTAAGTCATTCTATTTCTCTGAATTTTATAGCATTAATGAAGTTAACAAAAGGTTGTATGAAATTGTTTCCAAGTTATTCTTTGTTTATGGGCCAAGTAGCACCTTTACTTTGTATTTTCCTAATCATGGCATTTCTCTGGTTGTTTAGAATTTTGCATCGAAATATAATGTGGTTTACTGTTTGGTCCTCTTCTTCACATTTGCACATTGGGTTATCTAAAAATCCAAACCTGTGGCGATATGATCTTAGCTTTCCATGTCCTGTTATCATTGCTGTGAACTCCGGAGATATTGGTAACCGTTGCTTTAATCTTCTTCTCACGGATGGGAAATATTCTTTGGTTACTGCTCCTTTCCTTGATGCTGTCCATTGTTGTTGCCATTCTTCGAGTCCAGTTTCTTTCTCTCTAGTTACTATTGCTTCTTTTGATACTTTGTCATATATTATTTCAGTGTCTTCCGCAGCAGCTTCTTTTGCTAGTCTGTCCACAAGTTCATTTCCGTGTATTCCCGCATGTCCTTTCACCCAGCCGAAATGTAGTGTCCACTTTGATTTTGAAAGTTCAAGGATTTTGGTTTTGATTGCTTCTATCAGCTGGTTATGTTTTATGTTGTTCCTGAGCAGATCTAGAGTTATCTTACTGTCTGTGAATAATGCAGCTCGTTTTTCATCGCATTCTCCATATCCAAGCTCATCTAGTTTTTTAAGTGTTTTTAATATTGCCAGTTGTTCAGCCTGGTTATTCGTGCATCGTGGATGCAACTTGAACTTTAATTTATATGCCAGGTTGCCATGGATGAAGATGATCCCTGCTGCCCCAACTTTATCACCAGTTTTGCTACCATCGGTGTACATTTCAACTGCATATTCATTGTTGTTATCTACCTCATCTATTAGGGGTATTTCCGCAGGGTGTCTCCAATACCTGACTTCCAGCGGTGCGTCATATTCTTGATTGTTGACTTTTGTTGCCAATCAACAAAATGTGTGTGTGTGTGTGTGTGTGTGTGTGTGTGTGTGTGTGTGTGTGTGTGTGTGTGTGTGTGTGTGTGTGTGCGTGCGTGCATGCGTGCTTGCATGTGTGCGTGCGTGTGTGTGTGTGTCAGTCTGTGGACAGCATAACTCAAAAAGTCGGTTAAAAACCAACGTTGGTATTTAAGGTTAATGTCTTTCACGGATGTGACATGAAGATTTTGAAGAAAATTGCTCCACCCTAAACTACCCTTTGCATGGAAAATTTTTTGAAATTTTTGATTTTCTTGAAAATGACTAACGATTTTGATTAAAATGTCATATGTTTGAGATATTTTTATGAAAAATGAAATATATATCTTGAATTTTCTGGCTATAGCCCTATTTACTCTGGATAACTTTTGCATAACTGGTAAACCACAAGAGATGGACCAAGTCTTACTATCCAAAAAATTTAGATCTTGCTAAAATATACAATTTATGTAAATAATTTTTTTTAGAATTAACCATTTCAGAGATATACCTTGTTATTTGTGTGAGTTTTGGAGAACTTATACTTCTGTCAAATGGAACATCGCTATTCATTTTTACACTTTTTTTATATGTTAACCATGCAAAGAGAATGGAATTTAAAAGCTTTAAAAGAATTAACTATAGCTCAAAGACTACTGTATTCCCATATTCCCATTGTACCTACAAGGAAATAAGCAATAAGATAATTTCTGCACATGTTTATCTCAACCAACACGAAGAAGATATAGGAGTAAGAGTTTGTAAGAATAGTTAGTACAAGAGTAAAGAAAGTCATGTGAGTGCAACACATCAGATTTTTTGAAAACAATTAGCATCATGATTATTGATTAATTTTGAATAGCTGAAGAAGAAACTTGACGTTTCACATTCTCTGAAAAGATTTTAGCTTGTATATAACAAACTTTTCAAAATGTGCTACAGTGGAAGGGTCACTCTGGAGTTTCTGAGAATGAATGCAATAAAATTTTTAAAATTTTGATCTGATCATTGCATTTTTTCAAGCTGTTCTCCATTGATGACATCTCATCCCTTCAAACTATTTTTCAAATGCTGAACGCCATTCTTCTTTGAAATGAGTGCATACACATTCTTTGCAAGCAACCAGTGTAGTTTCAGAGGTTTCAAATCATTGAACTTGAATTTTTTCTTTTATTTTGGGAAACAGAAAAAAGTCCATGGAGCCAGATCTGGACTGCATAAAGGATGGAACAACTATTTGACTTCCAACTCCTGCAGAAATTGAATTGTTTCTCGAGCAGCATGGGCAGATGCATTGACATGGTGTAACAAAATTCCACACAGGCCTGTCTGAAATGGATGTTTAAGCCTTTATACAAATATTTGTTTAATTTATGGTTAATTTGTATAATTTTTGCAAGTTTATTCAAGGGAAAACAACAAAATAAATGTTCATGTTATTTTGTTATTTAAAATGCAATCAGTAGTTAAAGAAATGAATTTGGAAAAAAAAAAAAAAAAAAAAAGAACTTTGATTCCAGGAAGACACACAAAGCTGTGCATTTTGGATATAAGAGCAATTACCTATCTTGGTGTAAATGGGCACACAAGGTCAATTCTTCATAAGACATCTCATAGCCAACAAAAAGGTAAAATTATTCAGAACTTTAGCACCACCTACTTTTGTTTGTGACATATGTGTATGAAAATTGAAAGAATATTGTGAAATGTGAATAAGTGAGTGAGTGAGTGAGTGAGTGAGTGAGTGAGTGAGTGAGTGAGTGAGTGAGTGAGTGAGTGAGTGAGTGAGTGAGTGAGTGAGTGAGTGAGTGAGTGAGTGAGTGAGTGAGTGAGTGAGTGAGTGAGTGAGTGAGTGAGTGAGTGAGTGAGTGAGTGAGTGAGTGAGTGAGTGAGTGAGTGAGTGAGTGAGTGAGTGAGTGAGTGAGTGAGTGAGTGAGTGAGTGAGTGAGTGAGTGAGTGAGTGAGTGAGTGAGTGAGTGAGTTTCAAGGGCCCATCGATAAGGTCATTTGGACCTGTCTTGAAATGGAAGAAAATGCTTTGAAAAGGAGGAAGAGAGATGAAGGAAGTTTGTATGCCTCGAAACAGAAAATGAGAACTTCAGAAGCAGGGAAAATGCCAGTCACACAGGTTGGTTAATAACCTTATTGGTTACAGATTAGGGTTAAATTCAAGTTTATAAATGCTGTTTTAAATTTATAAAAGAACTGAATGGGTGAGTAGTTGTTTACAACAAAAATGCTTTAACATGGAGATTTAATCCTTGGCTTCTTTGTTTTTGTGCTCACATAACTGCATTGAGCACTGATCATCTTAAAACACTGATAGCTACTATGGACTCACTGAAAAAACAAAGCAAGCATTATACTTGATCGGGCGTTGTTGTGTTTAACACCCGCTTTTACTACCACGGCACCGCAGGCGGTGACACTGATGACACATGGAATGAAGATGGAGCACCGGTGGAATGAGATGGCGGGGGAAACCGGAGCACCCGGAGAAAACCCGCCCTGACGCCGCTTCGTCCACCACGAATGCCACATGCGGGTCCCTGGGATCGAACCCGGGCCGCCTAGGTGGTAGGCGAGCGCGCTAACCGCTCGGCCACGGCGCCGCCACTTGAAGGGACTAATTCAGATTGGCGTTATTCACCGTCACAGATATGGTACATATGAAACTTCAGGTCAAAGCAGAAGTCATTGAAGTGTACACTGTTGTTTGCCTGAAGGAAAGGGTAAGCAAGTGAAGGTAGGCATAGCAGTGTCGGCTATTCAGGTGAAACTAGTGAAGCTTCACTTCACCAATTTTAGTTGTTTAATTTGTTGTATGCTTAAATATACAATCATTCGGAAATATACTGGGTGTCCCAAAAAAAACACCAACAATGCTTAGTATGTTGTACGGGATGGCAAAATGGTCGGTTTTCAAACCCCTGTCAGGAAATGTACGGTTTGGACGCTGGAGAGTGTCAAAGTTTGAGAACGAACAGTTGTGACAATTTGTTAACATTAATTTTGGTATCTTAATACGGCAGGTATGCAATCCTTTGGCCATCCGTGTACTGGGATGAACGACCTGAGCATAACATTCCTGTGCATGCAGTAAATTCCTCCATAAAGTACTTCATGTACATCCTACTGCGTTACTTGTGTAGTTTCCAGTACAGTAACGTTTTTAACAGCAGTGCAACACGTACCAGTACACAGCTGCTGAAATGGCCATCATGAGCTCCAGTATACTTTGATGTAAATGTGCTCACCTCAACGTCGCATGTCCAAATCGATGGATTGGTGGAGGAGGACCCGTTCCATGAACTGAATGGTCGGCAGATCTGACTCCCCTAGACTATTTTCTGTGGAGTTGTATGAAGAGTATGGTGTATGACACTCCTGTACGTCAGTGGAGGACCTTATGGCTCGAAAATCTTCAAAGACAGCTGCATGTATTGGTCAAGTACATGAGGCTTACCACCGCCTATATAGGCTCTGCAATGATGTAGGGAATACAGTTCGAAGCCCGTTTGTAAGGTAGACAGCTCGATGTTGGTTTTATTGACAACATGTAAACGCACACCCATTTAACACTTCAGCGTACTAGAGCGTCCAAACCGTGCATTTCCGGACAGGGGTTTCTATTTGAAAGCCAATCAGTTTGGCATTCCGCACATGTTAAGTGTTGTCGGTGTTTTTTTATTTTTATTGTTTTTTTTTTGGGGGGGGGCACCTGTATATGTGAGGATAAAGGAAGGATGACAGCTACCAGCTACCTGCCTTCTCTCTCAAGCTTTAGCCTTGAAGTTACAGCTATTTCTGTCAGTTGACAGATAGCTGCATATTTACGTCCGGTTGCCATGACAACTAAGCAGAATATGAAGTTTCACGTATTTTAAATAGGCCTGCTGCGAGGGTAAAGTGCAGCCACTCAGTTCAGGGATTTAGCAAACCTCAGCCCCTTGTAGAGGCTAGTCTATCGGTTTATTGCCTTCGTGAAACGCAAGCTAACTCACCTCTCTCTCTTATTGTTGTAATTAACTAAGTAAAAACAGTGTAAAATACTGCTCGGGTGAAGTGGTTGTGTACTCTAGTTGCCCATTTTACTGAAGTTACCCTCGATACAATTTCTGCTTTCTTTAAAGTCGGCGGCGGGGCCGTGGCCGAGCGGTTAGCGCGCTCGCCTACCACCTAGGCGGCCCGGGTTCGATCCCAGGGACCCGCATGTGGTATTCGTGGTGGACGAAGCGGCGTCAGGGCGGGTTTTCTCCGGGTGCTCCGGTTTCCCCCGCCATCTCATTCCACCGGTGCTCCATCTTCATGTATCATCAGTGTCACCGCCTGCGGTGCCGTAGTAGTAAAAGCGGGCGTTAAACACTACAACAACAACCTTTAAAGTCGGCGAGAGATAACCTGGCACTTGACAGCTAGCTTATTCACTCACTTGCGAACAAGGCTAGCCCTATCCCGTGAAATCGACGGGACGTGTTTGTTACACGATCGGAGATAGGGCTAGCCTCGTTCGCAGGTAGGAGTGAATTAGCTATAATTGTCAAGTGCCAGGTTAGTTCTCCCCGATTACAGTTAAAGTCAGTGGAGAAATGAATCCGCAAAATCATATGGTGTGTAGTATGTTACACACACCATTTTCGCGGTGGACTGATTGTGATAAAAGGGATGTGCTATTAACAAGAAGACCAACCCCTACTCTTAATTTATCAGGACAAAAAGTGGAACAAAAAAAGTTCGTGATACAGTGAATATGAGTGAATGTGCGGTAGTTATATGGAAAAACTGTTTTGTTGGCCTTGCCTATTACTTGGTGTAAAAAAGACAGTGTGGAACAGTGCTGTAACTAAGAAAGAGCAGAAAAATCAACGTAATATATAAGAAATAGGTATGTTGCATGTGATTTTTATGTGATAAGATCTTCACCTATAGTTTAGGTCACGGGCCACCTCTGAGATATACCTATATGTAGAGCAACTTTCGAAAAAAATTTTCCACATTTTTCACAAAGCAGTTCAAGTTCTCATTGAGCGAAAGAAAACAGGAGACGTGGCCTACGTTGGGGCACGGGGAGGTGAATGTGTGTATAGGTAAGATTATCTCTTAAACAGCACATTCCCATTGGAAGAAAATCATTACAGCCGAAACAAGTGCGTTAATAAGTTTTTGAGCCCTGATTCGAGCATAATAGAATGCTGATGGCTTACAAGGAGAAAAACCCTGATACTATACAGGAATTAATAGAGTACACTCAAAAAAGAATATTCTCATCTACGCTTTGGGAGGCCAAGGACTGATACGTGTTTATGTTGTGACCTGTTAAGTTCTCAGGTAAAAACTGTTCCGTATTCCAACAAAGAATATTTAAAACAACTGGAATCTCATCATCGCCACGCAGAAAACGCACGAGAACATAAGAGAAACGATATACTTGAATGTCAGAAAACGGGAAACAACAAATTTGTTATTGTAATTACAGCAAGTAATATTTCTTCCAACACTGACGCTTTCACAGATGTTTTATTCACGTATCTTTTGCCTCCATGAATGTAATACAACAGTTACATTTGTCTTTGCTCTGAAAATATTGGTAGTCGAGGTAATGAGGTAGTTTATTATTATTATTATTATTATTATTATTATTATTATTATTATTATTATTATTATTATTATTATTATTATTATTATTATTATTATTATTATTATTATTATTATTATTATTATTATTATTATTATTATTATTATTATTATTATTATTATTATTATTATTATTATTATTATTATTATTATTATTATTATTATTATTATTATTATTATTATTATTATTATTATTATTATTATTATTATTATTATTATTATTATTATTATTATTATTATTATTATTATTATTATTATTATTATTATTATTATTATTATTATTATTATTATTATTATTATTATTATTATTATTATTGTTGTTGTTGTTGTTGTTGTTGTTGCTGTTGCTGTTGTTGAGCAACTATCTTGAAAAATAGATTCATTTGAAGCTTTGGTGTGACAGTTTCATCAGTTAAAATAAGAATCAGATGATCCTAATGACAATGGTATTTCTGGTAGCAACTCACAAATGTCAGAGCACCCAGTAAAACTTTTTAGTTAGTGGTCACTCTTATTTTTCCTAGTTCTGGATTTTTGGAGAAAAGGAAGAAAAAAACCACGAAGACTTGCGTACCAGAAGAGTTAAGAAAATGATTGAGGAAGCTTCACATCATAAACCTTTCAAGGCTGTAACATCGACAGGACTAATTTCAAGGACATTCGTTCTGTATGTACTCAAATGCTCAATATCCGAAAATGAAGATCAGTACCTAATATGTTCCACATCTTTGCTGAGGATGGACTACTAAGGCGTGACTGGATAAAATTAAGGTAATCTCACAATGACCTGAGATCTCGGGAAGAAGTTCTTGTTTTTAAGACAAAGGTGTTAAATCTCTGCAACATTGTTATACCTGAACTTCAGAAAATCGGGGAAATCAATCCTGAAAAGCTGAAGGACCTCGTAAATATGATCCCATACATTCCAGAAGAAGTAAAATGCTTTTATTACCTACTAATGGTGGATGTCCACGCTAAACACTAGTGTTTAAACACATGATAAGACTAGGCATCAAAGGTTGTTTCCTTTTTTATATATTTTATTTCTTTAGTGTCTTTAGGGTAGCTAAGGATGTAAAGGTTTATCAGTTCCGTTCTTAATGACTTTAAAATGTTCATTTTTGCTATTTTAAGCGTTTGTAATCTGTTCTAAGACCACATCAGATTGCCACTTAGATGACACATAGGCCCTTTTGCTGTTCATTTTTCTAAAAATATTGTAAGAATTGGCAAATATTAACTTTTTGCGTTGAGTATTATATTGTTCATGTTCAAACCTGTTCGTAATTTTACAGAAGGAATATCTTAGGTAATAAAATATCCTAAATAAATGTTTCACACATACCTTTCAGTTCCTTTTCCTTATTTTCTACAAGACACGATTTTGGCACTTAGACCTTTATAAAACTAAACGCTTCAATCCTTGGGTTTTTATTTTCGAAACTGGTAGAGCATACGTTCTTCAATAGGTACTTACCCTTGTTACCTACTCTTACATAAGAGAAATTACGATACAAACAAAAAGGTCGTACTTCTATTTTTGTTTGCATACGATAGGTGCATGCAACTGTAATTTACTCATGAAATGATTTTACAACGGTCTTTTTTTCTGAGTCCAAACTTCGACTTTTAGCTTCTATGCAATTTCTTTCTTTATTTACTTCTTGTTTCTTTTTTGCGTGACTTTTAACGTCCTTCAACCGGGCAGGCGATATCGGATGATGAATGAATGAAACTGTGCCCATAGAAGCTCAGGATCCAGAAAATTTAAATTTACTTGATATTTGTTACTCAGGATACGGCAAAAGCCCGCAAAAACCCTTATCCGGTTAACCCATCCTAACCATAATTCGACCTAGGGACCTCTTGAATGTGAGGCTGACCGCTACTCCCTCACTACCAAACGGATTTGAAGATTTAAGCATTTTCAAATTATTTACATTTTATTGCGGTGGCGCGAACAGACTTCGCATTGTCAGGCTATGCAGATGAAATGTAGCCAATTACTTGGCAGCGTAAGTTATTTTGGCAAACACGAGCAGAAATTATGCACGAATACCTAAATATAAACACTACTTCTTGTGCTTACAGCATCCCTATTTATGATTCCTACAAAGATAGCTCACCAAGAGCTCTGAGGAATCATTCCATCGGTCTGTGAGTCCATAGACAATTATTAATGACGTAGGGACCATTCATCAGTTGGCGTCCTTGGTTGCTAAGGAACGATGCCATGTGTTCAGTTATTGTGCCAAGCACAATTGGAGGGATTGAAACATGGGTGTAAGCCAAAGTTTAATTTTAGTTGGTATGTATAGCAAACAAAATTATTAATGCTCCACTCCCTCAATTTACCTTGAAAAGCTGTTAAAAATAACACAAACTGTTCCTAACCTATCGCAACAATGTACTGTCTATACTGCATGTTTTACAATAAAACATACGTATGATTGAAGTAATTTCAACGTATTAATGCCACAAATAGAGTGGAAGATCGTTTCCGAGGAGTCTTCAGTTCCTGTTCTATAGGGGATACTGCTAAAAGAATTATTGAGGAACATCCTTCTACAATTGGTCATTAAGTAAACACACACACACACACACACACACACACACACACACACACACACACACACACACACACACACACACACACACACACACACACACACACACACACAAACTCGATATTAAGTCATTTATTAAACAGCTCGTGATGGAAGATATTAGGCACCTATATTTATGCTTCGAGAAGAAAAATATAATGGTCAGTATTTAGTATAAAAGTTAAGAAAAATTCTCTAAAACATTTAGGTGATATATAAAAGAATCGGTTATTAGTATATCATTCATTTATTTTATTTTAATATTTTATATTTTTATAATTTTATAATCATTACATGCCGAGAAAAATAATTTTAAAATAAAAGTATTCAGCAATTTAACTTAAGCAAACTAACACAAGCAGCCCACCTCCGTGGTATGGGGGTAAGCTCATCTACCTCATACTCAAGGGATCATGAATTGGAATCTCGGTTACAGTGAGTTACCCGGATAAGTTTTTTTTCCCTTCTTCTTCTTCTTCTTCTCTTCTTCTTCTTCTTCTTCTTCTCTTCTTCTTCTTCTTCTTCTTCTTCTTCTTCTTCTTCTTCTTCTTCTTCTTCTTCTTCTTCTTCTTCTTCTTCTTCTTCTTCTTCTTCTTCTTCTTCTTCTTCTTCTTCTTCTTCTTCTTCTTCTTCTTCTTCTTGCTTCTTCTTCTTCTTCTTCTCTTCTTCTTCTTCTTCTTCTTCTTCTTTCTCTTCTCGTTCTTCTTCTTCTTCTTCTTCTTCTTCTTCTTCTTCTTCTTCTTCTTCTTCTTCTTCTTCTTCTTCTTCTTCTTCTTCTTCTTCTTCTTCTTCTTCTTCTTTTCTTCTTCTTCTTCTTCTTCTTCTTCTTCTTCCTTCTTCTTCTTCTTCTTCTTCTTCTTCTTCTTCTTCTTCTTCTTCTTCTTTCTTCTTCTTCTTCTTCTTCTTCTTTCTTCTTCTTCTTCTTCTTCTTCTTCTTCTTCTTCTTCTTCTTCTTCTTTCTTCTTCTTCTTCTTCTTCTTCTTCTTCTTCTTCTTCTTCTTCTTCTTCTTCTTCTTCTTCTTCTTCTTCTTCTTCTTCTTCTTCTTCTTCTTCTTCTTCTTCTTCTTCTTCTTCTCTTCTTCTTCTTCTTCTTCTTCTTCTTCTTCTTCTTCTTCTTCTTCTTCTTCTTCTTCTTCTTCTTCTTCTTCTTCTTCTTCTTCTTCTTCTTCTTCTTCTTCTTCTTCTTCTTCTTCTTCTATCTTCTTTCTTCTTCTTCTTCTTCTTCTTCTTCTTCTTCTTCTTCTTCTTCTTCTTCTTCTTCTTCTCTCTTCTTCTTCTTCTTCTTCTTCTTCTTCTTCTTCTTCTTCTTCTTCTTCTTCTTCTTCTTCTTCTTCTTCTTCTTCTTCTTCTTCTTCTTCTTTCTTCTTCTTCTTCTTCTTCTTCTTCTTCTTCTTCTTCTTCTCTCTTCTTCTTCTTCTTCTTCTTCTTCTTCTTCTTCTTCTTCTTCTTCTTCTTCTTCTTCTTCTTCTTCTTCTTCTTCTTCTTCTTCTTCTTTCTTCTTCTTCTTCTTCTTCTTCTTCTTCTTCTTCTTCTTCTTCTTCTTCTTCTTCTTCTTCTTCTTCTTCTTCTTCTTCTTCTTCTTCTTCTTCTTCTTCTCTTCTTCTTCTTCTTCCTGGGGCTTTCCTTTATCCTGAGAAGATGAACGTTAGGTAACTGTAAACCCGGGAATCCTGGGGACCTATCTCAGCGTAATTTCAACCATTTTGTTCATTCGCCGTCCGATATGCCCTACCCGGTTAAAAGAACGTCCAAGAAACGGGGAAAAATTAAAAGAAAAGAAATATCAACCAGAGGAAGCTCAAATGTTAAACACAAAATTTGTAAACAGCTTCTAATCCCGCTAACACAACACAAAATGAGTTTTTACTGTGTCCTTTAACCCTCAACCGTAACACAAAATAAAGTTACCTACAATTTGCCTGAAAAGTTAGGTATTTTAATCAATTTGGCACATTAATGCACCTACCAGTGAAATGCAAATACTCACACCTATTATTGGGAATATGTCAGTTTCCAAGATACCGCTTTTAAAATAAAACAATAGCTTTAAAATATATTTATGAAATATGAACAGGCAAGAGTAATTTTGACGAAACTACGGATCCAGTTTTAGGAAATTATTAATAACTGTTCAGATGCAAAACACGTTTATTTTTGAGGCTGAATATTCAAGGTGGTTGTAACCTGTAACAGAAAATATTTAATACGCTAGTACGTATTATAAAATAGTTTCTATTAACCCAAACTCCTCCAAAAATGCACGTGTCTTCTATGACATAAAATTCAACTAGAGTAGTACAACATTTTGCTCTTTATTCTGTTAAACTTACTATGTATTTATAATTTAGGGATCGAAAAGCTACAAGAGTTGTTTCTACGCTATAACATATAACAATTTCAGAAACTATGAAAACCTTAAATCTCGGAATTAAATTGCGGATATACTTACCTACTTTGCTTTATTTTGTGGGAAAGGTTTCAATTTCCTTGTTGCTTGTAATCATTACTTACTACCAGTAGCGTAGCGTGGTGCGTGGACTTGGGTGAGTACTTTCAACTCGTGTTAAGGGTACATACGCATATGGGTCAATCCACGTCAAATCGCACACCCGTAAAACACGACTTTTTCGTAGGAGGTTCAAAATTTTTTATGAATAATAGGCATCAAATAAGGAGACCCGTATTTTTTTTATTTCCGTATTTTTAAATTACTTGCTTAGTCTATTAGAAATTAAGCAATTTCTGCGCATACCGTAATATAAAATCATTTGTTTTGGCGCACTGGAAAGGTTAAATACAACACTTTTAACAACTTTCGACCAATCATTATTACACACAAATTTTGGACTGTTTTTTATGGTATATTTTGTAAAACCAAAAATAGAATTTAAATCGATGTGTTAAAAATCTTTAAAAAAATACACACGTATTCCCTGACATTTTATCTATAAAATAAGATGTTGAAAACTATGGAGCTTGCATTAGTACATTTGCTACAATTTTTTTTTTCTGGAGGCCTGCAAGCGCTCACGGACGACATGAAGTAGATATCCGTTTGTACAGCTGGATTCGCCGTTCTTGGCCCCTTGAAAGCGAGTAACAAGCCTGGTGACCTCAGACAGAATGCGAATTGGTGCGTCAGCTATGCTACTCAGATAACTTCTTACTAAGGCAGTATAGTCCATGCAGAAAAATGTCTCCACAATGCACCTTCTTTCTGATACTCCTGTGGCATCTGATACGTGTTTTTGAACTTTTGATTTAAAAAAAAAATCTTCTGATGTAAGCAGTTCTTTGCTTTTAGCTTCTTCCTTCATGTACGTCCATACATTTGAAATGATTTCTCTACTCTGACAGTGTAATGTTTTGGTCCCTAATTTAGAACGTACAGGTTGGCATAATTGATTTACGCTATGATCAATGTCTCACAAATTCACTATATTCACTCTTTATCGCAAAGATCTATGTCTTCAATTGCACGCTGCACTAAAAAGCACCTGTGAATTAGCAAGGACTGTCTCAGATCATGCAGACATCGCTACCTTCCCACTCCCTCCTCATGTAGTGCATGGTTTCATTCGCAGAATTGAAAATTGAGCTGATGAAAGAGGCAAAAGCTATGGATTCGCCAACAGGACTTCCAGTCAAGGCCAGGGGCCAATAATGATGGGTCCAGCTGTGCTTTAAAATTACACTCCTTCATTCCTTTGTCAAAAACTGTAGCTTTAGTGAAACAATTTTCTTTCAAAGAAGGAGGTAAAGTTGTGTGTTGTATGGGAACATTAGTTTAAAATGCATATTTTAAAAACATTTTGAAGATGCTAGTAGTGTGCATACATATAATAGTGTCAGCTAGCAGTGTTCTCCTTACTGTACTGTTGTAACATTCATGAAACCTCAAGCAGTGAACAGTTGCCGTAATGGAAGGTGGCAATTGTGTGAGGTTACGGTAGCCGTCACCGCGCCACGCGAGTCCGCTGCACTGGTTTCCAAGTAAGTTAATTACAACTGAACTATTAGAGACTCCATTCTGATTTTTTCTGAGAATACTGAATAAACTTCATTGTATTTTTAGTTTTTTTTTTCCTCCAGATTTTTAAATGGTGGAGTTTATGTTATTATCTAACTTTAAAACTTTAATCGTATAAAATATAATATTAATAGTAATTTGCTTCATTACAATCGGAGATATGATTGATCGAAGAGTGAGGAGCGCGCGATTTTTGGGACATTTCAAAAATTAATAACTGCCAAAATAATTTTTTTTTTTTTTTTTTTTTTTTTTTTTTTTTTTTTTTTTTTTTTTTTTTTTTGTAAAACGAAGAAACACGGGTCAAATATATTTTGTTCCAAAACACCAAAAAATTTTCAAGAAAATCTGAGAGATCAAGGTCATTTTTGCCATATTTTGTGCGATTTGACGTGGAATGACTCATACGTGACATTTCTAAATTCTACAATTATTAGCAGATTTTGTTCAAAGTCATATCAGACATCATACATGTAAGGACTAATTTACAAATTTTCATTGCAATATTTTCTACACCTTTTAATTCATTATCCTCTATTGCTTTGTTTTTGACATCGTATCTGAACGCTCCACACGATGAAGACTTCAAAATATTGTTGATATTAAAGCTTATTCTGTTATGGATAAATACTCTCTAAAGAATGTTGGGAACAGAAAATTTTGTAATGCTTTGGTTTATTAAATAAAAATTAAAAACTTTGAAAAAAATATGTTTTTCACAATTTGTATAGTTTTCTTAGAGCTTTATGATCTACCAACTGGTAAATATTAAAATTACAGAAAACGCTCCTCAGCAAGCATTACGCCAATTGGATTACTATACAGATAATAGAAAAAAGTTAACTAAGGAAAACTGACAGGGTATGCAGCGCATTACCCACATCCCTGCATACTACCTACATAGAAAACATCCACCTGCTGTTAATGAGCAAACCTAAATGATAAGCCGCCCGTAAGTGTTTGACTCAATTTTCTCCTTATTGTCTCATTTTCACAACTTTGCAAATTTATTTCTCCATCACATTAAATGATGATTCGATAATATCCTCACGGTCATGCAAAAAATGCTCAACAAGTGCATTTAAGTTAATTTTGAAAACACTCCACATAAAAATTAATGGAATTATAAACAAAAGTATAAAACTGATGAAACAGAAAGTGCTGAAAATTGCTAGGAAACAACCTTTTGTTCTTTGCATAACCGGCGGCGCCGGGCCGAGCGGTTCGACCGTTCGCCCATTATCTAGGCGGCCCGGGTTCGATCCCAAGGATCCGCATGTGGTATTCGTGGTGGACGAAGCGGCGTCTGGGCGTGCTTTCTCCGGTCTTCCCCGTCTCTGATTCCACCAATTGTTCCCTCATCACCTTTCCATTCATCAATTTCGCCTACATTTCATATCCTCCACTTCCTCATTATATCTGGTGCTGGGTTGACCCACTCTTCATTCTGTCTGGCCCATAGATTTGTCTGTTCCCCGACATGCACCTGACCCTAGGCACTGGTTTGTAAGTCCTAGGGGCTCTAAGTCCTCCAGACGGGGAAAAGAAGTTCATTTCATGGCGCACCGTGTCGTCTTGAGAAGTTTCAACTCTAGCCTCGCATGTTGCATTTTCTTAACTGTCACCCTATAGTTGTCAACTATCAACTCCTGGTGGGAAGACCCACCCACCCCACATTACGATGACCATCCGATCATCCACTTGATATCACATCCTCAATTATTGTGACGTGAGGGATATACATACATACATAAATACCTACTAGCGCTTGCTGACCACGTTGAAGGCGTGCAAAGTCGGGGAACACACATCCAAAACGGAAGAGAAAGCATTAGCGGAGAGCGAACATCCTTATGACAGTATGAAACAAATCGAACGCTTGTCCCTAATACTGTATAATGGGTCGGCAATTTCACCTTTATTTTCTCTACTAGGTACGCAGAGTAGGTAGTAAGGGAAGTCTTGCATTCCACCCAAAAATTTGATGTCGATACTTTGTCGGAAATATCTTTTGAGGTCTCCTGAGTAAAAAACAAAGGAAAAGGTACGCGCGCGCGCCTGTATGTGTGATTGTGTGTCTTTCTGTGAAAAACACAACTCAAAAACGAAAAGACGGTTTAAAACAAAATGTATGTAAGCTTAATATCTTTCAAGGTTGCGACACGAAGATTTTGAAGAAAATTTCTCCACCCTAAACTACCCTTTACGTGGACAATTTTTCGAAACTTTTGATTGTCTCAAAAATGTCTAACAATTTTCATTATAATGCTATATGTTTAAGATATTTTTATGGCAAATGAAATGTATATTTTGAATTTTCTTGCTATAGCCTATGTAGTCCTGTTTACTCTTGATGACTTCTGCATAACTGGTAAACCGTAAGAGACAGAGGAAATATTACTATACACCAATGTAGGTCTCATTAAAACACACAAGTTATGTTCCAATGCATTTTTTTCTAGAGTGAAGCATTTCGGAGTTATTCCTTGTTATTTGTGTGAGTTTTAGAAACCCTAGCGCAACAGCCCATGAAGGGCCAAGGCTTGTCGCCCAGCCGCTGCGTCCCTCACATCTGCCCACTATAGGCGTCATTGGTGGGGTGCAGTACTGGAGGGTGGGACGTGGTCAGCGCCCCGAGCTCTCCCGGCCAGTTATGCGGCCTTCGCAACCTGGGGCCATCAAGTATCTCCACAGTTGGTCTCCCCGGGACCTAACGAGACTGAGTGCACCCCGCGCCAGACCTCCCAGAGGAGATAAAATCCCCATGCTGGTACCGGGGATCGAACCCGGGTCTTCCGCGCCAGAGGCTACGGAGGCGGTAATTTGTGTGAGTTTTGCACTACTTAGACTTTTCTCAAATGGAAGTCGTTATTCACTTTTTTATCCCCTGGTCGTGCAAACAGAACAGAATTTCAAAGCCTTCACACAGCGACCAGCTATCGCTCAAAGCCTGCTGTATTCACATATTCCCCTTGCACCTACAAACAAAAAAGTTAGCAATAAGATAACTTGAAAATGTTTATCTCGACTAACATGAAGAAGATAGCGAATAAGAGTTTGTAAGAATAGTTAGTACAAGAGTAGAGAAAGTCATGTGCGTGTAGCACATCAGATTTTTCATATCCTACTCATATATTTCCACCCTTGATTCCTCTCTCCATATGTCAATAGCATATGATTAAATTTACTCAATGGCGCTGTGTATATATTTTCAAGGTGTTGAAATGTTGTAAACAGTGTATGGAACCATAATAAAGTACAGTACTGTCCAAACATGCCAAGACCTACATATTTCTACAAACAAGAGGCATTTTGTAATATACAACAATCAGGCATTCCATTTTATCCGCACAGCGTAGACAAAACACTATTGCATTGTATTATATCCTTAATAGTTGCGTAGGCACACATAATTATTACACACATATTACAAAATTAAAGCATTGGACCATAAATTTGCAAAATACAAAACGAAATAAATTAATTTGCAGCAACTAGGCCGTTTCCCCCCTTACCTCGTTTGTTTGTACCATTTATGCTAAGCTTCCCCAGCATACCAAATATCCATGTACTTACATAATGTGTTTTCTTGCTTCACTGCCTCACTTAGAACCAAGTTCGTAGCCAGGACTGCACCTTAAGCGGGGCTCCAGATTTTATAGGGCGGGCGAAATAAAATAATTTTAAAAAGCAGATGTGTTACGTTCACATAATCTTTCTACCCACTCTTGTACAAACTACTCTTTCGTACAAGCATTTATGCTTCTATTTACTTCATGTTATTTTATAGCTAATTTTCTTGTAGGCACAAAGGAAATACAGTAGACTTTAAGTGATAGTCAAATGTTTTAAGGCCTATCGCTATGTGATGTTACAATTCTGTTCTCTTTGCATGACAAAGAGAGAACAAATGACCAGTTCCCATTTGAGAAAAGTACCTATGAGTATTTTAAAATTCAAACCAGTAGCAATGAATACCTCGCAAATGGTTAACTACAAAAAAGCAGATGTATACAACACACATTATGTATTTTAACGATATCTACACTTTTTTATTGCAGATTTTGTTCATCTCTTATGGTTTGCTTGTTATAAAAAATCTTCTAGAATAAAAAGAGCTTCAGAGACTGCTCCGTTAAAATTTGAAATAATTGCACTCATTTTTGAGAAAATCAAAATTTACTAAAGTTTCCATGTAAAGAACACTTTAGAGTGGGGGAGTGTTCAAAATCTTCGTGTCGTATCCTGAACCAGAACGAGAACCGTAATCAGGTCGTACAGGTTCTCCTGTACGGTGTGTCTTTTCGCACAGCACCTAGCCGCTAATGCGACTTTATCTGTGCGATATGGGAGGTTGTCCGTGTATTGTCGTGAGTTTTTGTTCTGGGCAAAGGTTTCTTTCTGTATACCTAATTCAGGATACAGAAAGGGGGCAGGAATAGGTGATGGGTAATGATGTGTTGGAGGATGGGAGTGGCATTACCCTTATCCAAGGACGTCCTTGGGTAAGCGGTAACTTTTCTTCCTTCTAGGTGCTCTGTGGTCATATTGACCTAATACCCGTACCAGCTGATTGGTGTGGGAGTTAATTTTCGAGTACAAGGTTCGGGATCGCTCCTTTACCAAGTCCTCGATGTAGGGAAGTCCTGATTGGGTATGTAGGATATGAGACGGGAATCTACGTCCGGTATTGAAGATCATTCTTAGTGCCCTGTTCTGCACCGACTGTAGTTTGATGATGTGAGAAGGTGCAGTTGATCCCCAGGCTTCGCAGCCATAAAGGATCATGGGCGGAATGATGGCCCGGTAAATCCTTAATTTAAGGTGGTTGGGCATAGTAGATCTGAGGATAGGGTAGAGCTGTCTGAGCGCAGCGTGACCAACTTGTGTCGTATCCTTGGAAGATGCTGAACTTATATACCAAGTTTTGTTCTTAACCAACGTTTCTTCTTGGGGTATGCTGTTCACACACACACACACACACACACACACACACACACACACACACACACACACACACACACACACACACACACACACACACACACACACCGCGCGCGCGGACATTTTTCTAAAAAACTTTTCTTTGTATTCAGGGGGACTCAAAACATATATTTCCGTGAAATTCCTACATTGACTTTGTATAGAATTCAATACTTCCCCAACTTATTATACATAGTATAGAAAATAGAAACATGTCTCTTTAACTTCTAGAATAATTTGGACATACATTTTATTTTTCATGTTATCATACAGTCTATTATGTTCGTAGAACAATGCGTTTTAACACTTATAGGAATGGCAAATACTCCGTGGTTAGAAATAAAATGATACAGAATTGGAATTCAGAATAAATCAATTCATCTACAATTCTACATGATACGGAAGTAATGGAAGAACTTCATGGTTTAAAAAGCAAAACATTAACAGACCAAATTTGCATTTAATATCACAATAAAATTAAAAATTGCTAACATTCCATTTTACTCAGGGGTTTGGTTGGAAAATTGTAACTACTGATACTCAACTAACTAAACTTTTCCAGGCTGGTTTTGAAGAGATGTCTTGCGATTAGTTTTATTTAACGACAGCTGATCGCGTCCCAGTTGAGAGCCAGAATTTCACATAGATCAAATTCATATAAAGGAGATCCATTTAGATCAATGAGTTGAACAAAACTTTTGGACAGTGTTCTTTGGAGATTGATGGTATAGATTATATAGTTTTTTAAGAATATCTTATAGTAATTTATTACATGGAATAAATCACAGCAAACACTTGTCTGTGGATACAGTAAACCCTGATTATGATAGACCTAACAAATTAAGTTGCACCCCTAAAACTCTGTCTACTGTTGTTGAGGCAACGCTACATGACAAATATATGAGACATATTAAATATTCTTCAATATAACATTTTACTTCAGGTGGGTAAAATTAACTCATATTTTTCTTTTGATTCTTTTACAAATAGGTTTGTTTTTGCCCCATGCTTTCTTCAATATTATCGTCTCTCCTCCATAAGGTAGGTATTATAAGATTATTTTTTGATCAGTAAATTATTATAATTTTGCCCAAACAAGTAAACACCAATGGTCTTGTAAGAGCAATGCACACTGCATGTATCAGAACTTCCGTTACTCACTTTGGACAATTCAATAACTACCGGCTCAACTAAAGCCCTGATTTTACTTAAAGAAACGTGGTAAAAGTGATGATCTGGTATGTACTTGTGGAACCCCTGATACTACAGAACACACATTGTTTGGATGTGACCCGTACTGCAAAAGAAAATTTAGCATTTTTACTTGAATTGTTCAAAATGGGTTTTCCGGACCAATTAAAATCACAGACTAACCACGCGGCCAACGTGCGGCCTAAATGCAACGCCGAGTACTGCAATTACAGGATAAATGAGGGAACCTTCATATTGTGATGAAACAACCTTTACCTAATTCATGTACTACATAACCTAAAATAAGTATTAAATTCCAATCTCAAGCAATTCTGCAGCAGCTAAGGGACTCACCCTAATTATTTGTTCCTTTTGCATGACAAAAGCGCGAAGAAAAGTATGGTATTTAGGCTAGATTTTGGCCAGAGGATTTGTTACACAGGCTATAAGTATTTTTCGATTTTACAAGGTTAAACGCTACTATGAAAATGATAGATTTAGCCATAAAATGGATAAATTGGCAACATGTTTCTCCTCCTTCAATTACGTACAAAGGGAAACAAGTTGCACTAATGATCCTGGTGTATTTAAACAGATTGCTAAGTAGGGACGGCACTGGTGAAAGCTGGTTATTCAGTTGGTGATACTGTACTTACCAGTGCTGCCATCCTCGTACGCCCATTCTGCGGCGCTCACGTACGTAGTAGAACCTATTCACAACACACACACATTGTTATTATTGAATTACTTGAGATTAAGATGATGGGCGCTGACAGTAGCAAGATTTGTATGAGGAACGTGGTGACTGAGACCACATGCTGCTAGCTGCCGCGCCCTATAAGAATATAGAGACAGACAAGTTAATCACTCATTTCAGAAAGGGAATAAGTCATAAATTATTATTTCTGAGCCGACTAAAAAGACTTTTCTTCCTCCGGTTATGAAGCAATCACTAATTTTGTTTCTTACTTAGTGGACAGTAAAGCATAGTAAAAGTATTGGATTTCAATACCTCGAAATAGCTCCTAGAGAAAAATCATTTGAATTATGTCTCCTTTCTGCAACGAATACAAATGAAAGACCAGAAAGCTGAAATGTTCAAATTATATACAATATAGTGCTTAAATCCTTACACATTTAATTCTCCTATAATACCTGCAGTAAAATGACTTATTTTTCACATTCATACAATGACTTTGCATACCAATAGTTACTATATTACAGAAATGTCGTAGCACCTTATGCTGGTTTTAATTCATACTACATTAGAAGTTTAATTGCAAGGTATAGGTACTATACCGTAACGCCTCAGAGAAGAGCACCGTAAATTGGTGACAAATTAGACACGAAATGGCCCTTACTCATTATCACTAACTCGGTTTCTACAGCGTATTATTTTAACATGTGAAATCACTTAGTAAGTAGGCGAAATATTGTATTCCACCCTAAAATTATAATTCGAGATTTCACCGGAAATACATGTTTGAGGCCACCTGAATATCTTTATAAAAAAAATAAATAAAAATAAATAAATAAATAAAAAAAAAAAATAAATAAATTAAAAAAATTAAAAAAAAAGTCCATGTGTGTCTGTGAACAGCATAATTCATAAACGAAGTCGGTTAAAACCCGAAGTTTGTATTTAAGTTTAATATTTTTCAAGGATGCGACACGAAGATTTTGATGAAATTTTCTCCACCCTAAACAACCCTTTACACGGAAAAGTTTCTGAGGATTTTGACTTTCTCGAAAGTGGTTCTAACGACTTTAGATTAAAATGTCATATGTTTAAGACATTTTTACGGCAAATGAAATAAATATTTTGAAATTTCTGGCTATAGCCCACGTAGTCCTGTTTACTCTTGATGACTTTGCATAACTGGTGAATTGTAAGAGATAGACCAAATCTTTATACACCAAAAAATGTGGACCTCGTTAAAATACCTCATCTAAATGATTTTTTTTTTTTTTTTTTTTTTTTTTTGGTGGAATGAACCATTTCGAAGATATTCCTTGTTATTTGTGTGAGTTTTGCAATACTTAAACTTTCCACATTTTTTTTTATATCTTAGCCATGCAAAGAGAACGGAGTTTCAAAAGATTTGACTATCGCTCACAGCCTACTGTATTCCCACGTCCCGCTTGAACCTACGAGAAATTAGCATTCGACTTTCTCATATGCACATTCACATGTAGGAAAAAATTACTGGGTGGTGTGCAGTTGCGAGTATGCGATCATCCATGAACCGCCACTGAAAGTAAAAAGTATGTAACATCCAATATTTGAGCATATAATAGTTTTATATTATACGAACCACTGGATTTTGAATGCATCTGTTTTATAATTTCCAACCTCAGTAAAATGACTGATTTTACTGTATCTAGGTATATGCCGTTGAATGTAGCCTCCTTCTGATAAGCAATGACTCGTCGGCAACGCACTGAAGAGGGCAGCATTACTGTTGCTTTTGAGCGACTGAGACTTAACTGTACCCGCTCGACTTTCTGTTCAACCCAGTTGAACCTCACGCGCTCAGCTTAACCTTTCACGGCTGTCTTCTGTGACAGCCCAATGTGGCCTATTAATTACTGATGTGAAATTACTTTGTGATTAACGTGGTACTGTCACGCGGCCGTTTCAGTGTGTTGTTGCCATATTTGCTCACTGTCCGTCTGCAGGGGCAAAACCAATATCCCCAAGATATAGAAAACAGTAAAATTCGGAATATAAATTAACACTTAGAATGATTAAATTCTTACAGAATATCACTACTGAACACTTTACTAAATGAAATTTTTGCAAACAAAGAATCAGATCAGTACATGCATGTGAAAACGCGCATAGATTTCCACTGAACCCATTGCAACAGCTGCAACGCCGATGACGTCATGCCTCTGGTGGCAATGCATTCTTACAGCAGTTTGTCCACCAGCTCATGGTCCCTTATAGGAATGCAATGAGTCTGTACGACGGTAAATATCTAGTACACAGCGATATCTGAAGCTGGGCTTGTGATTCTAGTTGCAAGCAATGTAAGCGTAATCGAAAGCATGAGCCCAACTTCAGATATCGCTGTGTACTTAGAATTATTTACTGATGCACTGACTCATTGGAGGGACCATGAGCTAGTGGACAGACAGTGACCGGGACTACCTTGGGTAAATTGTGAGACGGTCGCCTCTTTAATACTTGCGGCCAGAGATACCGAGGGTCGATCGAACATCTACAAATTGGATAGTCGTCTAGGTAATCTTTTCCAGGAGGCGGCTAAGAAGCCGAGCGTGAGGCGAGAAAGAGCAGATCCTTAACCTTCTCATGGAATTCCAGGCCATCTTCAGTCATAGTACCCATAGTGATATATCGCATTCACATCCGCCATACACGAACCGTTAGACAGCCACCTCGCGTGTTCCGCTAGCGAAGCCACCGGATAGCAGACATGAAGTCGCCGAAACTGCAACGTTCCTGGTACGTACCGTATAAGGTAATCATGTGGTGTAGTGCATTCGGCGGCAACACCGAGGAAAGCCGAGTTGATTCATCTTGATCGGTGGAACTTCAGAGAGAGCTATCAAATTGGAAGGCGCCGCTCGGCCGACCTGCTGAACAGGTTCGGAGAGGTACATAAGTAGTGCTCTAGCCCAGGAAACACAAGAAATATTTTTCGAGATACTCTGCCTATCTTATTCTGGCCAATAGATCTACAGGTTCGCCTATATGGTGCTTACTACTGGCTAAAGAAAAGCAATCAACAAAAGATAGAAGATATAATAGGAAAACGATGCTATATGAAAAGACAAATAAGGGCTGAGTTAATATCCTTATGGCAGTCAGAATGGGATAACCTGCAAACTGGGAGACGCACCTATATGTTTTACCCTAATATACGAGAAAGGTTACGACTAAAGCACCTAAATCCCTTACAAGCTGCATTACACTATATTACGGGCCATGGGCCATATGGCACTTACTTAAAACGTTTTAGTATCATCAACTCTGAAATGTGCACCAGATGCAATACAGAAGATACTCCTGAGCATGTAATGTTTAACTGTCAGAAATACAGTGAAATAGGACAATCTAACAGGGAAAAGCTCATGTACCTCACTTTATCGGAAATGGTCAGGAATAAGGAAAATCTAAATGCTTTAAATGAGTTAGCGACTCAAATCAGTATAGCAGAAAGATCTTTAAGACAAACTGAACAAGAAAGAAATCTAAGAAATGTTTATACACCTCCAGCGACTGTTGTAGCACCATCCCGTCGGTCGTTAAGATTGTCAAACCAACTGTAAGCAGAAAGGAGAAGAACGAGGCCAAAACGACAGCCTGATGAGACTTGGACAGCCTACCAGAGACTAGGGACAACTTTACAATATCACCAATTTTCCTTATTGTTATTTAGTTTAATTTAGTTTTAGTTTAATTTAGTTTTCTGCACATTCTATTGTGAAAAAATTGTAATAAATAAGTTTAAATAAATGAAAATATCCGCACACTACGTCCAGATATAAGAAATTAGGTATCTGGACATAGCTGGCAGATATTATTTTATTTTATTTTATTTTTTTATATCTTATTAGAGGATGTCCATCTTTAAATGAGATTCACCATGTGGTTGCAGCACGATGGAGCACCTGCGCACATAACTATCACTGTACGTCAACACTTGAATGAAACATTTGCTGGGAGATGGATTGGGCGCGGAGGACCTATCACCTGGCCTGCCAGAATTCCCGATCTCAATCCCTTAGATTACTTCTTCTGGGCTGTGACTGTTTGAAGCCGCAAGCGACATCAGTCAAGACCGTGAAATGCTCATGAGAGTGCTAGAGAATTTTCTCCAGTTTGGGCATGTATTGCGGCTAACGGTGGTCATTTCGAACACTTGCTGTAGTCAAGTGCAACATCTCCGACGCCATACTGTTTTCTTTGCCTCACACAAGGCCGGCAATCTTCTTGCGCAGAGCCAGTCCCATCCATGTACTTTCTCGGAGTAATTCCCCTTAAGAATAGATAACAAAAAGATAAAAATAAAAAATGAGTAAAAATAAGACAAAAATAAAACAAAACTATAAAACAAACAAAAAATGAGATCACGTAAACTAAGAACCACGCCCCCTCTTCTCTTACCTGGCGAAATATGCCACCTTTTATCTCCAACTCTTCTTCTGACTTACCCCTTTCAAAAAACAACAAAACAACAAACAAAATCAAAAACAAAATAGTCCCTTGTGAACTGAAATGTAACTCAGTAGTAAGAACTTTAAGTGATAATAAAATCTAAATAAACACCACGCAAACGGCATAAATGACACAGGCATTTCAATATTTCTGATTGTTAAGTGTTTATAAATGTATTTAGAAAAGATTATGGAATTTGTTTCAACATGCTGACTGATGCTTGCATTCTTTGTGACATAGTACTTTTAAACGTAGCATTATCTTGTGGAGTGCATTAACCGTTTCCAATCCCGTATTACATACGAATTTGGATTCTCGTATGTCTAGAGAGACTCCATATTATGTATAATGTATTATGTATAATTTCTTTTAAGGATAGTACCACTCTCAGGTTTACTTGTAGAGAATAAGAATACCATTCGTTTTGCTTGTCTTCTTATTTGGGCGCCATAGTGACCACAACTGTCGTTTATGACGAATCATTAGGTAGTTTTATTTTAGCCCAATGATCTACAAAAGAGCGCAATTGTTTTAGGCAAATGAAGAGGAAGATTATATTTATCAAAAGCATATTGTAACGGATAATAATAATAATAATAATAATAATAATAATAATAATAATAATAATAATAATAATAATAATAATAATAATAATAATAATAATAATAATAATAATAATAAGAAGAAGAAGAAGAAGAAGAAGAAGAAGAAGAAGAAGAAGAAGAAGAAGAATATCCACTTTAGGAAGATCTTTATGACAGCATTGTTTTACCCTAAAATACCTGGTTTTGATTGATTCATTCTTCTGCTGTCTTAACTGTGGAAAACCCCATCTTCATTATTACTTGAACGAATGTGCTATTTCACCTTTTAGGCGTGACATCGATTCTTGCCGATTCGCCCGATATTGTGACCGCTTCACTGGTTTAACTGTAATTCTAAAACCTGACTCTTCTCTGGCTTCCTTATATGCTGGGGATGACGTCACACAGACCTTTCTCGTGTTCCACACACTCGCACTGGAAATGACACAGCTGGAAGTCTCGAGAACGTTCTCGACACCCCTTCTGTTTCTACCGCTTCGATTGTTGACGGTCACGTGCACACATCAGTCGCGCGAGGGAGCTTGACAAGGAACGCCTTTGCATACGCGTCGGCACGGCATCCGGTGCGAGGCAGCCCGGCCCCGTCCGTCCCCCGTTGTACGCCGAGCTCGACGTCACAATATTTATGTGAAAGAAACACCTCAATTTTTCGTCCAAAAAAGAGCACATCCCAGGTTTGTTAGTTAAGCAGCTGTTTCAGGTCATATCTCAAGGAACAGTAGGATACAAAGTTGGTAGAGGAGGTACGCTGTGCTATTTGTAATATTTAGGTACATTCTGCGTCCGAAGCGACGTACTGGAAAACAGTATGAATTTGGATCCAACATATTTCCGAATATGATCAATTAATTTTTTTTTCTTACATTCAACAGAAAGAGAAACAAGAGGAAGAGGCGTGGCGATTTCTCCTCGAAAACAAAACAAATAACAATCTATACTTGAAAAGCGTATTTTAAACACCTCTCCCCGCTAAAGTCAACTGGAAGAAAACGTTTATCCGAGAGAAATTTCATTGCACCTATAACCATTGTTTTTCAAAAAGAGAATGCATAAAACATTATTACTTTTATAACATGCACATGAAGGTCATGCATATTATGAAAATAGCAATAGACATGCAATAGACAATATAAGAAGTTAAACATCTAAAGTATGCCTACTTTATAAATATGATTTAGCTGGAGCTAAGTCGTATGCCTTGCAAATATATGTATTATGGAATATATGACCTGATGAAAATGTGCATACTCTAGTTTTGAAACTTCTTCACTACATTGTAAAAATATGCGTCTATTATTGGATGGGTGTGAGCATGCTTTTAACATATCGAACTTCTCTTCTTCGTTTTTGACGTGAGGGGAAATGAACAAATGCCTGTCAGGCTTCGTGGCAGTGAGAAGTACCACATGAGATGGCGCAGGGCCAAGAAACTGTTCATAGTCACAAGTGATTGAGAGTGCATTATTCTGAGACACGAACTTATGGATCGGCAACCTATGGCCATTCCGCAGGGTACAGTAGTATGTTATGGGTTACAATACGTGGGCGACATACACCCACACAACATGCTCAAGTGCTGCTACCGAGTTCATTAATATATAAACTCATGAGCGGAGGGTCTGCGATTCAAAACCCGCCAGGGCTGTTCTCCCTTTTTTTAAGCTTTTCTTCAGTCCTCGTAACTGGCAAATGCCGAGGAGTATCTTAAACTTAGGCCTGGAATGTTTTTCCACCAAATTGATTTCCCAATTCTCATTTCATATATCATCGCTACCGCCTGCGGTGCCGTAAGAAGTAAGAGCGGACGTTATATAGATGCTATTAAAAAACCACACTTTGTGACTGGATATGTTAAAGCTGGGGCGCGGTTATTGTTAATTAGTTTTCGCAAAGGTGTTCTGGTTGACAGCCTCTTTGGAAAATGATTTTACAAAATGTTTTTTACGTACTCTACTACTTATCTATAGAGTACAGGAAATATTGTACAGTATTCCTTCCAAACATTCGATATCAAGATTTCGCCATGACCCCTTTGAGGTCCCCTGAATCGAAAAAGAATTGTTTTTAGAGAGAGCTCCGTGCGAATGCATGTAACTGTTTGTGTTTCTGTCTGCCTGTCTCTAAAGAGCATACTAAAAGTGAAGTTAATACCAGACTTAGTATCTAAGTTCGGCTGGTTGGTAGAGCACCTGCCTGTTGTGCAAGGGGTCCCGGCAGAGGGGGGAATTTTTCTCCAGCCAAGATTATTCCTCATCCTTAGTGTATAATGGAGGCGCCGTGGTTGAGTGGTTAGACCGCTCGCCTACCACCTAGGCGGGACCCACATGTGGTATTCGTGGCGGACGAAGCGGCGTCCGGGCGGGTTTTCTTCGGGTTCTCCTTTCCCCCCCGCCATTCATTCCACCAATTGCTCCATTATCGCCCTTCCAATCATCCATTTCGCCTGCATTTCATATCATCCTCTTCCTCACTATCATACCTGGTGCTTGGCTGACCATCTGCTTCCAGGTCTTCACTCTGTCTGGTCCAGAAGTCCCTCTGCTCCCCGACAAGCGTCTGACCCTAGGCACTGGCTTGTAAGTCCTAGAGGGTGTAAGTCCTACGTAAGGGGAGGGTAATCAGGGAAAGAAGAAAGAAGGTAGAATCTAAGTTCAGTATCTTCCAATGATGCGACGCGAAGGTTTTTAATAAATTCCCTCCTTCCCAATAACGCTTTACATGTTTCGTTATTTTTTATTTTGTCGAACATAGTATAAAGGATTTTCATTAAAATACCACATACTCAAAATATTTGTAAAACAAATAAACTGTAAATTTTAAATGTTCTTGGATATGTTGTGATGTCCGCTTTATTCTCAATGAAATTTGCAAAATTTCGTAGAACTGGTAAATCATAAGAGATGGACTAAAGTTTATTACATAAAAGATGTAGATCTTGTTGAAGTTCACAATTTATGTGAAATGAATTTTCGTGGCATTAACAGTTTTCTATATGTTCGTGGTTATTAGTTTGAAAGCTTGAAGCAGCTTTCAGAGCACCCTACACACATTAACGTTCCTGTCCTCAGTGTTCCAGCTTTGAAAAGTATATCAAAGTAAGAATTAATGTTCATCGTTCAAAACCACCTACTTTCTCAATACCTCAAGCATTGGCCTCTACTAGCTTCTTTAATGACAAATCATTGTTAATTACATTTAATGCCTATGTGAAAGCTACCTAAATGTATATCTATAGAACAATCCGACAAAAGATGACATTCATTGCCAATTATAACTAAACAGGAGGACTTGGCAGGAAAAGCCCAGCCAAAGTTTAAAACGAAGTTCAATTTCATATCTCTAAATATACATAATGTAAGTCTTATAATTACAGGAAAGTTTCTTTACCCTGTTTTTTTCCTCTTCTTTTTTGATTTGCTTTTTGTGCCTGTAAATGTGTTTTTATATGTTATTCTGTGTATTTATTGACCTGTTCAATGTCCACCAGCCTCCATGGCTACTTGTGAACTCACTGAACGCAATCTAATCTAATCTGAATTTTCAGATAATTTATGCTTTTTTGACGTTCTAACTAGACACTGAATTGTTTTTAATGGTCATTCATAGTATGGCATTTCAAAGCCAGCATCGCATTTTGAAGATCTATCACTGCACTTTCCTGTAACCTCCTTGTAACCTCAACGAATGTATGCACTCATCTCTGTTAACATTTCGGTATCTTATTAATATGGTATGTGCTGTGGCCGAGCGGTTAGACCGTTCGCCTATCTCTAAGGCGGCCCGGGTTCGATCCCAGGGACCCGCATGTAGTATTTGTGGTGGACGAAGCGGTGTCTGGACGGGTTTTCTCTGGGTCCTCTAGTTTTCCCCTCCACTCATTCCGTCAACTGCTTCATCACCTTTCTAATCGTCCATTTCGCCTGCACTTCGTATCATCCCCTTCTTCACTATCATACCTGGTGCTTGGCTGACCACCTGCTTCCAGGTCTTCACTCTGTCCGGTTCACAGGTTCATGTGCTCTCCGACAGGCGTCTGACCCTAGGCACTGGATACGGGAAGGGTAATCAGAGAAAGAAGAAGAAGTATATACTTCTGTAAGAATAATTTCTAGAAGAGTGATTAGGGAAAGTCATACGAATACAACACACATTTTTCTTAAGAACGACTTTCTTTAACGAGATATGAGTGATATAGAGGTGAATCAAATAGGTAAAAATTGTGCTCAAGTAAGCCCAAGTTCCATAGAGCTTAAAGTCACCCGCCATCCATTTTCTGGGGATTAAGAAAAACCTGTGAAAATGAGGCGTAGATATACATGATAATCCCACACCACGGAAGTGGGACTTCTGGATATGACTGACGGAGCAGCGGCCAAGTCAAAGAGTTACAAACACATTTCGTTTCGCAAGTCAAGGCCATCATTGTTACCGTTGTAATTAAAGGTGGCTGTAGAAACGAAAGAAATACGACTGCTAAAAAGTCAGAATGAGCAGTGACGTGTAATAAATTCCATATTTATGTAAGGTTATGGCTATTTTAGGCATTTAAATGCGGAATATACTTTACGAATTGTGATACCGAAGTTGATAACTCCTCGAATTAATATGGTTCTAATTGCCTTGTTTTTGGCGTTAATGGTACTCAGTGCAGTAGAAATTTTTTCCGAAACTTCAAAATCAGATAAGAACGGCGACACTGTTTCTGATATAGAGAGCGAACGATTTATACCCACTAACGAGTGGCAGGTAATTATAGATGGACAGGTTGTGCCTGCTGGTCTGCATTATAGAATTAATCTTCAAACAGGACTTAAAGAAGCAAAGCTTATAGATGAAAACAGCAAAGAAAGTGATCCCAGGTCGGCGATTACTCTGGTATCTTCCGAGACAGAATGTGATTATGACGAACCAGAGGAAAAAGTTAAACACTCTGACTACTTCCACTCTAGCTCTGGTGAAGCTGGAAACGAGCATTCTTCATTTAAGAGTTATGAATCTTTGAAAAAGGAATTTCAACATGTTAACCTGCAAATAAAAGCTGATCTAGAGCTCCTGGATGATCTGCTTGCTAACTTCACAGAAAAGAATATTGATCAGCAAACGGATGAAGAAGAAATAATCAGAATCTTAAACAATTTGGAATACTTAGTGCATCAACACAATAATGCTCAAGAATTTGCATATTTAGGGGGCATTACTCGCGTAATTTATCCATGTCTTAGTGCATCCTCTGTTGCTATACGCTCAGAAGCAATTCTTTTATTGGGTTCTGCTATTCAGAATAACCCTAAACTACAAATAATGGCGTTGGCTTCTGGAACTATTAGTCATCTACTGCGCCTCTTAGTGCTTGATAACTTACCTGTTATTCGTACACGTGCAGTATACGCCCTTTCATGCCTCATCCGCAGATTTCCAGTGGCCCAGCTTAAAATGATAAACGCAGGGGGTCTTTCTGTGCTGGCTCAGATTTTCCAGAATGGAGGTCAAAATGATCTTAAACTTCAAACTAAAATAATTACATTATTTTATGATCTTGTAATAGAATATAACGAGGCTGATAATCTCTTAAATATGGCTGACGAAGGTGCAAATCGTGAAGACCTTCTAGAAAAACTACGACAGTATAAGGCGATAAATATACCACAGCACTTTGTTGAAGGAGGATGGTGTGAGAGGTTGGCAAGTTTGTTCGGAGTCCCTACAGGTAACAGAGGACAACAGAGGAGAAGTTCAGCGGCGGCTGGGAACTTTCCAAATGGACCTGAACATGATGTGGTGGAAAAGGTTATCCAAGCAATGTTGCTTTTATATGACTATTGTATAACTGATTTTGGAGCAAATCCAAATCTCCATAAAAATATCTCAAACTTGGAGAAATGGTATGATGCACTGTCAGTGAAAGAACAACTTGAAAACACATCCCAGAACTGCAGAGAGGATCATTGCTTGTACTACACAAATTTAGCCAAACAGCTGCGGGAGTTGTCAGAAAAATCAAAATTAATCAAGTAAGAATATTGATTTTTCATTTAATGAAGAAATTCAAGTTCATATTTTTTTTAAAAGAAAAATTGGAGTGTTGTTAAACATAAAATCTCAAACTGATTGGCAATAGTTTTAAATCATTGAAATCAATAGTGTACTTTGGAAAACACAAAAATAAATGCATTTATTAAAAACTGTTAATATGCAACACTCATTCATGGCCAAGTTTTCACCACCGTAAGCTTAAAACGTAAGCTAATTGCGTGGCTCACATTGCATAATTAGCGTAACACTAATATTACCTCATGTAAATAGAGATAGAAGTATTCGTTCCTTGGTTTCTTCCGACCATTAATAATAATAATAATAATGATAATGATAATGATAATGATAATGATAATGATAATGATAATGATAATGATAATGATAATGATAATGATAATGATAATGATAATGATAATGATAATGATAATGATAATGATAATGATAATGATAATGATAATGATAATGATAATGATAATGATAATGATAATGATAATGATAATGATAATGATAATGATAATGATAATGATAATGATAATGATAATGATAATGATAATGATAATGATAATGATAATGATAATGATAATGATAATGATAATGATAATGATAATGATAATGATAATGATAATGATAATGATAATGATAATGATAATGATAATGATAATGATAATGATAATGATAATGATAATGATAATGATAATAATAATAATAATAATAATAATAATAATAATAATAATAATAATAATAATAATAATAATAATAATAATAATAATAATAATAATCTGTTGTTCAACGACGCTGTCAATTGCTACGATCACATCAGCGTCGCCGATGTGCCGGAATTTTGTCCCGCAGGAGTTCTTTTACATATCTTTTACATGATATGGAGCTGTCATTTTTAAGCACACTTAAAAACCATCGGTCTGGGCCGGATTTGAACCCGTGACCTTGGGATCAGTAGACAGCATCTAACCATTTGAGCCACCCAGACCGACAATTCTTCCGATCAGCTGAAATACTCGTACGTTGTCCGTGGTTTGAGGTTTATCCTTACACTTTAGAGTTATGTAGGTTGCACTTGCTCTAGAGTCTTGTGTTTCTTTGGAGACATTTAAAAATTATTACTTAATACGCTTAAAGAGTTAATTAAAACTCTTTAAATGGTATAAAGAACAAAAAATAAATTAAATAAAAACATCTATGCACAAGCCCTGTTGAACAACCACAAATACCACCGGAAGAAAGCGAGTAGAGAAAATCTTGTGAATGTAATACATTGCATTTCTATTTCAAAAATACAGAAAACCTGTACGAACTGTTTGCAGTAGAGGGAGTAGAGAAAGAAGTGTGATTGTGTTTCGTAAAAGAAAAGTTACTAGAGAAAATAATGTGAATCTAACATGTTGAATTTCTATTTCAGTCATAGAAAATTGTGTGAATTGTTTTTGAAGGGCAAGTAGAGAAGGACATGTGGATGACTTAGGTAAAAGAAAAGGAGTGAAAAAAGTACGTGAATGTAATGCGCTGCATGTCTATTTCGACGATATAGAAAACCGTAGGAATTGTGTATAGAAGAGTGACAAGAGAGACACGTGTGAATGTGTTACATAAAAGGAAGGTTAAAAAAAGCCTTGTGAGTGTAGTAATTTGTTTTTGAATTTCAATCATACAGAACATAGTATATTGAAGAGCGAGCAGAGATGGACAAGTGGATGTGTTACACAAAAGAAGAACAGAGAAAACCGTGTGAATGTAATACGATACATTTCTATTTCAACATATAGAAAATTATATGTACTGTGTGTAGAAGTGGGAGTAGAGAAGTAAATCTGTTGTATTTCGTAAAAGAAAAGTGAATAGAGAAAACTGTGAGTCTGAAACATTGCCTTGTGTGAATAGTACGTTGAATGACAAGTAGAGGACATGTGCATAAATTACGTAAAAGAAAAGTGTTTAGAGAAAATTGTGTGAGTGTAAAACGTTGCATTTCTATTTCAATCATAGAAAGTGTATGAATTGCATATTGAATGTAGAGAAGGACATGTCAATGAGTTACGAAAAAAAAAAAAAAAAAAAAAAAAAACGAGCAGAGAAAACCATGTGAAACTAATACGTTGCCTAGTAAAATGGAAAACACAAAAATCTTCTCTATGAGAAAACATATTTGCTAATTTCCATCGCACTTGGATGAATGCTATTTCAGCCCATAAGGGACACACACACGCACACACACACACACACACACACACACACACACACACACACACACACACACACACACACACACACACTAGCCCTAAGAGTCTTCACATTTTTTCCATGTTTGGGTAACCAGCCCGTTGCACAACTAGCCCTTTGGAGGACCGGGTTTATTTTTTACATTCCTTCAAGATGGTTGCCCAACACAACTAAGGATATTTTGGTCCGTCTCGGGTATTTAATTTCTCCGATACCACCAAAACTTTTGTATTCTTACTTAATTTGTTTCTAACCCTCCACATATAATATAATTAAAATATAATTTAAAACACAAAAGTGATTGTTACATACACTGGAAGGGCCATATTAATACATCATAACATGTCATATATCACATTAATATGTTCCAAATAGGATACAGTTGAACAATGAAAACTTAAATGTGGCTAGCAAAATTTCACATTTTATTATTAAATTTCCAAAATTACCTCCACTTTTATGCGGAAAATGCACTTGAAAAAAATAGAGAAAAACTTGTTTTGTAAGTTTTCGTGTACATAAAACTAATACTGCTTCCAGCCTAAAATTCGATGCTCAGATTCCATGAAAATGAATGTTTTCAGACTCTCTAAATAGAAATATAGAAAAATGTCTGCATGTTTCTCAATAATATAACTCAGAAAGGAAATGTTGGATAAATACCTCACTTTATATTGAAATTTAGAATCTTCCAAGGGAGGGAGGACGGGAGGGAGGATGGGAGAAAGGAAGGGAGAGAGGGAGGAAGGGAGGACGGCAGGGAGGAAGGGTGGGAGGAAGAGAGGAAGGCGGGAATGAGGGAAGGAGGGAGGGAGTGTCAGGGAGGAAGGAAGGAAAGAAGGGAGGGAGGGGGGAGGAAGGAAGGCGGGAAGGAAGGAGTGTGGGAGGGGGAAGGGAAGGAAGAAACCTAATGAAAATGTACAATTCTGTAAAACATTGACGCAAACGTTCCTCTCCGTCGATGACGTCGCTTTTAAGACCTATAAGATCTCGTGTTTGGTGTCCGGACTAGCTCTAGCAAGAGGTCCTAATCTACAGGGTATGCGTGAGTTGTGGTAGGAATGGAACCAAACGAAGAATTAACCAACATTTAACTTTATTGGCAAATTTCCAGATTTGTAGAGAACTGCCGACGATATTTAAATAGAATGTAACTTTGTAACTTCAACTACAACGTTATAACACTAACTTTGTCACCTTTAGCAACCTCCGAATTATGTATACGCGCTAGCTTACGTACAACTCCCAAGTTGCACGTGCGTTATCTCGACTCGATTCAAGACGAGTGTGCCTTGCGTTGCATTTGTTTTTGCGTGAGCAACACGAAGGTAGCGATTTCCATTGGCTAACTTTAGAGCACGTCATGGTAAGATAGGAATCAGCTCGCGGAATCACTATGGCTTCGTAAAAACAACAATTGCAACCTTATCACTCATTTAAATCTGCCTAGGCTTCCATTCTTGAGACTTTAATCTATTCAGCTTTATTACGTCTTCCCCTTAACTATTGGCTAGAATCTCCTTTTGTTTCTTTCTATTATCAAATATATATATTGACATAATTTCGGTTTCAACATACACAAAACAGTCTCGAACTACATATTGGAAATATCCAAAGTACTTCGTCTCCATCAGATAAAAATCTGATGTGTTGCACTCACATGACTTTCTCTACTCTTGTACTAACCATTCTTACAAACTCTTCCTAATCTTCGTGTTACTTGGGATAAACATTTACAGAAATTATCTTATTGCTTATGTCCTTGTAGGTGCACGGAGAACATTAGAATACAGTAGGCCTTGAGCGATAGTCAAATCTTTTAAGGCTTTGAGATCCCGTTCTCTTTGCACACTTAACATATAAAAAATAAACAACGATGTTCCATTTCATGAAAGTTTTGTTTTCCGAAACTGACACAAAAACAAGGAATAGCTCCGAAACAGTTCACTCTACAAAAAAGTTTATTTGGACATAAATTGTGTGTTTTAGCGAGATCTACATTTTTTTTTGTATAGTAAGATTTTGTCTATCTCTTACGGCTTACGAATTATTCAAAAGTCATCCAGAGTAAACAGGACTACATAGGCTATAGTCAGAAAATTCAAAATATAAATTTCATTGGTCATAAAAATATCTTAAACACATGGCATTTTAATCAAAATCGTTGAGCCATTTTCAAGAAAATCAAAATAATCAAAAATTTTTCTATGTAAAGGGTAGTTTAGGGTGAGGCTATTTTCCTCAAAATCTTCGTGTCGCATCCCTGAAAGACCTTGAACTTAAATACCAACTTTGGTTTCTAACCGTCCTTTCGTTTTTGACTTATGTTGTCCACAGACTGACTGACACACCCACACGCGCGCGGACCTTTTTCTGAAAATTCCGTCTTTTTTTTTTATATTCAGGGGGCCTCAAAACATATATTTCCGGTGAAATCTCGACATCGAATTTTTGGGTGGAATACAATGCTTCCTCTACTTTCCAGCATAGGAAGTAAAAAAGTGACACTACAAAGGTGCGTACAAGTTAATTCATCCAAAATCCTAATCATTCATTTTTAAAAGGTGAGTTGCCCTTATCTATTATGTTAAAAGAGGACTTATTCATTCCAAGTGCAATGGAAAACGAACCCAAATGAAAATCCAGGTCTAACCACACAATAATGTTATATACCTAAGCATAAAGCGAAACAGTAAATGTATGAATTAGTGGTTAGCAGAGGATGAAACTATGTTTACTGTAGCAATGTGAAGCGAGGACTACAAGAAGAATAGTCCAGCTATACAAGTAACAAGCTGCGTTCAGGAAAACACAAATATCTGAAATTTTGAAAAAGAAACTTGGTAAATCTACAAGCTCAAAGAAAAGGAAGAAAAAAGAAAGTAAAAATCTTAAGAAAATAGCGAACTTTCAAATTATACAGAACAACTGTAACCCTTAGGTTTTAAATAAAAAGCTTGTTTCACCCATATGACTTTCAAAACCTACTATTACAGAAGCTTATTCTTCTACTTCATGTTAGTCGAGATAAACATTTGCAGAAATTGGTTTGATACATGCGTATAATTTATATTCAAAGGGATTATAGAAACACAGGGGGCTTAAATGATAGTCAAATACTTTAAGAGCGGGTCTCTGTGTAATGGCACTGAAATACCGTCGTCTTTCTATGATCAGAGGAGGGGCATAACGATTCTCCACTTGAGGAAGTATAAGTATTTGAACATTTAAACCAAAAAACAAAGAATATCTCGTAAATGAAGAGCGTCACAAGAAATGCTATTTATATATTTGTGTGGTTTAATGAGATCTACATTTTTTGCACGTAAGGGTTTTGTCTACCTCTTACGATTTACCAGTTATACAAAAATTATTAAGAATAAAGAGGACTTCACAGGCTATTCAAGATATTAGGTAAATTTTGTTTGTCATAAAAGATTATTAAATACAAGGTGTCCCCCTCCTCAAAAAAAAAAAAAAAAAAAAAAAAAAAAAAAAAAAAAAAAGAGAGAGAGAGAGACTACGTTTAATATGTTGTGCGGGATGACAAAGTTATTTGTCCGGAAATGTGTGGTTTGGGCGCTGGAGATCATCGAAGTTTGAGAACAAACGGTTGTGACAATTTCTAAAAATTTATTTTGGTATCTTAATATGGCAGGTATGCAACCCTTTAGCCATATGTGTACTGCGGATGAACGACCATCGCCATTCCTGCGATGCGTTACATTACTCCATAGAGTCCTTGATGCGCATCGTACTGCGTTACTTGTGTAGTTTCCAGTACAGTAACATTTTAACAGCACTGCGACACGTACCAGCACAGCAATGGCTGACATGAGCTCCAGAACACTTTGAAGTACATGTGTGGAGTCACCTCAACGTCGCATGTCCAAATCGATGGATTGGTAGAGATGGGCCAGTCCCATGGCCAGCACCGTCGCCAGATCTGACACCTCTCGACTATTGGTCGAGTCCACGGAGTGACTGAAAATCATCAAGGACAACCGCATGTATTGAGTCATGTGCATGAAGCTCAGTAACCCGATATAGGCTCTGCAATGAGTAGGGGGTACACGGTTCGTCCAAACCGTGCATTTCGTCTTGAAAACCGATCAGTTTGCCATCTCACACAACATACTACGTAAGTGTTGTCGGAGGGATTTTTTTTTTTTTTTTTTTTTTTTTGGTGGGGGTTATGTGATTTGTTGTTTAACGACGCTGTGAATTGCCGGGATCACATCAGCGTTGCCGGTGTGCCAGAATTTTGTCCCGCAGGAGTTCTTTTACATGCCAGTAAATCTACTGACATGGAGCTGTCTTTTTTAAGTACACTTAAAAACCATCGGGCTGAGCCGGATTTGAACCCGCGACCTTGGGATCAGTAAGCCAGCGTCTAACCAACTGAGCCACCCAGACTGACTTGGGGGGGGGGTGGTACATCCTGTATATGATATTTTAAGCAAAATCGGCAGAAAACTTTTGAGAAAATAAAAAAACAAGGAAATATGTTCCATGTCAGGATTCTATGGATTGGTTTTTTTTTTATTTTTTCTTGAAAAAACCTTCGTGTGGCACACACGCGTGGGCGCGCGCGCATGCTCGGATCTTCTAAAAATACTCATTCTTTCTTTGAGGGGTCCCGAGTTCGATTTCAGGCTGACAGTGGGAATTTTTCTCTAGCCAAGATTATTCCCTATCCTCCCCAGACTCTGGAAGTGTGAATGAGAGTGCGAGTGTGAGAAATTAACGTACAAAAACCCCAAACACCCAAAACCCATTGTAAAACGACTTAAAAGCATTGACGATGGCCAATATGTTCCAAAGGAGAAGCCGCCGATATGATCTTGAGATGTTCCGATTGTAATGCGCGGTTTGGAGATCCCTTCAAATGCTGATTAAATAAAGCGTCCTTTCTTGCCAAGCAAACAGCTGCGCGCGCCGATGTTTTGTTTTAGGGGGAATCAACGGCCTTGAAAGGTATGTAGCCTATAAATCAGTGCTTTTCTTCTTCAGGTGAAAACTATTTTCGCTCATGCCCTTGAGCCAACGGGCTTAGGAACATACTCCAATGCCAGCTAATAATGTCTGTCCATGACCCGCTGTTTTCACTCTTGTTTGGCATGTCATTGTTGAGGTGTGTGTGCTTCTTATCGCGTTTACGCGCGAACTCCTTCCTAGCTTATTATTAGAGCCCGGATTTTTATGTAATATCAAGGTGCGAAATATGTACATATTTATGTAACAAAAAACATCAAAATATGTAATGAAATATGTAATATCAACAAAATATGTAAAATTATGTAATAATCTAAATGCAAGATTACAACCTGAAATCTAAATGCAGACTGCAAATTACCCAGAATTTTGTAATTTAATGGGTCTGTAAGTACATAAATTAATTACAATGAGTTAAAATTTGCTAAATATAGAATTAATTATAGGGAAAATGTTTTGTTGTGTGCAGAATTTACCTAAAATTTATTTTCATGTAGATAATCACGAAATAAAAAGATGTGTTTTGGATTATATTTATTAAAATGACTAATTTCACATAAATATTTTCCTTATATTTTAGACAGTAAAGTAATGTTGAAATGCTGAACCAATTTATCAATGAATGAAACAATCAATTCAAAATAACTAAATTTTATAATGAAGATGCATTTTCAGTTTTATACCTCTTGACATACAATTAACAACCAGGCATTTTCATTTTGAGTATTTTGCTTCTTTCAACGTACAGTGAATAACCATATACTTCTCCACATTTTCAGGGATCATTATTTGTCTTCTATCGGATAAATGTTTTTTTTAAGCAGAGAAGCTTCTCCCCACGTCAGACGAAGTAATAGGAGCATATTTTAGTATATAGGAATCTGATTTGCAGAGAAATGTTTTGGTAAAACGACGTTGTCACCATTTAGCACTTTAGGTACGGACACAAACGTAGATTACCCTGGATTCCTGTTTAGCGCAGCTTTGAATTTTCCACCTACGTTCCTTCCTGCAACTACACTAAGCTTTTGTAATGCACGTTCCATTAAATCCATATATTCGTGAAGAAAAGAACTTGATGTCTTGACGGTGCTAGGCAACCAGCCGAAGTTACTTTTGATGTAAGCACAGGATCTTTAAGCACTTTCGGATCTTTAAAGATGTCCTGAGATTCAGGTATGGAAACAGCTATGTACTTCTGAAGGCAACATGTTCACCACTAACTGGACTCCTTCAAAATGTTCACAATAGAAGTTCACAGCTTCTAACCACGTACCCCATCTTGTATGTACTGGCTCAGGAGGCAAAGAGACATGTTGGAGATGATTTTTATAGCACTGGATTCTGTGCGGTGCTTTCACGAAGACCTTTTTTGTTGCTGATATCAACTTATTCACACAGGGAAAATTACTTCTTACTACTTCAGCAATACGTTGCAATGCATGGGCCAAGCAGGTACATTCGGGTAGAAAAACTTAAGGGCAGTAGCAGCTTTAATCATGTACGCTGCGGAATCTGAACCTTATCCTCACACACACCCTCTGGTGACAGATTCTTCATCCCACCATTTACGAATCTTGAAATTGTAGAATAATTTATGTGTCCTAACACCTTGCAGCAGATTAGAATTTTTTTTTTTTTTTTTTTTTTTTGAGACTTTCGGTATCTAGTTGTCCTACTACTCAATTTGCTATGTACCGAGCCATGTCATCTGTGGTTTCATTGACGACAAACCAAATACAGGCGTCTCCAATTTCATTCAGTATATGAACAACTGCTTCTCCATAACACACATGAAGATACTTTTTCCTCAGAGTGGATTCGTCTGGAATAACTTTCTTGCAATATTTTTTTAGAAAGGAGCGAAATTGAGGAATTTGAAGTTAATGCCACGGAATATTAGCTGCAACCATTGCACTGCACAAGTCTTTAAAATATCATTTCCGGCCGGTTCCTGTTGCATTTGTGTCAACAGAACTTGCTTTCTAGAAGACTGTAGGTATTTGTTGCGTATGTGAAGAGCACTTTTGATATGTTGTTCCAATTGAGATTTCATGGAACAGCCAATTCCTTTACTGCATGCTTGACACATTATTGCTTTTCCATCGATTCCAAAGGCGCTATCTAATTTCACCCATGAATTCAACTTGCAGGATAGCGAGTGCCATTTTACTAAGACTTGCAATAAACTAACTGCAGTATATCCCCTCGCTATATTGATGGTTGTCCAGCGGCTCACTTTGTTTCCTCGCAGCTATTATATTACAAGATGCCGACTACCGCGACAATGGTAACAATCAGTTTCTCCAGTCCTTGTAAATGCCCAAAGCGCTACGAGTTACGTGACACTGGAGGTCAACATTGTCGAGCGGCACCTGCTTTGATATAAACGGACAACAATCAGAACGAGGCGAGGCGGTTATTATTGTATTCTTAATTTAACTTGCATCCTATTTGGCAGATTGATTTTTGTTGCTTTCAGCAAAACTTGTGATAACAGTAGTTTATAATGTAACTACAATATTTTATAAAAAATAACAAACGAAACCCAGAAAATATGTACGTTTTATGTAGCATCGTTAAAATATGTAGAAACATGCAAAACATGTAGAATAAAAATTTGTAAGGGAGTCCCAAATGACGTAATTCGCTAACATTTTTACTTCTCATTGAAATATTATGCAGAATTTAAAATACGTAATTACATAAAAATCCGGGCTCTACTTATTATCTTGGTTTCACCGAAGCAGAATACTCTTTGTTTCCCTAGACTACGTTTCTCTAAATAAAGCCTCTCAGTATTTCAGCACAAACTTGGGGCTATGTGTTTTTTTAAACTATTCCCCTTACAAATTGTGGTAAAATAGACTGTCGCCCTTTTTGTATGCAGTGTGCTACACACCATATTGTAGCAAATGATAGAATCCAGTCCGGTTACTTTTCTATCACTCTGTCTTCTAAAATGTTGCCACAAATACAGTTTTCTTCTCGTCCTTCACACAGTCTACAGTCTTTCGGGCTGCCGCTATCATAATTCACAATTTCTACTCCTCATAACCTTGCTCAGTCCTGCAGTGTCTTTCTTCACTTCCTCTGTCTGTCATACCCTAATTACGCGCTATAATCACTCGCCACGCTCGTTGAATCTTCGAATCTACCACGACGACACACACAAGCACAGTTGTTGCACCCTCACTGATACCCTGACCGACTCATGTCCGTAACTCAACTCTAAAATTCTCTCTGTTCTTAGGCCTCCTTATATACTGGGGATGACGTCATACGAACCTTTCTCGATTTGTACACACACGCACCGGAAATGATTCAGCTAGAAGTCTTGCGAACGTTCTCGCTGCCCCTTTTGTTCCCGTCGCCTCGATTGTTAACAGCCGCGTACACAGCAGTCCCGCAATGCAGCACGGCACGCGGCGCGAAGCCGCTCGGCCCCGTCTGTTCCCCGTTGTGCGCCGAGCCCGACATCACGATATATTGTTACTTCTCCTTTAAACTTACTGTTCTGTTCCGGACAATATAACCCATACCTGGTGACTATTGTATTATGAAAGTATGTGCATGTAATAAACCAGTTGTGGTCAACAGTGAGTTGCATATTGGTACACTAATAACATGCAGATATAAACTAGCATACCATATTTCAGGCCTCTATTTTAATTCTAAATTGCAAAAAGTATATATTATACATTATATTATCATCCATTTATTTCTTAAAAACATAGTAATTTTAAGAGCAATGAAACTTACACCAACAATATATCACGGCAAGTATCTACAATTTAATCTGAAGTTGTCATTAAAATTGGTTGACAAGAGAAGAAAGTCCATTGGGTACCAGTGTCTGTTTAAGCGCTTTAAATTTATATTTGAACAGTGCTGAACATTAAAAAGACCTGTTTTCTTAAAAAGATCTTTGGGATAATATACCGATTTAGGTACCGGGAGAGCAAACAGCTTACGAACCGCATTCACATTGTATCTCCAGCGGCACGAGGGAATTTATGTGGAAAGGTCAGACTAAAAGCTTTCACACTTAACGGACAGATCATTCATTGAATATACAAGTGTGCAGGGTTTCCTATTTGAAAACACATCAGTCAGCCATCCTACACAACATACTAAGCGTTGTCTATGGCTTTTTTTTGCGGGGGGGGGGGGGGGAGGGGCACCCAGTATATACCTATTTAAAAATGCTGCAATCTGTCAGAGTATGCAGGATGGATGCAGATTAATCAACAAACAGCTAATTATTTAAATAGTAACACGATGAGGTAAGTTTCACTGGAGAAGGATATATTTTACGCAAATTCTTCGTCGGAACAATGCTTCCGAGCCAAATGACAAAATATCGTATTTCCGACAAAATTCTTCTCCACAAGATTAAGTGAATATATTTTATTATATGAAGAAAGCTCCATAGAATACGCTAAGTTCATCATTCTTGTATATTCTTCTTTCTTCTTCGAAGTCCTGAGACGTATGACCGTCAAGGTGAAATGAAAACTAAGAGTGAATTGTTTGAAAAGCTCAATTTGTTATCCCTAAGAGTGACTAACTGTTGCGAAGGGTCAAATAATGTGTGTTTATTCGTTGTTATTGAATTGGGTTATTGAAAAAGGTTGCCCTTCGTGAATTTAACAACAGTTGGTAACTTATTTATATGAAAGTAACTTTTTTCGAATTGGCAAATCGAAATGCTGGTTAGGGTTATGCACGCTATCCACCAGTACTAATCTTGCAGTGCATCCACGATATATCAAATACAGGAGAGCTGTCCTCACAAATGTGACATTTTACAGCGATGAAGTAAAAACGGTAACATACGAGATATTATACAGTAACGATAACAATAGTTACGTGAAACTTTAAAGAAGTTAATTACATCGTGGACAACATTAATGAATTAAAAAATGAAATAGGACTGATCTTCTGTGCCACAGTTTGTAGAAGACTGAATAGAGAAAACCATGTGACTACAACACATACGAATTTTTAGTGAAGTGATGCAGGATTCGGATTACAAAATGGGAGATTCTTCTTCTTCTTCTGATCTTCTGATCTTCTACACTTCCTAGGCCCCAGATGCCTGTTGGGGAGCAGACGAATCTATGGACCGAACAGAGTGAACACCTGGAAGCACCAGGTGGTGTTCACCTGGAGTAACACCATCAGGTATGAGAGTGAGGAAGAGAATAATATGAAATGCACGTGAAATGGATAATTAGAAAGATAATGGTGGAGTAATTGGTGTAATGAGTGGCGGGGGAAACCCGAGAACCCGAAGAAAACCCGCCCTGACGCCGCTTTGTCCACCATGAATACCACATGTGGGTCCCTGGGATCGCTGATAGCCGTACGGTCTAACCGCTCGGCCATGGCGCCGTGAGATGCAGTACCATTTTTAAAAATCTGATATGTTGCACTCACATGACTTTCTCTACTCTTGTACTAACCATTCTTACAAACTCTTATTCCTATATCTTCTTCGTGTTAGTTGAGATAAACGTTTACAGAAATTATCTTATTGCTTATTTCCTTGTAGGTGCAAGGGGAATATGAGAATACAGTAGGCTTTGAGCGATAGTCAAATCTTTTACAGCTTTCAAATTCCGTTCTCTTTGCACGGCTAACAAACATAAGGGATGTTAGAAAGCCCTATACCTATCGACAGTGTTAAAAGTTGTCTTCCCTATATATCAGAAACCATTGTAGCAATGGTAATGGAACTTTTATGGACAGTACATTGTACATAATTATGTTGTTAATGTAATGTACTAAAATCAATCCATTGCAGTCAATGTCTTGGGAAATACAAGTTTTACTTTATCTACTACGTATAAGTAGGGGAAGTATTCGATGTCGAGATTTCACCGGAAATGTGTATTGAGCCCCTTGAATCAAGAAAAAGAATATTTAGAAAAATGTTCGCGCGCGCGCCTCTGTGTGTGTGTGTGTGTGTGTGTGTGTGTGTGTGTGTGTGTGTGTGTGTGTGTGTGTGTGTGTGCGTGCGTGCGTGCGCGCGCTTGTCTGTCTGTGAACAGCATAAAAACCAAAGTTGGTACTTAACTTTAGTATACTTCAAGGATGCGACACGAGTATTTTGAAGGAAATTTCTCCACCCTACTGCCCTTCACGTGGAAATTTTTTCGAAAATTTTGATTTTCTCGATAATGGCTCTAGGGATTTTGATCAAAATGCCATATGCTTAAGATATTTTATGGCAAATGAAATGTATATTTTGAATTTTCTGGTTATAGCCCACGCAGTCCTTTTTTCTCTTGATGACTTTTGCATAACTGGTAAATCGTAAGAGATAGACCAAATCTTACTATACAAAAAATGTAGATCTTGTTAAAACATGCAATGTATGCCCAAATGAATATTTTTGTGGAGTGAACCATTTCGGAGATATTCCTTGTTATTTATGTGAGTTTTACAATACTTATACTTTCCATAAATGGAAGATCGTTATTCATTTGTTATATCTTAGTCGTTGAAGCTGAATAAACGTTTTGTCCTAGTTATTAGATCGCCATTTGAAGCTGAAGTCGTTGGTGACGTGGTGTAGCCCTTTTATGTGTTTCGCTCCGGCTAGTTCTGCAAGAGATCTCTTTATCTCGGGTTTGCGTAAGTGTAATGGACAACCCAAGAACAACTTTGCATATCATTTATTTCCTTTTTAAATATTTTCAGGAGCTATGCCGAAAATATTTGTATCTGTAGAGGAATCGCACTCACATCCGCGCAGCACGACCTCCCGTCCTGGTCTCTGGTTGAGTAGTGCCTAGACGCTTTCTCTCTTACCCACGCTAAGAAAACCGTTCAATTTGAATGTCATGACGTCATCCAAGAAAGCCTCGTATCCAAAATGCTATTTCCTTTTCCCGCAATTTAGAAATGTCCCTTTCTATTATAACATGTTCTTTTATGAATTTCGAATATATAATTACCTTTTTAGGATTAAACGATATTTACTTTATATTTTATTAAATATATCGCGCGACTTTTAAGGTTAGTAGACTTGACTTTCGAACGTGTATTTAAACTATGTAGTATGACGTCATGACTCGTTAATTTCAAACCAATAAGGCGTTTATACTACAAATTTAACGACTATTATTTACTCATATCTTGCTCACCTTACAACATTTTCTGCTCTATTATCTATTTATGTTATTACTTAACACTTATCGCAAATCTCACATCCGGCAATTAAATTAAAACGTGTCTTTTTCAAAAGCCCATTCGATCGGAAATCTAAATTTCGGTATCAAATGCCCCCATTTATATTATTTTATTATTTCATAATAAAATAATGTAAATGTCTTGCCCGAAAGAAAAATTAAAAATTACTCCTGTATTTTGAATAATCGGCAACACTCCCATTATATACAATTTTCAATTACACTGTTTTGAAATTGGTGATTAACATATTTTCTCATTAATCTTTTTAACATGACAAACAATTATACATTTGACTTAACATTAATCCTTAAATACTAATTACAATATGTTATGGTTTCTTCTGTGAAGCTTTTATATAAAGGTTAAATTTCAAGAGTCTTTCTTTATACTTCCTTCTTTTAGTTCATGTTTGCTCACTTCGCTCTCACTATCACTTGCACTGTGATTTTTCACTTTTGTTATTGTAACACATATCTGTACTAGATCCTTTAAGCACTAAAATGTACATATATTTATATAAATCCATTACACTCTTCAGACAAGTTCTTTCTTTGTCTTGCTGTGATAACTATCTATACATCTAAATATTTTAACAAATGTTTACAAAGTAAATATTCTGTTTTCTCTCTATGCGGAGATGAACAATTTAACAATCTTTCTGAAGCTGATATTGTGAGCTCTATACAATATATTTTTAAGCTCTTTGTAGTAGATAGCAATTCACATTCTGCATTTTTCATGAATATGTAAGTACCTGACCAATATATGATTTTCAAGTAAGCTAACATTTACATTTTATCTCAAAGCTGATTGGGCGCCAATAGACAAATGACACTTCCAATTTTTCTTTTACATTAAATCAAGGTTCCAAGGCACCACACGGTTTCTTGTATGGTCGAAGGAGTTGTTTATGCCATCTTCCCAGACATTTTTCATTTTTAACATCTTTTAATTCATAGGTATGATAACCAAATTTTGATATAATTTCTGCAGGACCTTTATATAACAATTCCATCCTTTTGTTCCTACCTCTCAAGGCACTTGATAACTTATGGTCTTTAACTAGTACCCAATCGCCTATCTTAGGTTCCCATTTATGTTTTCTACTCTTTTTCTTTAATTTTCGCTTCTCTGCCTTTTTCTTGATTCGTTCAAAAGCAATTTTCGCTCTTTCTTCCTCACTTAACTGAATGTCATTAATTTTCAGTGTTTTTGGTACCCCGATCAATATTGGTTCTGGTTCAATTCCTAACATTAATTTTATTGGTGCAAACCCAGTAGTTACATTAATGGTGTGATTGATAATCTTTTCTATCAATGGACAATATTTCACCCAATCCTTGTGATTATGATGTGTAAGTACACGTAAATAAATTCCTATATCTCGGAGGACACGTTCTGTTGGATTCCCTGATGGAAAGTATGAGGAACAATAATATAACTTTATCTCATGATTTTCTAGGGTTTCTTTAAAGATTTTGCTCCGATGAACTGTAGCATTATCTGTTAAGATTGCCTGAATCTGGCCATATTTAGGCACATAATCTTTTATTATCTTTCCTACACATGTTTTGCTGCTGATATTCCTAACAGGATAAATTTTAATAAATTTACTAAAAACATCATGAAGAACAAACATATATCTACATCCAAATTGTCCTACTGGTAGCTCCCCATGTGCATCAGCAGTAACTAGTACATTTTTCCCTTCTCTTATGATTGTCTGAGGTTCTATATCAAATTTGATATTAAATGGTTTGGCCCTTTGACATAAATCACAGCTTGAACATATTTTTCTCACTTTCTTTGCCAAATGTTTTATATAAAAATGGTCACTAATTACCATGATTAGCTTTTCACTACCTGTATGAGCTAGTGTTTTGTGATAAGCAAGTATAAGTTTCTCTTGTAAAGCTTTTGGTACCATTACTTTCCATTTAGGTTCAATTCTTCCATGAAATTTATAGATTTTTCCCTCATAAATACCTATATTATCTTTTAGATTTTCTGTGATTGGTTGTGCTTTTTCTCTCAATTTCTTAAGTTCATCGTCCTCTGTCTGTAATTGTTCCAAATTTCGAAATTCTTTAGCTAATTGAGTCCCTTCTAAGGTTTTCAAATATAGTATGGTTACATCATGTTTGTTGTCACTAATTGTATCTGGTATTGTATAATTGGTTTTCATCCTTGATAACAAATCACTAAAAATATTTTGACTTCCTGCTATGTGTTTGATTTCTATGTTATGGGATGTGATCTCATGTATATATCTAGAAATACGTGTGCTTGTGAGTTTGCAAGAGTTCATAAATGCCAAACTAACATGATCTGTGTAAACTATTACTGGGTTGTTATATACATATTGCTTAAATTTTACAAGTGCAAAGTAAATAGCTGCTATTTCTTTTTCTGTAGTGCAAGCCTGTGATTCAGTCCTTGAAAGCCCCCTTGAAGCTACAGCAATGAGGTGATCTTTTCCTTCCTCATCTTTTTGTAATATGACACTACCATAACCAAGTCCTGAAGCATCTGTATAAATTATGTAGGGGAGATCTTCCCTAGGTTTTTCCAATAAAATTGACGCTGCAAACAATGTTTTTACCATTTCGAAAGATTCTTGTTCTACTGATGACCATTGCCATTTTACATCTTTTCTCAAAAGTTGTCTTAATGGGGCTACTACGGTTGCATATTCCAGGATAAATCTTGACTGATAATTTAGAATACCAAGAAATCTTCTCAATTGCTTTATATTTTTAGGAGCTGGTATTTTATTTATGCTTTCAATTCTGTCGGGATTAGGCCTGATTCCCTCATTTGAAATAACATAACCTAAAAATTCTGTCTGTTTCACAAAGAATGCAGTTTTACTTGGCTTTATTGTCATGTTTGCTTTCTTTAACTGACTAAGCACATAATTGATATGATTTAAATGATCCTCTATATTTTCTAAAAAAATCACAAAATCATCCACATACTGAGCTACAAATTTCTTTATGGTTTCTCCAAAAATTTCATACAAAGCTCTTAATAGTGCACTACCACTGGTATTCATACCAAAGGCGCAAACTCGAAACTGATATAATATTCCTGAATGTAAAAACGCTGTATATTTTCTTAAATCTTCTCTAAGTGGGATCTGCCAAAAAGATGCTGTAAGATCTAAAGTAGAAAAAATTTTGCCCTTCTGCAATTTGTTCAATATTACCTCTACACTTTCTGGTCTAAATCTATCAGGTTTACAATGTTGATTTAGTTTTCTCGCGTCTAATGTCACCCTAATCTTTCCATTGGCCTTATTTACAATACATAGGGGATTCACAAATTCTGAATTCGAAATCTCAATAACCTCATCTTCTAACATTGACTTTATAACTGCATCTACCTCTTCTCTTATTGTACTAGGGATAGCTCTCGCTTTATGTGTAAAAGGTTTGATGGGTATCATCTCAAACGAATGAGTATAAATATTACATTTACCAGGTTTCTCAGAGAATACTTCTTTATTTCGGATTAATATTTCAAACAGTTTATCCCTCTGTTGTTCATTTAGTTGATCAGCCTGAGTTACTTTTTCCCTCAACAATTCTTCTAAGTCTTCACTACTCTCCCTATCATAGTACCTAGTTGCATCAGAAACCCTCAAATTGTCTATGAAATCATTTTTATCCCATTCTACATTTTCTTTATTATCGACTCTGTACTCTTTGACATTTACTTCAGTTAATTCCATAGCTCCTACTTTAACATATTCTACAAAGAATGTATCCCCTTGGATTTCTTCTTCCTCTTTTTCTCGTACAATAGTTTCTGAACTACTATCTTCCACAAAAGGCACTATAATGGTCTCATCTTCAACTTTCATTTCTACAATCATGTTTTTAAAATTCACCACAGCTTCCCAGGCATAAAGACAATCACAACCTATTATAATATCTGTCACAAGTCTTCCTACAATCAGAAATAAAATTCCAAGTATTCTCCCATTTATTTCAATATTTATCATTGCTTGAAATTTTACTCTCTCTTTTCGTTTTCCCACAGCTAGCGAGCAATATATCCCATTAACTGGTAAAGACATTACTTTAAAGCCACTACTTTGTAAATTATCATAAAAATTTTGTGAGCATACTGTGCTATTTGATCCCGTATCTATAATTGCATTGTATGGTTTTCCATTTACTCCAATTTTGATTTTAGGTGGATCTCCTACTTTTTCGTTTTCGTCGTTTCTATTTTTCCATTCTCTTTTCTTTTGTATCATCATTTGCCTTCCAGGACTATTTATTTCCGAGTACTTATCACAATCATTACTAGGATACCCAGTTCTCACTGAAGGCGCGTTTGACCGGGTCTGGCGTTTCCCTGATTTTTATGTATTGCTCCTGTACTATTTCCCAAATTGTTACTTCTGTTTTCCTGCATTAAATCGGGGTTACTTCCTACCATGTTTTTGACCGTGTTAATGGCCTCAACCATTTCCGCATTTTCGGGGGAATTTCGTCCATTAGAATACCTTTCTTCCTGTCTTGGTGACCTCGGTCTAAACTCATTATCTCCGTTTGTCCAATACCCATCATTTGAATTTCTACCATGTCCAAAATAACGTCCCCGTCTACCTCGATCAAATCTATTTGTATTCATATAATTCACCCTTATATTTCTTCCCCTTTGATTACCATTTCTATTTTGATGACGCCCTTCCTGGTTATATCTACCTTGATTTTCCCACCGGAATGATTCCATCCTTGGTACTGGTCCTTTATATCTTTCCCTAATCTCACTTCTATTCTGATAATACTGTGCCCCTTGCCCGAAAGAATTGACAGTTTCTTTTCCTTCATATTTATTTCCAAATGCGTGTTTTGGCTTATTGACTTCTAAGGCTGATAATAATTCGATCATAGCTGCAATGCTATCGGGTCGGGCTATGATTAGGTAGTGTTGAAGCGTTTCCGGAAAATGTGGAGTAACTATATTTATTAGATCTTTTTCAGCTAAGGGAGGATCCAACATCTTCGATTTTCTCGCTATTCTCATAAAATAGTTTACCATCGATTCCTCCGATCTAGGATTAAATTTTCCATTGCTTAATTCAACTCTAATATTAGCCTGCCTACTAGCTCCCCAATATCTGGTTAAAAAGATGTTCCTAAAGGTCCTGTAATCATTATTGTTACCCATAGAAAGGCCTAGCCAATTAGCAGCATTACCCTTTAGGCATTTTCTTACTATCACCATCTTGTACTCCTCTGGTATACGTTTCACCGTGAAGTACTCTTGTAACCCTTCTAAAAAGGCTTTAGGATCATCTGAATCTTCATTTTCAAAAACTGGAGGTGTCATTTCATTTAAGACATGGTTAGGCTAATGTAAATTTGAATTGTCACCTATCCCTGAGCTATTTCCGAGATCAGAATGAGAATTACTGTTACCCCTATTTTGCATCGAAATGTCAGCTGATACACCTGGTATTGCCTCGTTTCTTGCAACTTCATTACTAAGATTGTTGTGATTACATGCATTTTCATTTAATTTCAAATTTTCTAAGGCCTCTTTTACCTGAGTAATTTCTGTTACTACTCCTTTTATTTTGTCTGTAACATCCTCCAAATTTCTAGCCTGCCTTTCACTTTCTACATCAGATCTTTCTATTCTTACTTTACACCCCTGTAACTCTTCTCTAATTTCTTCCCTTTGTTTGTCTAATCTATATGTTACTTTTTCCCTTTCTTTATCTAATTTTTCACTCACTTGTTGACCTAATTTCTTTTCAGAATTCTTTACTTCTTGCCTTATTGTCTCTAATTCTCCCTTAACCTGTTCTACCTGTTCTCTATTTTCTTTTACTTCACTACTAACTTTATTAATTTCCTCCCTAACTTCTTCCCTAAAGGTTTCTAAAGCTCTCTTCTGATTCTCCAATTGCATTCCCAATTCCTGTTGTCCCTTCTCTAATTTCTGTCCTAACTCTATACTAGTTTCATCTATCTTTTGACTTAACTCTGTACTCATCTTTTTCACTGTTCTTAATTCTTTACTATTTTCATCTATCTTTTTACTTAACTCTGTACTCATCTTTTTCATTATCGTTTGAAACATATTCTCTATTTCTGACATAAATGCTGGCCTTTCTGAATTACTACTAAACATTTCTGAACTACCTCTAGGTGTTTCTCTAACGTTCTGATCTTCTACTTCTTGGCATATTCTGCTACCAATTACATTCTGATTAAATTCTTCCATCCTACTTACACTTTTCTCAATTTCCGGACTTTCAAAACCTAAAAAATCGGTATCACTGTCTTCCATTTCTAAGCTATTTACATGTGTTTTTCTACTCACCAAAATTTTCAATATTTTCACTATTTCACTTTAACTGCACTTAAACTTGTTCACTACACGTTTCACAGATGTTGACACGCTGGGCACCTTCTTGTCTGCTGGTTCGATGCTGATCTGGTCGTCTTGGGGGGTTGGTCCATTCTTTCGACGCCACACGTTGGGATGCCAATTTGAAGCTGAATAAACGTTTTGTCCTAGTTATTAGATCGCCATTTGAAGCTGAAGTCGTTGGTGACGTGGTGTAGCCCTTTTATGTGTTTCGCTCCGGCTAGTTCTGCAAGAGATCTCTTTATCTCGGGTTTGCGTAAGTGTAATGGACAACCCAAGAACAACTTTGCATATCATTTATTTCCTTTTTAAATATTTTCAGGAGCTATGCCGAAAATATTTGTATCTGTAGAGGAATCGCACTCACATCCGCGCAGCACGACCTCCCGTCCTGGTCTCTGGTTGAGTAGTGCCTAGACGCTTTCTCTCTTACCCACGCTAAGAAAACCGTTCAATTTGAATGTCATGACGTCATCCAAGAAAGCCTCGTATCCAAAATGCTATTTCCTTTTCCCGCAATTTAGAAATGTCCCTTTCTATTATAACATGTTCTTTTATGAATTTCGAATATATAATTACCTTTTTAGGATTAAACGATATTTACTTTATATTTTATTAAATATATCGCGCGACTTTTAAGGTTAGTAGACTTGACTTTCGAACGTGTATTTAAACTATGTAGTATGACGTCATGACTCGTTAATTTCAAACCAATAAGGCGTTTATACTACAAATTTAACGACTATTATTTACTCATATCTTGCTCACCTTACAACATTTTCTGCTCTATTATCTATTTATGTTATTACTTAACACTTATCGCAAATCTCACATCCGGCAATTAAATTAAAACGTGTCTTTTTCAAAAGCCCATTCGATCGGAAATCTAAATTTCGGTATCATCGTGCAAAAAGAACGGAATTTCAAAGGTATAGAAGCTTGGCTACCGCTCAAGGTCTGCTGTATTCCAATATTCCCTTGTACCTACAAGAAAATTAGCAATAAATAATTTCTGCAAACGTTTATCTCGACTAACATGAAGCAGACAGAGGAATAAGAGTTTGTAAGAATGATTAGTACAAGAGCAGAGAAAGTCATGTGAATGCAACACATGAGATTTTTTTTAACTGTACGGTTAAATTTTCGAATAATTGTTTGTATTTCGTACAAAATATATTAATTATACTTAACATTATGGTTTTATTTTAGTACAGAAGACTTAGTATATGTACCTATGTTGCAACAATTTGAGTATTATACGCCAAATGGTTCCTGAGATTTAGGGAAAAGTACAACTGAAAATGTAAATTTTCATTAACAGCTGATACCGCTTGTAAACTTAGGTACTGAAAATATTATTTATTTATTCTTTATTTTCACTCAGTCAGAAGCAGCGTCCACCATAATGTGTATCTTCCTCTTGATCATTTCCCAAGGATCTCTTTCTTTTGTTTATATCGCGTTCTTTTGCAGAAAAATGTGTTTAACATTTTTTATTACAATCTTTGCAACACAGATGTTTTACTATATACTGACGAGCTGGGGTGTTTTCTTATCTGTAACCTCGTATGCCACATGTTCAACACATGCTTGTCTTTCTTTGAAAATGTATTACTATGAAATTCACGTTTCTTGAAAACACTTCATCTTGGAATCGTACATATTCTTCACTTTTTCTCATAAAAGGTCAGCACATCCACATACATGTGTTTATGTTTTGAAAAGCTTAATCACAATCTTCTATCAACATAAAAAAATTACCGATTTAATTTATTCTCCAAGTGACGCATGTAAGCATTTTAACATCATAAAGATGTACGGACAGCATTAAGAAAAGAAACAATACATTATTTCCTATGCATTTTTACTTTCTCTACTGGTAAGTAGGTGAAGTATTGTATTCCACCCAAAAATTCGATGTCGAGATTTCACAGGAAATACATGTTTTGAGGCCCCCTGAATCCAAAAAAAGCATTTTTAGAAAAAGGTCCGTGTGTGTGTCTGTGTGTCAGTCTGTGGACAGCATAACTCAAAAACGAAAAGTCGGTTAAAAACCAAAGTTGGTATTTAAGTTTAATGTCTTTCAAGGATATGACACGAAGATTTTGAAGAAAATAGCCCCACCCTAAACTACCCTTTACATGGAAAATTTTTCGAAAATTTTGATTTTCTTGAAAATGGCTCTAACGATTTTTATTAAAATGTCATATGTTTGAGATATTTTTATGACAAATTAAATGTATATCTTGAATTTTCTGGCTATAGCCCCTGTAGTCCTATTTACTCTGGACGACTTTTGCATAACTGGTAAACCGTTAGAGATAGACCAAATTATACTATACAAAAAATGTAGATCTTGCTAAAATACACAATTTATGTCTCAATAAATTTTCTTGTAGGGTGAACCATTTCGGAGATATTCCTTGTTATGTGTGTGAGTTTCGGAAAACTTAGAACTTTCGTGAAATGGGTCATCGTTGTTCATTTTTTTATGTTACGTGTGCAAAGAGAACGGAATCTCAAACATTTGACTATCGCACTAAGCCTACTGTATTCCAATATTTCCCTTGCACCTACAAGGAAATAAGCAATAAGATAATTTGTACAAATGTTTATTTTAACTAACACGAAGAAGATATAGGAATAAGAGTTTGTAAGAATGGTTAGTACAAAAGTAGAGAAAGTCATGTGAGTGCAACACATCAGATTTTTTAAATTGATTTATATACCTTTTTGTTAAGAAAATTGCACATTTTAGGATACAATAAAACAGAAACAAAAATGTATTGCGTACTAACTCCCAACAAATTGTGTGCTTAAACGAGAACATTTTGGGTAGTGAGATGTTGCCTATCTTTTACGGTTTACCAATAAATGCAAAAGTTATTCAGAATGATCAGGATTATGGAGGCTATTCCTAGAAAATTCAAGATATACATTTCATTTGTCAATAAAATATCTGAAACATGTATTTTAATCAAACTGTTAGACATTTAGGAGAGTAAAACTTTTCGAACATTCTTCCATATAAAGGGTAGTTTGGGATGGGACTTTTTCTCAAAAGTGTCATGTCGCATCATTGGAAGATGCTGAATTTAAATGCGAAGTTTGGTATCTAACCGACTTTTCTTTCTGAGTTATGCTATTCACAGACGGACTCACACCCAAGAGCGCTCACCCTGACCCCCTAAACTCACATACGAACTTTTTTCTAAAACTGTATTTTTTTCCCTCAGAGGACCCCAAAATGTGCATTTCCAATGAACTCTTGGTATCAAGCTTTTGGATGGAATGCAATACTGTGTTTGTATTATGTATGTACGTGGTAGAGAAGTAAAAGAAGGAATAAGAAAAAACAAACGAATAGCGACTAATCACTTAAAAAGGTATACACACAGATGTATACTATATACCATAAGACACAGTATATATAACTGATTGATTTTCAGATAGGAACCACTGTCCGGAAATGCTGGAGAGTGTCGAACTTTGAGAAAGAACGGTTGTAACAATTTGTTAACATTCGTTTTGATCTGCAACCCTTTAACCATCTGTGTACTGGGATGCACGATCTGAGCATAACACTCCTGCACCTACACTAAATCCCTCCATAAAGTTCTTGGTGTGCATTCTGCTGCGTTACTTGTGTAGTTTTCAGTACAGTAACGTTTTTAACAGCAGTGTGACACGCATCAGCTCACAGCTGCTGAAATGACCGACATTAGCTCCAGTACACATTGATGTAAATGTGCGGAATCACCTCAACGTCGCATATTCAATTCGATCGACTGGTAAAGGTGGGCCAATTCCATGGCCAGCACGGTTGATAGATCTGACGCCTCTCGACTGGAGTTGTATGAAGAGTATGGTGTATGACACTCCAGTAACGTTACCGGAGGACCCTATGGCTCGAGTCCACGGAGCGATTGAAGATCTCCAAAGACAACCGCAGGTATTGCGTCATGTGCATGAGGCTCACCACCGGCGATACGAGTATAGGATCTGCAATGACGTAAGAGGTACACAGTTCGAAGCCCGTTTGTAATGTAGACAGCTCAATGTTGGCTTTGTTGAAATGTGAATGCACACCCATCTCAAACTTTGATACGCTACAGCGTCCAAACTGTGCATTTCCATTTCTATTTGAAAACCAATCAGTTTGCCATCCCACACAACATACTAAGCGTTGTCGGTGTTTTGGGACACTCTGTATTTGTATATTTTATTTATTTACTTGTCTGTTTGTCTATCTATTACTTATTTATTTGTGTGTATGTATTTATTTATTTACCATGCATATATCTTAAACATTAATAAAAATCTCTAGGGCTATTTTGCACGCAGGGACACTCAAAAGTGTATTTTCGGTGCAAGTTTGCTATGAAAGTTTTTGGGTGGAAACAATACCTCCTCTACTAATTGTAATATGATAAAAATGTATAGCACTTAGGAGCCATAAGCCCTTCTTGCTGCTAAGACCACTATCTCTATCTTGTACACCGTAAAACCGTAACTGTACAATTACCAGGTGGAGATGCGAAGACGCTATCAAGATTCAACTTTACATGGATCAAGGCTCCACCTCAAACATTCTTAACGGGAAATGTCTCTCATTCTAACTGAGAAGGTTGCAATATAATTTTTAGAACAACGCTTTCTCGTGTCTATTTAACGACTAATGACCACGTACAGATAAAGCACTATTTACCTAAATCGTGTACGAGTATATACACGTAATGTTCCATTCAGCATTACTTCAACAAGGAATAATTTTACTGACAGAACAACAGTGTATCAGAAACCTGGCATAGGGCCAGTTAATCTTCCAATATCTTAAGAGTTCTTCGGTCACATTGCTCAAGTATGTTAATTTACGGCGAGATAACAGTTCACTTTCAACTCCTTATCAATGTCACCAGGTCAGTAGCCGTTCCAAGAGTTAAGATCTGTTATGCCAGTGTCCTTTGTAAATGAAGAACTAAACCTGCGACAAAGGGCTAACAATACTTGCTAATAACCTTCAAACCATGAACTAGCTTTTAAGTGCCAATTTTTATTCATGAATCGATGACCAATTCCATGTCACAGCTGCCTATTGTCATACTTTTTCTTCATTTTATCAAGCCTATTGCACTTATTATGTAGATGCATTACGACACCACAGTGAAACTTTATAGCTTCTTTGTGCATTTAATTAATGCTGCAAATTATCATGCTTCAGTTGTATTAATAGCACAGTTCTTAACAAAGAGTTTAAGGGGAAAAATAAAACAGTATACCTATCTCCGTCGAGCGGGGAACAGTTAACCTCTTTGTTGAAAGTCTTGTTTCTCTGTTACGGACAGAATGAATCCGTTAAACTGACACAAAGGCCGAATTGATGAAAATATGACATAAATATAAACAATAAACATATACATATTCATTATTTTGTTTTTTCCCTAAGTAATCAATAATAAGTAATAAATGCTCGACCGGATATATGTATTAAAACTGTAAAGGCTGTAACGGTGACTATGACTTGGTTGTTATTAAACTTCAGCAAACTTTCAGATTTATCGACATGCTTCTTCAGGACAAATGACTTCCCAAGTTCTGCAGTTAAAGTTAATATTATGTATTAAAAACAACCATGGCAGCGCTGTGGCCGAGCGGTTAGAGCGTTCGCCTAGCACCTAGGCAGCCCAGGTTCGATCCCAGGGATCCGCATGTGGTATTCGTGGTGGAGGAAGCGGCGTCAGGGCGGGTTTTTTCCGGGTTCTCGGGTTTCCTCGCCATTCATTGTCACCTTTCCAATCATCGATTTCTCTTGCATTTCATATCATCCTCTTCCTCACTATCATACCAGGTGCTTGGCTGACCACCCGTTTCCAGGATCTTCTAGGGAAGCTTGCAATTGAAATGCGCAACTTGTTTCCCAAGGGCGAGAAGCTCTACCCCCCTTGGCTATCTGGCGCGCCCCATGTAGATCTTGGGATGACTGTACACCGGAAGTCCACGATGCCTATTTGTAGTATACGCACGTGTTTTTTAGAATTTTTGTCGGGCTACACTGACCGACGTTTTACTTACACCGATGGACTCAAGGGTGTGCTTATGTTTATGGAACCGAACCACATAGGTACATTTGGTTTCCATAAGAGCACTTCCATTTTTACTGCAGATCTGTATGCAATTTACCGAGCCGTTTTGTATGTGCACCGTCGTAAATTAGGCGACTGCCTGATTTTGAGTGATTCCCTTAGTGCACCTCAGAGCCTTCGTGAGCTGTACAACCCCCATCCTATTGTACAACGTATCCAGGATGCTCTCCGTGTTTTACACGCTTCTGGCGTTAACGAGGTGTGTGCATGGATTCCTGGTCTCCTAGGTTTGCCGGGGAATGAAATGGCGGATTTGGCAGCAAAGGCGGCAATCACAAAACCAAGTATTACCATCTCTCGTGTTAATTCGGAAGACTTTAGGCTTGAAGTGCGGCGAGCGTTGTTGTCCTGCTGGCACGAAGAGTGGTCAGCTCTCTGCGGTAATAAGATTAGAGAAGTGAAAGCACTTCCGATAAACTCGGTAACCTCTTCTCGCATATCTCGTGGAGAAAAGGTTAATTTGGCTCGGTTGCGAATTGACGCTGCAATTTTTCGCACGTTTACCTATTTAAACGAGACCCTGCTCCTCTTTGCTCGCTGTGCGACAACCTTTTGTCAGTCCGTCGCGTGCTGCTAGTGTTCCTCTTTAGCGCACCTTCGAGACTCTCTGCAGCTGCCTGCCAGACTTGGCGGACGATAATGCAGCGTTTGATAGATTTTTTAAAGTTATTAGCGGAGTGTAACATGAGTTTGAGGATTTGAAACTTTAGGTATCTATTTCTGTTTTGTGTATTTATGTATATGTTTTCCTTTTTACTAGTACTTTTATTTTTGATTGAAGTTTATATCTGACTTTTGCCATGAATTGTTAAGGGCGCTGATGACCATGTAGTTGAGCGCCCTTAAACTCTGTCTGTGTGCAGTAGAATGCCTTCTTGCAGTAGATTGGTTACTAAGCATATGGGCGATAGAAGGAGACGAATTTCCAGACGAATGAGGATCTAAGCAGATGTCTTCCGAGCATTCATCCAGAAAACAAGAAGGACCCCGCAAAACATTAAGGCGAATATTACTATTATTCCAGATTTATAAAAAAATGAGCAATTCCATTTCTATGTCACCTACAAAATAATTCATTTTCAGGCATCTAGTTACCACATTACCAAAATAGGTTTTCTAACATTTTCAGTGTGTATTGTTTCAGGTCCAGAGCTAGGAAACCATCGAAGAATAACTTCGGTGATCTATGTAGGAGGCTGAGGCTTCTTGAAGATCGAATAACCCGCATCGTCACCTACAAGAAAGATGCAAGCAAGAAATGTTCTTCGAGGCGATTACATCCTTGAAAGCCATAGTGTGAACGTTGTACTATTCTACAACGTTTCACCGCTCTTAATGGAAACGTAAACAGGGAAAATTTCGTATACATTGCGTTAACATACTGGGAGGTAATTCTAGTCACATTAGGTATATTCGAAACGTCTCTGAAACTGAAATGCTGTCCGTGCAGTGAATGCAGTGAAAATATTTTGTCATATATCGTCGCTTATAATTATATGGAAAATGAATCGAGTCTCTTAATGCTAATGTAATTAATATTTTAAAAATAATAATTAATTATTTAAAAATAATATTTTTAAATAACAGTGAAATAACAGAAATTAAAATGTTTGAATTATACCTAGACAGACATTTGTGGCACCTATCCATTGTAAATGAAGTGACATAAGCAGCGGTAAAGAGCTGAAATTGAATGTTGAAAAAAATGAAAGAATGATTATCTGATTTACAACTTGTTTTTATTTCATTAAAACGTTTATATGTCCTTATATTCCTCATGAGCAGGGCTTAAGTTGGTTCGGTGCTCACCGGCACTGAGTACCGGTAGTTACAGAACTGCCCGAATACAGTACCGGGAGTCAGTGGCGTAGCTAAGGTTTTGGGGCCCCCTGCAAATAAATGCTGGGGGCCCTACTTACTAATGAAGCTTAAAAATGGAGAGATTAAAATATTACGTATTTACTCACATAAGTGTTAAAATAACACTCCCTGATTACCAACACTAATTGTTATTTTTCCTAAATAAACAATATACCTACACTCACTAAACACATAATGCACATTTGTGGAACAAAATCGTTACCTGTCAATATTCTGGGTAACTCAGGTATTAACCCAAACAAACTTCTATTTGTGGTACCTCAGATATCGTTCAGAAGAAATATCTGAACAACTGGTTAGAACAACACGTTAATTTGTGTCTATACCTTATTACCAAATTCTGAAATAATACGATTTTTTGGCCAATCAACTACAGTTTCACATAAGCAATGTCTTACACGCTATATATATGAAATACAAATGCTAGTGATGATTCAAGAGACAGCTTATTTGTGTATCCGACAGATGATAACATGTGGAACAGAAACTGCCAATAAATTCAGCTGAATATTGGGAATATCGACTAGTGTAAACCGCATTGCGACACGACGTAGGACTTAGAAATATTCTGCTCTTCTAATGCGCTCAACAATTTTTTTCTGCGGCTGTACTTAGTTACGGAGCGAGGTGGCGCTGCGGCAAAGTGTACTACTCGCATTCGGGAGGTCCCAGGTTCGATCCCGGGCGACCGTGCACTCTGACTCAGATTTTCCCTTGGTCACTTAGCCGAATGCTGGGGTGCTTAATTTCACACGATTTCTTTTCCATCATTTCCCTTCATTCCATTTCCTTATCATCTTTCAGGTGTGTTTTCAAGCGAGTGGTGTTAGCTGTGCTGGCAGATGGCGCGGATGCTTGCGCATGGCAACTGCTGTTCTCGGCGCTAGGTGGCGTTTGGGTGGCCTTGTCCTCCGTCGGGGGAGACGCTTGTAGGACACCGGACCCGCGGTGGTGGCTGCTCGGCGGGGACTGGTGGCGGGATGAAGAGATTTCAGCGCTGGATAAGGACTTCTGCGCGCCTCTGTAACCCTTCTAGATTGGGCCCTGTGGCACCCTGCGGATCCCTCACTTCGTACGTGCCTCCTGGGGAGTTTAGCCACAATAGATTTGCGAAGGTCAAGGTGCGTGAGGTGTCCCCTCCGTGTATACGCTTTACCCTTCTATAGGTATTTCCTACAGCATTCTTTGTAAGCCCCCCTGTAACAGGAGACCCTTGCCCACATAGGGGTCTTGTTGATACATTCTTCTTAACCTGCAGCGAAATGTGCAAATGGAAAATGAAAGTATCTAGCTTAACAAAAAGAGATAGACGGATAGTTTTCCGAGGATAGTCTGTAGAAGTGTGAGTAGAAAAAGTAATGTAAATGCAACATGTATGATTTTTACTGTTGTGGGTATGGAAGTATCATACGGAATGGTTTCCATCTTTGTGGAGCGGCGCAGCGAAGTAAATACATTTTGTTAGTTGAAGAAAGAGAAGAGCCAAAGGCAGGTGTGCTCTACTGACGTCATTTCCTATGGTTCTATTTATGTGCTCCTCGATGAATGATTTACACACTCTTCTATATGCCAACATCTTTATTCATTATCCGAAGTGTATACCTTGCTGCTAATGGACTTAGGCGGCGAAGCCGTACTTGTAGGGGTTTTGTAACGGGCGCTTTTCATGATTCCGATATTTCTACAGCCATCACACACCTCAAAATTCTCCTTTTGTATGAAAGCTGTTAACTATTATAACACTGTTAGTGTATGAATTAATATTACAGAGACTCTAGTGGTAACTGTATTTACTGTAAAGTATTTTACATAAGGGAAGAATTTCAAAAGCCTAAAACTCTTCTTGAACATGTTTAATCTTTTATGTTCTGAAATGCCTTGACGCAGAGTGGGTATATGAAGGAAATATAAACGCAGTCTTTGTAGCACTATAAACAACTGATAGTTTGCCCCATTTACGTATATTGTGTTTGAAAACAGCTTTACAACATTTGACTATGGCTTAAAGTCTACTGTATTCCCATACTCCCCTAGCACCTGCAAGAGAATTAGGAATTAGCTAATATTTGCAATTTTTTATCTCAATTAACATGATGTAGATAGGCGAATAAGAGTTTGTAAGAATAGTTTGTACAAGAGTAGAGAAAGTCACGTGAGTGCAACACTTTTTTTTTTTTTTTTTTTTTTTTTTTTGTGAAGTGAACCATTTCCGAGATATTCCTTGTTATTTGTTTGAATTTTTCAATACTTATACTTTTATCACATGACAAGTCTTCATGTACTGGACATGCAAAGAGAACGGAATTTCAAAACCATAACATAGCAACCAGCTCCTAAAAGATCTGACTATCGCTTAAGCCTTAAGGCTACTTCTCCTATGTCCATTGTACCTATAAGGAAATGTGCAATAAGGCCATTTCTATAAATATCTATCTCAATTAACATGAAGTAGATAGAAGAATAAGCGTTTTGAAAATATTTTGTACAAGAGTGAGTAGAGAAAGTCATGTGGATGCGCACATCATGTTTTAAACAGAAAGTAAGTAGAAATTATTTTTGCTGTGTATATTTAATGATAATGACATTGACTGCCTCAATGTTCGACTGGTGAGGTTCTGACTTCTTAAACTAGAGGTCTCGGGTTCGATATACGGCTGGAGCGGGGAATGTTTCTTTGACCCAATCACCCAATCTCCGCCAGTCTGGAAGTATGAACGCGGGAAAGAATATGGGTGTTTTTAATGGTAAACGGCTGTGTCCTAAGTAAAAAGTCCCCGATATGATGAAGTTAAAGCGCACTATAATAAAAATAACGATATTAGTATAACCACTTTATTCGTGAAACATATATAATAAATGTTGCTCGAGGTTCTCTGTTACGCATTTGCAAATCAAATTTATCTCAAAAGACGATAAAAAGCTTTTAATTTCAAGGTGTTGCTTTGACTTTCGAAGTAGGTCTACACGGAAGTACTACATTTGAACTTACTCTGTAACTTTCTTATTTCAGGGAACAGCATGTTACAATTTTTACATCCATCGCATTTGCCAAGTGTAAATCTGAATGCGCAATGTTGCGTCCTCATATTATGCGCAATGTTCTTTTGGAACAAGAGGAAGATGATGGTCTTGTTTGTTTGTTGTTGATAAGTCATGAAAATGTTGAAAGGGGGGAAGTTAATCTGCTGTTTACAATGAGGGCATTTGAAGGCTTCAGCACACTATTGATAGTAGACATCTAATTAATGATGAACAGAAATTTAGGGAGTTTTTCCGACTACATGTGAATCAGTTGAAGCTAAAAGGTGATGCTTCGTGGTAACTTAACGACCGTTGTCGATACTTGTAGTTCGGCTCCGACTATGCTCGAACACGAGACTTTAATCCAGGGTATACGCGGGTATATTTTATATAAATCACCCAGAATAACTTTGGAGACTATTTATTCTCAACTCTTTAACACATTTCGGGAGTTATGCCGACTTCCAATATATATATCCTCGCAGAGCAACCGCAACTCACATGTGTACACAGCTAAGTTCTCCGCCGATCTGGTAACGCATACTGGCGTCCCCACGCTAGGAAAAAACGTTCCTCCCGATTTCAAATTTCATGACGTCATCAAAAGAAAGCCTCGCATCCAAAATACTATTTCATTCCTTTTCACAATTTAGAAATGTCCCTTTCTATTAAAACATGTCCTTTTTTGAATTCCGAATATATAGTTACCTTTCTATGATTAAACAATGTTTTCTTTATATTTTATTAAACGTATCGCGCGACTTTTAAGGTTGGCAGACCTGAATTTTGACCGTGAATTTCAAACTAGCTTAGTTTTTCAAACGTTAAATTTTGATGGCAATTTCAAATTATGTGGTATGACGTCATGACTCGTTAATTTCAAACCAATAATGCATTTATCCTACAAATTTAACGACTATTATTTACTCATATTTTGCTCACCTTACAACACTTCCTACTCTATTATCTACCTATGTTATTACTCAACACTTATCGCAAATCTCACATCCGGCAATTAAATTAAAACGTGTCTTTATCAAGCCCATTCGATTTGAATCTAAATTTCGGTATCACAGTTCAATTACATCCTGGCCATGATCCAAACAGAGGTGAAGAGCAGCTCCTACAATATAATTACGAAACCAATTACACCTGCTGAACAATTAGCAGTAACCTTGAAGTAGGTTTCAAACTATTACAAATATTTAAATTATATATAATTGTATCTTCGTTTATTTCTTAAACAAAAATAATTTACAATGATTATATAAAAATATTGCTTTTAAAATAATGTCTGAATTAAATTAAATTAAATGACAATAAAAGTGGGCTATTAATACTATATTACCAAGAAAATTATAAAATGGATGAACGATTTTCCAAATTACCAGGGCTTCTGAATTTTTTATCACACCTGATGTCCACGACAGGTGTGATTACCCAAATATCTAATAACTTAAAATTACAACTGTATATACCTACTCATTGTCTCTCGTATGCGACACTTGTTCATCAGCTAGGAACATAGCTGACTCCACTGTGTTTTTTTTTATGGCAATATAAGATGTGTAATTATGTGAGTTAAACAGTCAAATACTCGCATTCTTATTCAGTTTTGGTATAGTCTCATTTAAAAAAACCCAATAGAGGCACAGCTTAAATTACAGAAATGTTATTTAAGATTTGACAAATGAAACAAAACTTGAGATTCACCCTACTTTCAACAGATAACATTCATTCTCTTTCAAAATTAAATTCCTCGTTTCTTTAATTTGATAGTATTAAAACCCTGTCACTTAACAATTGATATATTGAAAGTAGATTATTTCTAGCTGGGTTTTGGATATTCATGTTGATATATTTTTATGTGAGCGCCTCCGTAGCGCAGTTAGTAGCACGCTTGCCTCCGGCACGAAGGACTCGGGTTCGATCCCCGGTATCAGCATGGGGATTTATCCCATCTGGGAGGTCTGGCACGGGGTGCAATCAGCCTCGTTAGGGCCCGGGGGGACCAATTGAGGAACTACTTGATGGAGAAGTAGCGGCCCCAGGTCGAGAAGGCCGCATAACTGGCCGGGAGGGCTCGGGGCGCTGACCACGCCCCACCCTCAGTACTACATCCCACCAATGACGCCTGTAGTGGGCAGAGGTGGAGAACGCAGCAGCTGGGCGGTAGGCCTTGGCCCCTCGTGGGCTGTCGCGCCGGGGTTTAGTTAAGCAATGTGGGGATTGTTGTCGAGGGGAAAGGGGTCATTAGGAGAGCCCGCCGTAAACTCAAACCAGTCAGTTTAAAAACAGTATCCGTTGTGTTCAGTCGACTATCGTGTATTGTTAATGCATACAATTACTACATCGTTAGAACTCAATTTTTCTTAGATTAGGCAGGTAATTTAAGGAGCCAGTGTCATGCCAAAAGTCAGCTCATCAGCTAACGATCCGAACTTCACCACAGATGGCAAAGTGATATTTTGCCAAATCTGCCAAAAGCGAAAGAAGCCATGCCCACAGACACAAAAGCTTGAACAAATATGAACACCTTCTATACTGCACAGATAAAGTTGCAATAAGCGGCTAGGTGCTGTGCAGATAAACATACCGTACAGGGGAACCTGCACGACCTGTTCTCGAATGCTGGAATGCAGGTAAGGATTAAACACCTGTTATAATGCACATAGCGTATAAACTATAATTTTATTTACGTATTTTCCAGGTGCACTCTGGCCAAAAATCGTATTTTGAGCAGCACAAAGGATCCACAGGACATACGAGCAACATTGCTATAAAAAAGAGGGCAATTAATAATAAAATTAATAAACAATAATAATATAAAAACTATTTCAGGAGGTTAAAGAACTAAAAAAAATTTTTAAGATTCAAAAATAACTAAAATGTTAATTTTAAGAACCTAAGAATCCGGGCCCTACTTATAACATGATTTTCAATTAAACATAACTAGTTTAGCAAATTCAAAAGCATATATTAATTGCTTTTTGCGCTTTCTTAATAAACAAAAATGATTTATGAAGTCATACATCTTTTTCCTCATTTTTATTTTCCTGAAAATCTGCACTAATAAATTTATATTTATTATCATCTTGGTTACATTTTCAAAGCAAAAGTTTGCATTGCAAGGGACAATTTAAGCGATAAAAAGCCTCGAAAGTGCACTTCTAAGGGTAGAAATAACTGAAGACTTCAAACGTGCTCTATTGGCTGGCATTTTAATGATTTTTGGTGTCTGCATCGTTATATAACTATGCCTATTAACCACCAAGAGGAATGGCTCAGGTGGTTAACGTCTGTGGCCCGCATTCGGGAGGTCACGAGATTTTTTTCAGAAGTTTACCCGGATCACCAGGCGAATGGTAGGAATGATTTCCATATCCTTCAAATTTCCTATCCCTCCATTTCTTTACATTACTCGTTTAATTTCACCCTTCATACCGTTAGGTTACCTTCTGGGTTAGAAGCGTCGGCGAGCGTCGCGGCAGCAGCACGGCAGAGGAAACAAATGTACTCTGTAAATCTCGTCTCCCGAATTGGAAGGTGACCTAGTGGTTTCCGGGCTCCCCATGGTATGGTACAAGCCCAAGGGGGAGGGGAGCCGGTTTCCGAGTCCCGCGTCCCCTTTGGTAGCACAAACCCGAAGGGGTGGGAGAGGAACCGGGCTGAGCCGGCCTCCGCCGGTGTGCTTCTAACTGGGAAAATGTAGGGACCCTGCCCTCTGCTCTACCGTGGCAACGTTCCGCCCGCTCTTCAGATCATTCCCATCCATCCTCCCGGGGGTGCTCCGTCAGGGACACAGACACAAAAGATCTTCTTTCGGTAGAAGTGCTAAGTCTCTTTCCGCAAGTTGTCATAGTAATTGAGTCATACCTATTAGCAACACTGAAATTCATTACTGCACAAAATCTGTGTTTCTCACAATTGTCAATAGTTTTCACAGGTCAGTGAAACTTAATGGTGCCCATCTGTATTGTGGAGAAACACTGGCCATCACCGATGGCGAAACTGAGTGTTTTATCAATGAAATAGGAAATAACATGTCGATTGTAGTAAAATTTAGATTTGTTGTTTAGATAAAGAAAACCTCGAAAAAGGAGATGCGAAGCGAATGCCACAACTTGAACTATTGCAGTCATATCGAAAATACGCCGACCTCTGTTGACTAATACATTTCCATTGCCGGTTTCTGCTGCAATTATGATTCCGAAGTTCACGTTGATATCAGTGCTAAATGTGTTCGAGAAGCATGTTATTTATATTCAAGTTCAAGAGTTCCATGAATAACGATGATTCAATCTGAAGTTTTCTATTTGATGCCAACTACAAACACGGGCGTCGTTAGGAATCTAGAGAGCTTAACTTCGGCATAATATCAAACACGATGATATTACTATTAATATTTAATTACCAAGTTTATGATTGTGAACGATTACGGCATGAAATTGATTACTAGGGTTAGTATAATCGTCTTGCATTTTGGACTCATTATCAGTTTCCCTTGCTTCAAAAGTATTCATAACATTGCCAGTTGAAAGTGTCCCTTTTAAGGCCTGTACAAAGGGCTAATCATTTTTATTCACTTAATTTTGACTATTGTGCTACACACATGTGCATATTTTCTTTCACTAATCTCAGTGACTTGTCATTGGCCGTTTGGAAGGTTTTATGGGACCTACGAAAAAATATAATTTCTCGTAAGCAAATGTGCAACGTTTGCGAAAGAGGGAAGGTTGGATTTACCTCCTTACACTTTATGCGGAATTGACACTCTTTTAACACTCAATTGTGTTGCTGGCGGTTTGATTATTGTACGTTGCGTTTGATTTACGAAAGCACTTACATATCTTATGCGATAAACATCTGCTCATTAGTGACTTCTTTGATACTGCTTACATTTAAGAAGTCTAACAATATCTGGCGACAAACTCGAACAGCATAGCGTTATAGCATACACCAAGTGACCGTCGCGTAACCTATTGCGATACAGACTTTTAATATGGTTCAATTTGGACAAACTCTTCGCAAATATATGTAGAGCTACACTCACCCTTATGCAAACTATTCTTGCAAATGCTTATTTCTCTATCTACTATATTTTAATTGACATAAGCGTTTCAGAAATTACCTTAATGCGAATTTTCTTGTAGGTATAAGGGCAATATGGGAATACAGGAGGCTTAAAGAGATAGTGAAATGCTTTGAGAGCTGGTTGCCATGCGATGCCTTTGAATTTCCGTTCTCTTTGCAAGGTCAAGATATAAAAAACAAATAACATATTCTTATCTGAGAAAAGTATAAGTATTGGCAAATTCAAACAAATAATAAAGAATATCTCCGAAATGGTTCTCTCGAAAGAAGAAAGAAGTATTTGACATAAATTATGTGTTTTAACGAGATCAACATTTTTTATTTAGTAAGCTTTTGTCAGTGTCTTACTGTTTACCATTTATGCAAAGATCAACCAGAATGAAGAGGTCTTTTGAAAAAATTCCCAGAAAATTCAAGTTATGACTTAGAAACTGCCATGGAATCGCCTGTTTGTGTGCGTCACTGGATAATGACCGTCTGGTTGTGAGCTGATTCACCCATCGACTGAGAGGTGGAGAACAGCAATTAACTGCGTGTCCAAAAAGACAAGGATGGACATAGCTGTACAAGACTTTTTAACCAAAATCTAGCCCAAGGAATGAGTATGACTTGCGTAGTAGAAGAGGTATTGAATTATAATTCGATATGCAGAACAACCTACTCCCCCAGTAAATATTTCATTATTATTTTATTTTTAAACCTCAAAACAATGTGTTTAGGTGGATCAGTTTTACATATTCATTTGTTAAACGTATAGATAGTATGGAAAACGTGTATATTGCTTTTAGCAATTGATTTTCGACTGTGCTTGCATTAAACACTGCAGTAAAGGAGTACCGAGCGAAATTACCGGAGAACAAAATTTTAAATTATAACGGAGGTTAACGTGATCCCAAATTTTATATGGTCGAGGTTTATTTATCACCATGCGTTAAATTGACCTTGCATTTGCACTCTGGAACACAAAACCTGGCTCCCAGTCAGCAATCACACTTGTCCAAATGCGATGCAAGGCTTGTTCCTTTATTATATAAGGTGAATCAGCCACTCTTAGGCTTCTATATCTGTGCAACCTCAATAAAGACTATAGTTTTACGTGAAATCTCCCCTTTGACACCCCCCCCCCGAAAAAATACATTCTCCTTTACCTTGGCTGCTGAAACGTTTTTTGGGCGATCGCATTTTTTCATGTTCCTACCATTCATCATGACGTGCCTGAGAAATCTCTTTTCCCTCATTCGTTGCAGCCCAGAAGTTTTTGGTCCGTATAGGTGCTACTTATATCACAACTGCAGAGCGACCCAAAAACATCAGAACCGTGTACGGTGTTTTTCCACTGCGCAAACGGAAACACGATAACAGCTGCTGCTGCTGTACACAAGGTCACGCGCATGACTTGTTTTTCTCTGCTCTGAAAGTGCAGTATCATGCAGTATTGAGCTGACGCAGATATCGTGTGGCTGAATTATTACCAGTGTGCTTTATTATTTTGCCCTGTACTTAGTCACAAAGCGCATTATGGCTCAGCATTTGTTTTCTACTGCACAGCATGTATTTATTTATAATCCGTATGTGTTAACTCAGTCAGCTCGCCAGGTGCAAGTGCTGTTTGCAGAAAGATTTCCAGGTGCAAAAGTTCCAGGCCGTACAACAATCCATAAACTTTACAATAAATTTCAGGTCACAGGAAGCGTTCAGGCTCAGAAATCTAAAAGACAGCATATATAGTTTCTACCGAAGAAACATTAGACGATATCGGTCATCGTTTGGAGAATCCCCCCCCCCCCCAAAAAAAAAAAAAAAAAATCGCTTAGGCGTCTTTCACAACAGGCAGGCATTTCTTATGGCTCTGTGCAAATAGCTACCAGATTGCTGAAGTTAAAACCATATAAAATAACTGTGGCACACGCTCAACCAGGTGATATTGTAATTAGGAGCACATTTTGTGAGTGGACTCTCAATAGTGTATGCAATGGCGAAATTGACCCACATTTAATATTTTTTACGAACGAGGCTTGGTTCCACCTTCATGGATATGTGTGTACACAAAATAATAATTATTGGAGCTCTGAGAAACCTAATATTGTTAGTGAAATACCCCTTCATGACGAAAAAATTGGTTTATGGTGCACCATTAGTGGAGAAAGAGTTATAGGCCCAATTTTTTTCGAGTCAACAGTTGACGCCCGTACATACGTGAATTCAATTTTGCCCCCTTTTTTAGAGAATTAACCGACAGGGAGCGTTATTTTGCCTTTTTTTCCAACAAAACTCTGCAGCAGCTCATGCAACCAATCTTTCGATGAGAATTTATTGAAAGTGCGTTTCAGGACAGAGTAGTAGAAATTAGTAGAAATTTGTGGCCCCCTCCATCCCCCGACCTAACCCTCTACGATTTCTATCTCTGGGTAACTTAAAGCCTACACACGCTGGAAGAATTAAAACAAAATATCCGCCAGGAAATTGCCATCATTTCTCAACATGAGCTAAGGCGAGTGATGGATAATTTTCTAGAGGTGTCAAAAATGTATGGGCAACGACGGTGACCAGTTTCAGCATCTCCTTTAATAATGTCCGTAAGTAAAGCCTTTAAAAATAGTTTTAAAAATGTATGGTTTCATCCGTGCTATTCTAAGACAGCGGCAGTCGGCGACGAGCGCCGAGGACACGTACAGACAAAACAGCGCAGCCGGTTTGGAGTTTTTTTGATCACCCGTTACAAAATTGTACTGCACAAAAAATGCAGATCTGATCGAAGCACGCAATACCGACTAAAATTGTTGATGTGCGAATCATTTCTGAGATATTCTGTTATCGGTTTAAATTTGCAGATATTTTGTACATTTCTCAACTGCGAATTGTTATTCTTTGTTTCCTTTTTCTTTTCTTTTTTTTTAACCTTCTAGGTAGAGATGTATGCGCGCGCTTCTTTGAACAGGATAACTCAACAGTGAAAAAATATCCGATAAACTAAAATTTGGAATCCTAAACTAACTCTATATGGAAGTTTTTTCGATATTTTGGATTTTGTAAAGCATAGTGCTTTCACAATTTTATTACACTATCATATGTTTAAAATATTTAAGTAACAAATGAAAGCATTGTCCTGAATTTTCTTGGAACATCCGATGAAACCCTCTTCATTCGGATGAAATTTTGTATAGGTAATTTTGTTTTTCTGATAAACTATAAAAGATGGGCAAAACCTCTCCACAGAAAAAAATGTAAATGTTGTTGTTGTTGTTATCGAATGCTGGATTTCTGACAATGAAGTCATTAATCCTCTTGCTCTCCAATATTTTTCACTGGTGGATGGGGCACTAGAAGTGGCCGGGCATATTTGAAGGTGGTCTCGATCCATTTCCTCTTGCAGATCACATAGATTTATTTTAATTTAATTTAATTAACGTCCTCCAACATTGTGTCATCTCGGACGAATGAATGAAATGAAATGGGTGAAATGATGCTCAAATGAGCCCGAGGTCCACGGAGCTTTAAGTTACCCGACATTTGTCTTCTCAGGGTAGGGAAAACCTCGGGAAAAAACCTTACCCGGATAACTTACCCTAAGCGAGATTCGAACTCGCGACTTCTTGAACGTGAGGCAGACACGCTAACCATCACGCTACCGAGGCGGGCAGAACAGATCACATAGAGGACAGAGTGGTGAAGAATATATCCCAATTCTGTTTAAATGTTTTGCCAGACAATCATATCCTGTAATCAACCTGAAGGTTGCAACTGCTGTTTTTCGAGGATACTCAGGAATTACTGTTTGAATGTTTGGTAGTTCCCATCTTCTATTCTTTGATTTTTCATAGTAATATTTTGCAATAATTTTTTTTGAATTCAGAGTTGACCAATCTTTTAGCTGCATAAAATGGTAAATTAACTATAGATTTCTGCACATTGCCGGGACCCTTTTTAGCAAGAAAATCAGCTTTCTCCTTACCACTCAGTCCACAGTGAGCTGGTATACATTGGAAGACTAGGTGTTTTTGAAGTGCGGTTAGGTGGGTTAAGATTTTCCAACATTCTATAATTGTTTGGTTTTTTGGTGACAACTTGGATGTAATTGCTATAATTGCTGCCCTGGAATATGAGAGAATAACTGCTTGCTGAAAATGTGAAATTCTGTACAAAAGATTTTGTAGGGCCATTCGAATTGCTTCAATTTCTCCATCAAAGTTAGTAGTTCCATAACTTAAAGATTTGTAATAGGAAAAGAGGTGACATGTGACTCCAGCACCTGCTCCATCTTGGTTTGATATTAGTGATCCATCAATATAAATATGGAGCCATTCATGTTCTGGAAATCTAGTATGGATTTTCTCTAATGCCAATAATTTTAGAACACTAGTTGGAGTATCACTTTTTGTAACTTCTCTCAGGTGTAAATAATATGTGATGTCTAATGTATGTGTCGGATTGACTTTAGATATGAAGCTTTCCTTTGAATTAGGAAGGTGTACATTTTTCTTGATGTCTTGAATTTTGGAAAGAAAGCTCTCCTGAGTCTTTAGTGTATGTGTAAAATTTCTCTTGTGCCATGTATTGAATGGGAGTCTGATCAACTTTTCGTGTTGAATAAGAGCCGCCTTTTCTATTTCATATTCAATGGGGTATTGGTTGGTTAGTATTTCCATAGGTGATATTGGTGTGGTTTTGATAGCACCTGTAATTAATCTCAGGCTTTGGTTTTGAAGATTTGATGTTTTTTGTGTGTTTGCTGTTACAAGAACTTCGCTGCAGTAAGCTTTATATATACATTGTATATTGTGTTAAGAGTTGCTCTGGAACATCCCCACTTCATTCCTGTTAGACGTTTTAATAGTGAAAGGCGCCTTTGTTTCCTTTGTTTCTAGTAATTGTTGACCCTCAAAATTTAGTTTTATTTTTAGTGGTGGTTTTCTTAGTGAAAAGATTTGGTAGTTTGATTTTGTTGTATAAACAGTCAGTAAATTTTCTTTGGTCCACCTTTGTAAGTTGGTTAAGGATTGTTGCATGGTTTTTTCTAGTTCTGTACTTTTTGCTTTTTTGTTTTGAAGTCCACATTACTAAGTCATCAGCAAATAATGCACACTTCACACCTGATTCTTGTATTTGTTGTGGCAGATCGTTAATAAATATATTAAAAAGTGTTGTGCTGAGCACTGCGCCTTGTGGTAAGCCGTGGTGTACTTGTTTGTATTTAGATATATTTCTTCCATATCTGGTTGCAATAAAGCGTTGTATTAGGAAATGACATAGCCATGAAAACATTGGACCTTGTATCCATAAATATAAATGTAAATATCTTTAACTTTCTGTGACTCAAACCGTTTCCTACACAACCTTATTGGTTTGAATTTTCAGTACTTTTGCCATTTAAATAAAGCACTGTCGTTGTTCAGGTGTTTTTTGCACTGTCATGGAAAAAATATGGAATTTCTAGGCCAGCATACAGAGAGCTTTGAAACATTTGACTATCGATTTCGTTTTCCCTATCGGTTATCTCCAAGTTTCAAAGAAATCTGCAATTTCTGCAAAGGTTTATCTCGATTAATACAGAATAGATAAAGAAATGAGCTGTCGTAGGAGTAATTTATAGAAACTATATAGAATTAAAGGATAGTAGATAGAAAAGCCATGTGAATGCAATATCAGATTTTTTTCCTTTTCCTTTTGCATTTCCATACAAAGAGAACAGAATTTCAAAATAATCACATAACAACCATCTTTGGAAACATTTGATTTTCGCTTAAGCTTATTGTATTCTTATACCTACAAAGAAATGATTAAAGGAGTAATGCAAGTTATTAGCAAGAAGTAGACAGAATAATTTTTTAAGAATAGTTTATTAAAGAGTGAGTAGAGAATGTCGTGTGAATGCAACAAATCAGACTTTTAGTTAGCTAAATCTTTTTAATTTCAATATTTCATCTGTCTTTACCTAGGTTTTTATTTATTAGTAGGTATTCCTTTAATTCGCGTATCATGTGTTTTGCGTACATGAAACTCGCGAAACTAGCCGAATGAACTGATTTTTCTTCATTTTCAGCTGCAGCTTGAGCTCCAAAAGGAATTCTAACAAGTATTACCAATTTTATTCGAAGCATATATTACATTTTCCAACCAGAAATGTGAAAGATCTCACATTATAAAGCACGGTGAACGGCTTGAATCTCTAACTAAACTTTCTGTTTAACTGACCCTACAGATGAATAGCAACTTCTTAATGCTCAACCAATACCAGACGAACGTAATTGATAACAATACATTACGTAGCTCGACTTCAATAGCTTATATGAAAATAAAGTTGGTCTTGGAATACCAGTTATGTATAGTAACGTTTAAGGTTGGTCCTGACCAGACATTTTTTACTTCAAACAGCTGACATTGAACAACTAAGTTAGCACTTCTAAAATTAATACAATTATCCTTGACCGCCCAAAAATAGTATGCAATATGAATGTGAAGTACCTAAATAGCAGGAACTGTATCTAAATTTGAGTTATAAACATATTTTGGATCTTGAGCTTGAAAATACTATCCGGTGAGTATCGGAGATCGTTATATCCACATTACGATATGCAAGATACACTTTTGCCTTGTTATGATTTGACGTTATGCAATAATTAATACCCAGTTACATATACCTATGTATGTTGAAACAGCATTCAACATTTTAACGTGATGACTAGACGGGCTTTTCGGATAGAAGGAAAGAAAGAAAGAGAATCGCAACTTGCAAGCATACCTCGGATGACCTAATTGGGAACTAAGTGGAATATTTTAAAATGGTGAACGCTGCGTATAAAAATAATAAAAGCTACGCTAATTGCGTATTTTAATGAGCTCTACGTGTTTTCGGTTACTAAATTCTTGTCCGCCTCTTATGGTTTTCATTTGACTCACACTCGTACACAAAATTCAGTCAGTATGAAAATGGCTTCACGAGCTTTTCACCAAAAAGGTTTTATCAACCATGCAAATATTCCAAACATATTTTAATTAAAATCGTTGGAACCTAGTTTGACAAAATGCAATATAAGGTTAAGTTCACACTACAATGTAAACGGCAGCGTAAGATGGTTGATTTTCCTAAAAACCTTTTTGTCGCTTCCTTGAAAGAGCCCCAGCTTAAATACCACATTGTATTTATCCGACTTTTGATTCTTGAATTGTACTGTTAACAGACACATACACTCACGTGGCGCTTCTTTTATTTATTTATTCATTAATTCATTCATTCATTCATTCATTCATCCATCCATCCATCCATTCATTCATTCATTCATTCATTCATTCATTCATTCATTCATTCATTCATTCATTCATTCACTCACTCACTCACTCACTCACTCACTCACTCACTCAATCAATCATTTATTTATTTATTTATTTATTTATTTATCTATTTGTGCAAGTAGTTATTTATTTCTTTATTTAGTGAAGGGGGAGTTCCGTGGACTCAAAACGCGCATTCAGGTGAAATCTTCTAACTGCATTTTTGGGCAGAACACAGTAATTCATCTATCTACTATAACAAGGTAGAAAGTAATAGGTTGGTGTCAACGTAAGAATAGGTGAACGTAAAATGTTTGTTCACTTTAGCACGCATCTGAGACACTTCATTATACATAAATACCCGAATTGTATTATACTGATACTAGAATCAGTTGTTTAAATCCTACAAACCATGCATGAAGGGCTAACTAGCACTCTGGGGAAAGAGGTGAGTCTACGTTATCCACGCCATTAGATATCACTTAAATGCCATATTCACATATCTGTAGCGTTCCATTTCCTGATGGTGAGAAACCGTCTCGTTTACATTTGATCAACCCTCCTAACTGCTAAATGTTGAACTCTCGTTCATTAAGAGATTTAGAGCAACTTCCTAGACTGCAACGTCAATGGAATCACTAAAACACACCAGTGTGCACACAAATTATTTTTCTCAGCCTCGATATTTCTATTTCCTATAACATGAGAAATTAGTGCCAGACTATTCTTCTCAGTTGGAGGTTATGTCTAACACTTTACAAGGAATTGAAATTTACCTCATTCATTGACCAGTATTATCGAGATGGTACTGCCAATCCAACTTTAAGCCCGCAGCGGAAGGGGAATCGAATTCGGAACTACTGCACTCAGAAGAAACAACAAAGGAGTGAATGAGTGTGTGGGGTTTAACGGCCCGTCGACGAGGTCATTTGGGCCACGACAAAGGAGGGAAATCTACCAAACCTGTGGCAGATACCGCATTGTGCAGTGCAACAGAAGAAAACGATCAATGACAGACTATGCAAAAGACTAACACAGAACTATTAATGCTCAATAGAGTGCCACTTTGTATTATTATTAAAGGAGGGAAGTCTACAACAAATTAATGAGAACTCATGAGTTATTTCCCTTGTTAGATTTTTAATTTTAAATGATCCTCAGCGATCGTTTCTTGCAATGCTCGAATCAGACTTTCTGAGGAGGGGGGGGGGGGGTTGGGTTGCGACTTGAGTTTGTGTTATATGTAGGTCTCGGAAGTTCATGCCCTAAAAAGCACTGAAATAAGCATGCAAATATGCTCTTAAAAACTTGAAAATATGCACTGTTTAACTAAAACAATTAAAATCTCTTTGCTGCAGACAAGACGTGTTAGTATAAATAATAAATAGTTACCTTATTCCTTAGAGGTTGAAGCAGAAGTGGTCCCGCTGCTAGTATTAACTGCTAAATTGCAGTTCACAACCAACACTTTGCACAAATTTTCAACTGTAAAACATTGTCTGTTGTCTCGCAAAACACTTTTGTAAGGTTGAAACCTTCTCTCCACGTCACAAGATGTTATTGGGGCATATTTAAATGATGTTAACTGCTTTACAGAGAGAGTCAAGTCTCTTGGTATGACAGATGGCTTTCTTTCGAGGATGTCTCGAATATCGCACATCTGTTTATAACCAGAATTTTTTGAAATTACATAATTCACTTTCTCTTTCACTTTTTGTCCTATGCTACCAGGAACCGAACTTAGATCACATATTGTTTTTTCAAAGACAGTAAGTGATTCATGCAAAGGGGATCCTACAGCTTCCAATGCTGTTATGGCTGTTGGTAAGAAAGAAAAATGGGCTGATATGAAACTAAGATCCTCTTTTAACCTAGTCCTTGACAGAACATTTTGCACAGTTTCTATTGATGAAGCATCTTTCGAGTCCAATGAATTAGCAACCTCTTCGACTATTTCTATGTGCTCAGCATAATTTAAAACTGCATCGACCCGTGTTCCCCATCGAGTTAACACTGGTGCAGGAGGAAGTCGGATATTAGGTGCTGTTGATCTAAACAACTGAACTCTTTTAGGAGATTTAACAAAAATTCTCTTTGTACTGGACACAAATCGATCTATCAATGGGAAAGAATCACGTATTGTCTCAGAAATGCAATGAAGAGTGTGTGCCAAACAAGTTATATGAATTAAGTTAGGAAAAATACCTTTCAGAGTTTGTCCTGATTTTACCATATAACGATCTGCGTCAGTAACAAATAAAAGTAACCGGTCGTATTTGATTCCACATGGCCATAGTAATTTCCAAGAGTCCATCACAAACTGAGTCACAGTTACATTGTCAGTGGCCGACAATTCGCACGCATTAAGAAGATAAGGTGTAGTCTTTTGTTCATTATTTAAAGCACCCACGATTATATTGCAGAACAGGGCGTTAAGAACAATATATGATACAGGGCGTGGATTCCCGTCTTAAATCCTCCACAACCACTCCGGACTCCCCTACATCATGGACTTGGTGAGGGAACGATCCCGAACCATGCACACCATAATGAGTTCCCACACCAACCAACTGGTACGGGCACTAGGTCAATACGACCACAGAGCACCCCGTAGAAGGAAAAGTTACCGCCTGCCTAAGGACGCCCTTGGGTAACGGTAATGCCTACCCATCTTCTCATATTTATTCACCCCAACACCTACTCCTGCACCCTTCCTGCATCCAAACTTAGGTATGCAGGAAGAAACCATGCCCACAGACACAAAAGCTTGAACAAATATAAACACCTTCTATGTATACTGCACAGATAAAGTCAAATTAAGCGGCTAGGTGTTGTGCAGCTAAACATACCGTACAGGAGAACCTATACGACCTGTTTTCGAATGCTGGAAATGCTGGAATTAGCAATATAACAGCGCTCAGAATCAGGAGTTTCATCAACAGAAAACCACACAAACTGATCCGCTAATTCATTTTGTATATTTGACAATACGTTATTGTAACAATGTCCATATTAGTCCTACGCAGTGTTCTTTCTTCATACACATGTTGTCTAGTGTACTTGGCAAGAAAGTTTTCAAATGTCGGATTATTAATTTTAAGCAAAGGAATATCCGCAGCTAAAAATGCTTGGCACGAGTCATAGAAAAATTCAGTAACCCTACTTCCTAAACACTCTACTAGCTGTTTTTGAACAGGTTCTTTGTTTGCGAGTTTTCTGATTAAATTCTCCTTATGTTTTGCTGTGTTTATGTGCTGAACTATTTGAAATATTTTCTCACTTCCTACATCTTTTCTCACACGCTCCACAAAACAGTACCCTATTATCTGTAGATATTAAACCACCCCAAAACTCTTTCTGTAAATTAATTAATCTAGCACTCGAAGTTGGTTTTATTTTCGGCATTTGAAGAGCTTTTTAACATTTTATACGCCTAATTTTATGTGGTGGGAACCAGTTCACAACACTGTTACGTTTGAAGACCACGACACAACTACTGGTGTGCAGGCAAGCGTTGCTATAATCGTGCTGCTCAAAACGTTGACCTGCACTTTATCTTTGTTAATATAAACCTCTGAGATAACGCACTGATTATTCTCTACGCGCATACATACCAGGTGAGTCAGCTGCCCCTTATTCTCGAGTTTTGTGCAATCCGCATTTTATAGCTCATCATGAAAACATCGACCCCATTACTAGGTTCTACCCGCGTATTTAACATGGAGGTTAAACACTCGATGAAATTAGTACTAATATAGATGTTATCACATCGCTTTTAATATATTCGTAATTAGACAGCTGACGTTTGCACTTCTGCGAATGTTCACTGGAACCAGCGAATGTTACATCTTAAAAGCACCTGCGCATTCTGTGGTGAGAGATGGAAGCTGCCTGCCAGTGGCAGTAACAGCGAGTATTACTGATGTGCCGGAGGGCAAACATGACATAAGCCCTGAGTGCCCCCTGGTAGTAATTAATGGTGATGTGTTTGATAGTTGATGGTGTTCTTTTTGTGTTTCAGCCATTTGGCATCGTTCGGTGTAGATGGATGTGAGGGATGAGTGAAATGAGCATATTTAGTTTTTAAAACTCCACCCGAAGGTTTCGTTTCTTGTCCTTAGCGTTTTTTTTTTAATTTTTTAATTTTATTTTATTATTTATTTATATTGCGTCCTATAATCTATGCTAGAAGTATTTTAAGATATGCTTATATAACTAGGTGCAGTTATGGTGATATTTATAAGATTTACAACTTGTAGAGCTAACTTCTACTGTGTCATTTAATCTTACTTACTATGGTGTGATTAAGCCGGAGGCTTCGTCATTAATCATTAATCGTGTACCTTCCCTTGCGTGAGCAGTAGCGGGTTCTTCCTGTTGCGTTCTACTTTCCTACGGGTCTCATTGATGTCCTGGTTACTATACCCATTCTTGCGTAAGGTATCCTGTAGGTATTGAAGTTCTAGGTGTATGTGGTCCTTGTCTGCTATGTCAAACGATCGGTGAAACAGAGTGGAAATGATTGTTTTCTTCTGAGTGGGATTTTGGTGACTGGAGGCACCCAGGTATCTGTTGGTGTGTGTGGGCTTCCTGTAGACCGTGTGTCCCAGGCTGCCATCCGGTTTTTTGTACACTAGAACATCCAGGAAGGGAAGGGAGTTGTCGTTCTCCACTTCCATGGTGAATTTGATATTAGTATGTAGGCTAACTTCCATGGTGAATTTGATATTAGTATGTAGGCTATTGAGATGGTCCAGAAAAAAGACACGTTTTTCTGCCCCGTGTGGCCAGATGACGAAAGTGTCGTCGACGTATCTATAGAAAGCTTTTGGTTTGTGTGTAGCGGTGTCCAGTGCGGTGTGTTCAAAGTTTTCCATGAAGAAATTGGCAATGGCCGGTGATAATGGTGAACCCATGGCCACTCCGTCAGTTTGTTCGTAAAACTGGCCGTTGTAGCAGAAGTAGGTGGACGTGAGCGTGTGTCTGAAGAGTTGTGAGATATCCTCCGGAAATTGTTCCGCTATGAGATGTAGTGAGTCTTCTAGATGCACTCTGGTGAAGAGGGATTCAACGTCGAAACTCACCAAGATATCCCCCGGGTCCAATCTCAGGGTTGAGATCTTTTGTATGAAGTGGCTGGAGTTATTGATGTGATGATGACAGGAGCCCACTAGTGGATTCAATAGAGTGGTGAGGTGTTTGGCCAGCTGGTATGTGGGTGAGTTTATAGCACTTACAAAGCTCGACCTTCTTAAATTTAACACGGCTGATCACCCGTGAAACTCTGATCACTAACGTTCGCCGTGAAAGCTTCAAATCTTACAATTATGTAGTTGTTTAAACACACCTATAGGTAGGTGCAATTGAAATAAGGATCATTCATACATATTTGAACACAGAAAGCAAGGAAATTACATTGTCAGAGTTTACCATGGAAGTTAAACTCAATTTTGCACACAATGAATTATTGTGCTATTAAAAATGCAGACAACCAAAAACGATTTAAATTATGATGTCCTAAATCCTCAGGGACTTCATAATTAGATTATTGTGAATTCGGTTTCCAAATTTTGATGAACATAAAAAAAATATTTGCAATGCTGAGACTTGAACCTGTGTCATTGGGGGTTAGCGCAGAGGACCCGTCACAATCCTATTCAGCTATTTCGAGACTTGCCTGAAAGGACGCTTCCATTAGTATGACTTGTATGCGTGGCGCCATGCCATTGCCACCTCGCAAGTTTTCGGGCTTGATTTAGCGTTTTAAGACAGTTTTAATTATTTGCTGGACGATTTAATATTATTACTTAAATAGCAAAAGCTGTTATGCATATTAATTGAGATGCACGAGGCGTAGTTCACGCAAAAATGTAAATAAACTGTTGTTTAATAATATGTCCGTTTTGACTGTACGGGTCCATGATGGATGAGGCGTGTCTAAATTTTTCCTAATTCTTGGCAGCCAACCCCTGCTCTAAGAATAAGAATCCGCCATTTTCTTTTTAGCTGACGTTGTTAGTGTACTCATATGATAGGTCCATTTTTTCCGAGCCGTTTACTGAATTACGTTGCTATGTATACTCTAATAAAAAGTTTGTAAAATCGGCTGGGAACCGGAATTCGCTCTCAGTAAACGAGTCGTATGTTTTTGATGTGTACTTTAGCGAGGAGTACGTTCTGTCCCTTAAAGCACTGTTGCTCTCAATTTTGCGCATTCCTCTCTTTAAGAACGTCAAGCAATACATTTTAGTAAGCGCAAAACTGGACTAAGGCGCACATGCCGTTAGATGGGTGGCCTACCTCCAAAAAAATAAGGCGCAGCTGACTCACCTGGTATAATGAAAGGATGGAAACAGGGGATTCACTGCATGACAACATGACTCAGCATAAGTTCTCGCCACTTCGCGAGTTGCATCATCATGTATAATACTACCAATATAAAAATATTATACAGATGGAAAAAATAATTTAAAAAAAATAAAAATCATTAAAAAATGCAATATAGGGGCTATAATATTGAAATATTATGCATTTATTAAAATAAAGAAAATATGCAGTTATATGCACCATAGAATCATGTCCCAATAACTGAAAATTCCACAATTCGTGCACATAATGTAACAGCATACATTTTAACCCCTATAAAAAACATGCAAATGCATGGACTTCCTAGCCCTAGTTATATGTATGACAATAATGATAGTGATACCAATGTACTAGCACTGGTGTGTTATATACATAAAACGCAGAAGCAGCGGCAGCAGCAACAATAAGCATTTAACTGTGTTTAAGAGCACCGTGATTTTATATTTCTGAGCAGTACAGACAGGAATTCTTGGACGAGCCGGGGAAATTTTTTAATGTGAGAGAGAAATATCCCCATCCCCCCGTTAACTCGAACCCTGGTTTCTTGCTTCAGAAAAATATTTTTTAGTATAGTCTCTATTGATATGTAGCTGGTGATACTCCAACCCTACAAAAGTAGTAGGTACTCAAATGGTAATTAGGTAATAAAAAGCATGAAGAAAACTTTTAATGAAATAAGAATATTTTGCAAAACTATTATGAATTATTAAAGTCTTTCACATGCTAATTCTTTGCTAATTCTTGAAATTCGTGCGCTTATTTCGTCGGCATGCACAGTTTTAGTTTGCTTTCATACCATTCTAGTCTCTAAAACTTATAATTAGTGTTCTGCAAGGCGTTTAAATAGCTGTGGATGGAACCCTGATACTACATATTCGTACAGCCATAAAGCATGTCCTTTTTATCTCACTAATCGATGTTGTACGATAGACGAGCACCTGTGTCAGCGTGTGAAGGTATTGAACGTTCGAGAGGAGGATTTGGGAGTGACGATAATGGTGACGTAATCATGATGCAACAGCATGCCGTTGAGCCAATTAAGTAATGGTAAGCAAGATTTTTGCGAATCACCCCTCTCCCTTTGCGGAAGTGGGGGAGTGTGTCACCTTCCCACGGGAGTACGGAAGCCCTCGATCCGTAAGTACGGCTTCGGAGGCAATGCTGCTCTCAGCGAATAAATGAGCATCACAAAAAATAAAATTGAAACTAACAGCGCTCAATAGATATTTTGAAGATAAAAACTAGTGTAAAGAGTAGATGAAAGGGGCTAAACGCGAATGCTACTGAACATTAATGGTAGTTTTGAAACTAAAATTCCAGTTCAAAAGGAAAGAAAAAAAAGAAAGAAAAAAACAATTATCTCAATACTACCTTCAACATAATTGCGCATGTATACACCCATGCCAAGTGTTTATTGTAATTATGTAATATTGTAATAACTTTTGTATTGTCTCACAAGGAAGAGTCTAGTTGTTGCAGTAAGCAAAAAACTACGAAGCAAAAGAAATGGTCGTACAGATTATGTTGTTGCAGATGGAAGTTCGTAGCGCCGTTTTTTGCAGCACAACTATACCTTGCAATTCTGGGAGGTTATGCAAGATAAAAAGACCAAGCACACAGATTAAGTGCCAGTTTATGTGGTAAGATCTTGAAATGGAAGCCGAAATCCTGCAATATCAGCTGTGTGTGATCTAAAAAGGCACCCCCTGTATAAAATGGAGCAGAACTGTCGCACGATTTGCTTCGCTCTCCCACTTACATGGAACGCAAAACACACAATAAGATATTCACTCAGTCAGTTACTGCATGCATTGCTTCTATGTCATTTAAAGGGACGATTTACTCCAGGGTTTTGCAACCTTGGAGCTAAAACTAGCGGCTAATTATTGTTATCGCGACCGTTGGAACGGAAGACAGTGTGTTCAACTCAACTACTCCCTTGACAGCGTGCGCATGTTTGTTACGCAGTAGTGAAGAGTGTACTTGCTTGCTCCTTCCTTTTTTATATTCGCTTCTTCCGTTCGTACAATATACTATAATCTTCGCAAAAGTTAAAAGCATATGGAGGCGGGCCGTACTGCAAACTCCAGCGAATCCTAAGCTTGTCCCTCCTACCAGCGCTGCCGAATGTGGTACACGCATCTCAGGCGCTCCTATATACAGAACCTCTGCCGTTACACGCACTACGCTTGGCAACAGCGCTCCGCTTGAGCATTGGTCAGCGTTCACATGCCTTTAACTTTTGCGAGGAGTACAAAGGCTACATATGGCTACAAGGCCCGGAACTTCATGCATTTGCATAATATTTTCCTTTGTTATAATTACAATTCTGACGAGTTATATGCACGAATCATCGGTTTATAAGCTTATTAAACCCAATTTGATGTTGCATACAAATGCATATTTTGGCTTTTCTGATAAAAACATATTTTTGTCATTGTAGACTTTTGTGGCATAAAATCGTCTTTTTTCCATACACGATTAGAAATGTTGCAACTCTCAAACTGAGCCGCTTGTAAACACGCCAGGAAAGCCACTTCATTGGTACAAACGGCACAGTATTGTTTTGTAGAGCATGTGAAACAAACAAACAAACAAACAAAAAAGGAGAAAAAGACATGGGAAGTGGAAAATGCTCTCAACTTACCCAACACATAAACTCGGCAAAACAAAAGCAATTATTGAAAAAAGAGAGAGACAGAGAGAGAGAGAGAGAGAGAGAGAGAGAGAGAGAAAACACGAGAAAAAGAGCCTAAGCAAAAGCAATTGGGGGAACAAACTAGATGAAATTTCTTCTGATTTATGTGAAGTGTTTGTTAGCATCTGATATACCACTTTGGAAACTTACTAGCCCTAATTTGAGAAACTGTCATTGTAAACATATCTACCACACGTCATGTGCATAGATACCTGACGAAAGCACATTACCGGAAAAAAAAAACCCTTAAGTAAACCATTTGTATGACAATGATGTATCAGGGATCCGAGATAAATTAGAAAATGAGTTTATTTGGGTTTCCATAGTTGAAACAATGGAATTAAATATGATAGGGTGCTTTTATTTGCCACAGAGGGAACCAGCTACATCATTAAATCAGCACTCACATTAAATATTATTTTCCCTAATTTAAGGAGGTCTGTCTTCAGTCATCCTGTAAACATGATCTTTCCAAATAACTCGGAACCATCCCTTTCATCCTGTAATTATTTTCCCCCTTACAACAATGGTAGATACTATGCACAAAGCAGATTCAGAATCCCACGAAAGGCGGCCGGACACCCTTTACTTGTAGAAAGAAAATTCTAAACTTTACCGAACTACAACTGCGAACATCCCTATTTCCTCGCTTTGGTGCTTCGCGGGACAGGGGATCGACTCGGGCATGAGTGTATGTAAAATGCGTGTGTGAGAAACTAAACAGGAGCAAACAACCAGTAAAACAACGAGAGCAATAAAGGTGAGAAAAAGTTTAAAAAATAGGTAATGTTGGAACAAGTGCAGCTAAACAAGGAAGTGCGGCTTCAATTGTGTTCAACAAAATGAGCAAGCGAGTATGTGTCATGCCCTTGACCTCAAAGACATTTGCAATGAAACCTGTCCCACACGGGTCAGAAGTGTCAGTCCTCAAAGCCCTTTATAAACTGAACCATTCTGCAAAATGACATATCCGTTGTCTATCCCTCTCTGAGCATAACAAATTATTCTGTCACCATTTCACGTTATGCTTGATTTCTAATGGACTTGTTTGTGATGTCTTGCATAAGAACGATTGATTCTCGTGCACCTAAGGGTAAAGATTGTCACGAATATTTGTGATGGTAATCTAGGGGCAGCGACTGTAAGTATAGATGTTGATTGTGAGGAATCAGTTTACCACACTATTTTCTTGAATAATGCCGTTGTATCATGACGTATACGATATTTAGTATTTATTTCCTAGATTATTGTATAAAGTGTACCTTCCCAAAATATTCTTGTGCCAAACGTCTAAACTTTAGACATGACATCCTCTCAACAATGTTGGCTCTTATGTGTGTTTTGCAAGTATACAAGTGTTCTTAAACTCATTCAAGTTGAATATAGCAATTACAACCTTATAGCCTTTACAACCAAAGATTAATTTATTTCGCAGATACAAATGTATAATTGGCTAGATGCACCTGAATACAGATGATCTAACGCAGGCGTGGGGAAGTCGTACACATTGAGCGGCACTGCGCTCACGACCTTGAGCGTGTGTGTTGGGTGAGGACGATACAAACACACACCAGTTCAGCGACGTACCTTTCACAATGAGTGCAGGACGTGTTACGCCAACATTTAATCCCGAATGGGAAGAAAAGTATTTCGCCGTCTTCGAAGGTGGAAAATCACATTGTTTGGTTTGTGGTGCAACAGTATCATATCCTTCACATTATAACATTAGGAGGCATTTCACAAATGCGCATGCGCAAGAATATGGTGAAGAGAAGCTGACAGGTGTGGCTCGTGAAAAAATGCTGGATCGTCTTAAGGAAAATTTACAAGCCAAAAGCGACAGTACTAGCAAGACGATAGTTGACCGGCAAAACATAGTTCGCGCCAGTTTTAAAATTGCAAACGAAATTGCCAAACCCTCTAAACCCCTCTCTGAAGGAGACTTCATAAAGGAGTGCTTGATAACTGCTGCTGAAGAAATTTGCCCTGATTTAGTGAATTCCTCTAAATCTCTCAGTTTATCTCGTCGAACAGTCACCGAGCGAATTGCAGGAATTGCTTGCAATTTGGAGAAACAGCTGAAAACGAAAATCGGACAGTTGGTGTACTACTCATTAGCACTAGACGAGTGTAGTGACAGGAAAGAACGCATCAGTTAGCTGTTTTCTTAAGAGGAGTTTATGAAAATTTCAATATCAGTGAAGAATTTCTAGATCTTGCATCGTTAAAGGACCGGACCACAGGTGAGAATGTGCTTAACGCTGTGCTAAAGACAATGGAACACTTTAATCTTCCATTGGAAAAACTAGTTTGTGTTGCAACCGATGGAGCGCCATCCATGATGGGCCATATGTCGGGATTTGTAGGAAGACTTCGAGGTGTTCTTGCAGCAAAAGGAATAAACCCAGACGGTGTACATTGCTTTATTCATCGCGAGGCATTGTGTGCGAAATCAGTAACGTTGGATACAGTGATGTCAGTTGTTGTGCGAATTGTGAATACCATTAGGTCGAATTCACTTCGTCATAGACAGTTTCAAGAATTTTTAAAAGATAAATTCTGAGTTTTTAGATCTGCCGTATCATTCTCAAATTAGATGGCTAAGTAGAGGCAACGTGCTTCAGAAAGTTTTCGCGTTACGAAGCGAAATAGACATTTTTTAAAAGATCAGAAAATAGACTTTGGAGAACTTAGCACCAAAGACTGGATTTGTGATTTAGCATTTTTGAGTGATCTAACGTTACACTTAAATACATTGAACACCACCCTACAAGGAAAAGACAATTTAGTCATTACGATGATTGATGAACTAAAGGCTTTCATGGACGAATTGCGACTCTTGGATGTATCAAATTTGAAATGCGTATTTATTAAAGGATCTTCTGAAGTACTAAATAAATACAAGACAATTCTGGAAGATTTACTGGAAGAATTTAAAATCCGATTTAATGATCTGAAGACCATGGACACAGATTGGAGGTTGTTTAACAACCCATTTGCATTCGTTGTTAAAGATGCACCACACTCTTTGCAGATGGAATTAATCGACCTCCAGAACAACACACCTCTCCGGACTTTAGGACTGTTGTTTCGTACACTACCCAAAGTGAAGTTTCCAAATTTATGTCTCTTTGGCAGTCGCATTGTAGCTATGTTTGGTACAACATATTGTTGTGAGCAGTTTTTCAGTAAGCTGAACAATGTCAAAACTGCTTCGCGCAGCAGTTTAAATGATGAAAATTTAGTGCACATATTGCGATTGCAATGTTCAAATTTGCAGCCAGAATATGACGAAGTAATGAAGCACAAAAGATTGCACGTTGCAACAGTGACTCGGTAAGTAGCACTCCAGGTTTACGTGATTTACGAAGTGTTTTAGTTTATTGCATATTAATATACTTCAAAGTCTTGCAAGTCTAAATAGCATTGTAAAATCTGAAAATATAACACTACAACATATATGTAAATATTGTATAGTGTTTAATTTTGTGTTTGTAATAAATTACAATTAAGCAACAAGTGTACGCCACTGACTGGTTCATGTGCCTTTATTGCACGCAAGTACGGGACGGTAGAAACCTGTTTTTTCTCACGCGAATACACGACGCGCCCAGGCCTGATCTAACGTTTAATCGTCTATCATTTCATGTGGTTACTATAAAGAGGTACTGGCCTATATTTTTCCTTGTTTCCTTCATTTACCAAGTTGGGAACTCGTGCGCGTAATAACTCTTTTTCTTTTCTTTTTTCTTTTGGGTTTGCTTGGTATTTATTTTCTCGCCTACTTCTTTCATTCACGAATTAGTGTTTTATATGACGCATTTTTTTCTTGAGATATGCGTGTTCGTGCGGAGGCGTATACATATGTACATAAGGATACATTTGTATTATGATTAGTTTGATTGATAGCATGCTCATGGGTGCTGACACACTCTTCTAGAGAACGTTTCCATGCCAACGATGGATGAAGTGCAGGGGTTTTAAATAGAACATGTCATATGCTTTGATGCTTTACACACGCTTTGCCTGTCAGTGCGATGTCGAGCTGCTGACGTGATCACACCCAGGCTTTTACATTAGCGGCTTGCTTTGTACTTGCTACTAGAACAATATCTCACTAAAACTAAAACAAGCGTACAAAATACAAAATCTTGCTTCTGTCGTCTTGCACAAACCGTGGCAGAATGAGGGGCTTAAAGCGTTATAGCACGTGTATGACGGAGACAACATTTAATAGGTTATAATGGGATTTTGTTGTCTATACCTTGTTCCACTCTTAGATGACAGTATGGAGTTAAATGGGATATATCTGTCTCTATCTAGCGCATACAAGTTGCCATTAGCCTCGTCCTTTTCTACCCTCGCACTGTTGCCAGGTCTCTAATAGCATGGTATAAATATTCAGTTGTTATAAATGTCAGGTTTGAACACATCCTACGCAGAATTTTTTTTCTCTATTAGTTTATATCCTTTTTAGAGTCATTATACATTTCTATAGGCCCATATTTCTTCAAAAAACTTTTTTTTTCAATAGAAGTCCGATATGTGCTGTTTCTATACTCATCACGCACTAACAAACTAACTGCTAGAATGCGGCTATATTTTGTTCTTAGGTAGAGTAAACTATAGTGCTACTACCTGCCCACTTTGAATTTTCTATGTTTACTCAGTTAAGTGTTACAATTTTTTAAATTAAATGTTTTCGGAAAATTTTATACCTGTGCACTGCAAAAGTTACGCAGTGTGAAACTTTTTTGTTATTGAGTTTACATCAGGGAACCAGCGAGAACAAATGTTGACGAGGGTTGGAGAAAGTTTTTAAAATAAACGAAAAGGCTGTAACTTCTTTCTTTCATCGAGTAGGGCAAACAAAAGGTTTTCATCTATTCAGCGTATTCTCGCGTCAGGCCTGACACAGAAGATAGTATAAGGAGCAGCACTAGCATTAGTTCAAAAGAAGTCGGTGTGTAACTGTTGGAATCTATGAGCTGTTATTGCGTTATTTGTTTAATAGTTTCGTAAATATTTGTAGTTATGGAAGGGGAAGCTAGAAAGAGACGATATATTGGTAAATTAAGAAGCAAGGAACGCCAAATAATTATGAAGGTATTAGATTATTTTTCAAGTAAAATGCGTGTGAGTAAGGCAGTAAAAGAAACAGCTAAGCAGTGGCGGCTCGCAGTAAAAATTTTAGGGTAGGCAAAGTGTAACAGCAACAACAACAACAACAACAACAACAACAATAATAATAATAATAATAATAATAATAATAATAATAATAATAATAATAATAATAATAATAATAATAATAATAATAATAATAATAATAATAATAATAATAATAATAATAATAATAATAATAATAATAACAAACCCCGTTTATCCGAAATATAGGGGGCGAAGTCATTGCGGATAATGTAAACAATATATCGTTTGGTTGTTCAATAAGAGCAGAGTGAATGCGTGTGACTTACGGACGAATTACCGCCAAAATTAAAATCACGAGTGTCGGCAGACTTTTTTCCAGGGGGGGGGGCACATGTTGGAAATTTGCAATCATATAATATTAAATCATTATTTTACTGTCAAAATTTATAGTATTTGTTGCAGATAACCGTATTAATTGTGCTAAACAAAAATTGTTCTTTACGCCAAAATTAAAATAATAGTTTAATAGTCAGTAACTGACTGCACATTAAGTTCACCAACTTCCAAGGGGGGCCGTGGCCCCCCTTGCCCCCGTTTCGCGACGCCCATGATTAAAATGGATTAAGAAATTGAAAAATTGTCTGACTGCAGCTTTGTGTTAAATAGCTGAAACACTCCTCTTTTCATTGTCAGTGCGCCGCGAAAGCGGAATTTGTAATAGTTCACTAATTAAGTCGGTCATACTGGTATTACACAGAGTGATAACGACACGATTCAGATCTCTGAGATTCGGAAAATGTCGCATAAATTCGGATTTGGGCAGGCAAGTGTTCGGAGTGCTGGCAGACGCGTCTACGCATGCTCGGAGTGCGTATACAGACGGAATGTTTCCTTATCCCTGTTTAAGGGCCTCGTACTGAGGAAATGGAGCCGGGCAGGCAGAGGTTAAGCTAGCTGGCTCTCCACTGCCCAGGTTCCATGCGTATCATTTCTGCCGCGCGTTTCAAACACGCAGCGCAGTTTTGATGAATCGGAATTGAGATTAAAGGATTTGACCATGCGCTGGTCATTATAACCGAGAAAAGTTTTCTTGAACTGCAATTAGGGGAAAATGACGGTTCAAATGATAAAATGCAGAATCATAGTTAAATATTATTTGTTGATGTATTACGATAGGGTAGGCAATGCCTACCCTGCCTACTCTGAGGAGCCGCGCCTGCAGCTAAGACTATCGGGTGTTCAGAAGCAGTAGTGTATAGGATTAAAAAGGAAGTAATGAAAGGACCTCTATGAACGCCATCGAAAAAGAAAGCAAAAAGGGCGGGGAAAAAAAGAATATGTAGTGAATAGTGCAATGTGGAGTGCGGCGAATTGTTCATTCTTTACTGTTTGCAAATATTCAACCCACGCTGAATATAATTTTGTCACGGGTCAACAGTGATGAGACCCTACCAAATTTCTCAAGGGTCACTCTTAGTCGGTTCTTACATGATTTGGGGTTGGAATATGAAAGAAGGGGTAACAAGTGCATATTAATAGAAAGAGACGATATCGATATCATCAGATGGCGACATAAATATCTAAAAGACGTAAAAGGGTTTAGGGACCAGGGGAAATCAATTGTTTATACAGACGAGTCATTTGTAAATTTAGGTCATACAGTAACAAAGGCATGGAGGGATATCAAAGTTAAAAGTGTCCGTCAAGCAGCAATTGAAGGACTAAGTACAGGACTCGGCCACCTCGGGATCGCGTGCGCAGAAAGATTCGCAACTAAAGCGCGTTTCACCCTTAGAAGACAGTACACGTTAAATGGAGGGCAGTGTTGCAACATGTACTAGTTGCGAATCTTTCTCCGCGTGCGACCCCGAAGTGACCAGAGTCCTGTACTTAGTACTTCAATTGCTGCTTGACGAGATGGGCACTTTTAACTTTGGTATCCCTCCATGCCTTTGTTACTGTATGACCTAAATTTAAAAATGACTCGTCGGTATAAACAATTGATTTCCCCTGGTCCCTAAACCTTTTTACGTATTTTAGATATTTATGTCGCCATCTGATGGTATCGTCTCTTTCTCTTTCTATTAACATGCACTTCTTACCCCTTCTTTCATATTCGGACCCCAAATCATGTAAGAACCGACTAAGAGTGGCCCTTGAGAAATTTGGTTGTGTCTCATCACTGTTGAATAGTGACAAAATTATATTCAGCGTGTGTGGAATATTTGCAAACAGTAAAGAATGAACAATTCGCCGCAATCCACCTTGCACTATTCAATCATATTGCGTTAACCTAGCGTTTTGTGTAGTCCCACCCTTTTTGCTTTTGCTTTCTTTTTCGATGGCGTTCTTAGAGACCTTTCATTACTTCCTTTTTAATCCTATACACTACTGCTTCTGAACACTCAATAGCCTTAGCTGTTTCTTTTACTGCCTTACACGCATTTTACTTCAAAAATAATCTAACACATTCATAATTATTTGGCGTTCCTTACTTCTTAATTTACCAACATATCGTCTCTTCCTAGCTTCCCCCTCCATAACTACAAATATTTACAAAAATATTAAACAAATAACGCAATAACAGCTCACAGTTACACACTAACTAATGTTAGTGCTGCTCCTTATACTATCTTCTGTGTCAGGCCTGGCGCTGAATAGATGAATACCTTTAGTTTGCCTTACTGGATAAAAGAAAGAGGTTACTGCCTTTTGGTTTATTTTAAAAACTTTCTCCAACCTTCCTCAACATTTGCTCTCGCTGGTTCCCTGATGTAAACTCAATAACAAAAAAGTTTCACACTGCGTAACTTTTGCAGTGCACAGATATAAAATTTTCCGAAAACATTTAATTTAAAAAATTATAACACTTAACTGGGTAAACATAGAGAATTCGAAGTAGGCAGGTAGTAGCACTATGGTCTACTCTACCTAAGTAAAAAATATAGATGCATTCTAGCAGTTAGTTTGTTAGTTAGCGCGTGATGAGTGTAGAAACAGCAAATATCGGACTTCTATTGAAAAAAACGTTTTCTGAAGAAATTTGGGCCTATAGAAATGTATAATGACTCTGAAAAGGATATAACCGGATAGAGAAAAAAATTCTGCATAGGATAATGTGTTCAAACCTGAAATTTATAACAAATGAATATTTATACCATGCTATTAGTAATCTGGCAACAGCGCAAGGGTAGAAAAGGACGCGGCTAATGGCAACTTGTATGCGCTAGATAGAGACAGAGATGTCCCATTTAACTCCATATTGTCTTCTAAGAGTGGAACGCTATATAGTACATGTTGCAACACTGCTCTCTATTTAACGTGTACTGTCTTCTAAGGGTGGAACGCGCATATTCTTATTTGTTTATTTATTATTTATCTGTTTATTTATTTGTCTGTCTGTTTGCTTGTTTATTTATTTATCTTTTAGTAGTACGAGATATAGGAATTCCTACTTTATGACTTTCCTTATCCTCTGAAAGTACTCCCTAAATCAGGCATGGGCACTGGAGGAGAGGTAAGGATTGAACTTGCCTTACACACCCTACATCTTGCCGAGCGAAGAAGCTTGTTTGGATACATGTGCAGTGGTGGATTCGTTCCACCGGCATGGTAGTAATATTTGCTACACTGTTACTATTTTTGTTTATATTGAACGTCTTTTGCATAGAATAAATGTTACTGATATTAGGAAAATTACACAATCTTGAAGTTTATGACCTTCCTTTATCATATGCACGGAATATCCTTACGCTGCCTTATGATTAACATACTAAATTGTTTCTCTTTCACAATAAATAATGCAGTAAATTTCCATTGCTACTTTGCCTGAAAAATATTTTATAACTATTTGATCAACATAAATTCTTTGGCTTTAAACTTAATATTATGTTCAAACTTTTATGTTTCTGATTAAAGTGGTGTTTGGTATTGTAACGCTTTATATTTGCAAATTGAAATCCGCATATTAAACCGCAGGCTTTCCTGTTTTTCTAACTTACAACAAATTCTCTGTACCACTCTTCACGAAACAGCCATACTCGCCACTGTATGAGACGTGTTGGAACCTGAACAGCAATGAAGAGGAGGTATGGCCGGTGGAGTGAACTAAGAACGTGTTTCACTGAGTGGCCCAATTGAGCCAATTTTGCCCATGCCTGCTCTACATTAACACATGATAGATATCTATATAGAAAGGAATGGTTACAGTAAGCTCCTATCAAGGGGACAATTCTTGACGACAAAATTAATAGAAAAATCTAACATTATTTTGCTGTGCGAAGGTTTAGATTCAGAAATTAACAGTTACTTACGCAAATATATATATTGGGGCCCTAATGACCAAGTTGTCGACGGGCCCTTAAACCCAACACACTCACTCATTCACTTATGCAAATATTTTAAAATGAGCAACAATAATGATAACCACTACTCTACCTACCGAGCGAGCTGGTGACGCGGCAACGGGTGTGACTTGCATTAGGGAGGTCCCAGGTTCAATCCCCGTCGACCGACCACTCTGACTTGGGTTTTTCCCTGGTTTCCCCTTGTCACCAGGCGCATGCTAGGGTGGATTCTCTTTCACACGGATTCCTTTCCCTTCATTTCTCATTTCCCTCCATTGTCATCTTCCAGGTTTGGTTAGTAGCGCGGTACGTTCCGGCGGATGTGGACAGATGGTACAGACGCTTGCACTCTGGAAAATCTTCCCGGTCCCTCCTGAAAGTTGCCGCCCGAACCACTAGGGTCACCTCATCCCCCTCTCCCTGGGTGAGGAAACCTTCGGTTGTGGACTATATGTCAGTATGAGTAACTGTTAGGGACCTTTGTGCGTCTCTGGGCTTCGCTGGCTCCGTTCTCTGACCAGCCTACGGTCTTACTTCGCCTTATCTCTTCCCCTGGGGGTGTGATAGTCCACAAAGATCCATGTCGGGGTCGCCGTGGATCGAGGGGTCCTCCTCCGGTCCTACACACACACACACACACACACACACACACACACACAATGAAGGACAAAAGATGGAGTAATTTCATCATATTGTTGATGAACGCTCTTGGTATCATTGTGCCTGTGACTGTTGGAATCCTGACACTGCAGAACAGCACCATCCACACGTTTAGAGAATCTAGAACGGTTTAAGGAGCAAAAGACGAGAGCAATTGACACTTCTTATAGCGACACTCTTATAGCGTTACATAAAAGCTTGTGTTATTCTCTTTTACCCATATATCACTACATGTACACATGGGACTTCTTTATGGCCAGACGAACAGGGGCGGGAGAGCTCACATGGGACTTGGTGATGATGGGGCCGCCACTGTGGATTGTCAGAAGCTCAGAATGAACACGCATGTCCCTATTACTCAAGCTGCAAATCATGTGCGAGTTTCTCGGACACTTGCTCGATATAACTGAGCTAGAGCGCTGCGCCGAGCAGTGAAAGGCTTGTATTTCGGAGCTCCTGGCCGTATGACCTTGGATTTTTCATGGTTTTCCCTGCTCGTTAGGATGAACGATGTGCTAATTTCCCTTCTAGCCCAACACCCTTATCCCCTTCCCCCATGCTTTTTTAATTACAGTTCCCTCTTTTGTTTCAAGAGCGATTCTAGGTTTTGCGTTGTGTGGCGGTGCGGGATAGATTGCGTGGATGCTTGTTCCAAGGAAGCAGTACTCCTCGTGGACGCCAAGAGCTGCCTCTGGGCAGTTCCAGTAATAGTTGATCCGTACGGGGGGTTTCGTACTCCCTCAGCTGCTGTGATTTGAGCGCTACGTACCCTAGCACTCGTGGTACCTCTCACGTTACCAGAGCCATGCTCCGCCACCTTCTTTCAAGGCCGTGCTCTTTCTCACTAAGGTCTTCAATATGTGCCTCGGCCTTAGTCACTTTCCACGCGAGTGGAAAGAGGCCCGGGTGAGCTGCATATTGAAGTCAGGGAAAGACCCGGTTCATCCTGCAAACTACCGTTCCATAAGTCTCCTGTCTGTACTCTCGAAAGTACTCGAGAGGCTTATTCTAGTCCGCTTGTCTCCCATATTGGGGGACATTCAAGCCATCCCTCCTCAACAGTTTGGGTTCCGGCCTGGCCACTCAACATCTCAGCAGTTGCTGCGTGTGGTGGAGGCTGCCGCCCTGGGTTTCCAGGACAAAGCCTATACCGCCGCGGTCTCTCTAGATGTTGAGAAGGCCTTCTCTACGACCTGGCATGCCGGTCTCCTCCGGAAACTCATCCAACTGGAGCTACCCACACGCCTAATACACCTGTTATACTCATACCTAAAACACAGATCCTTTGTGGTCGCAGTTGCGGGAAACAAATCTACACGAAGGCCAATCAGAGGCGGAATCCCTGAAGGTTCTGTGTTGTCCCCTACGCTGTTTAGCGTATATGTGGCCGACATTCCATCTGAGCAGCACGTTAACATAGCCCAGTATGCTGACGACGTGCTGCTATACTGTACAAATAAACACCCTCACAGAACCTTTCTCCCCATACAGCGACACCTCCGCCTCATCCAAGAGTGGTGTAGGCGTTGGCGATTGTCCATCAACCCGGAGAAAAGCCGCGCCATACTTTTCACCAAACGCCGCTTTCCCGCCAACTTCCCCACATTTACTTACCTTCGCAGAAGGATTGAGTGGGTGGATTCCATTACCTACCTGGGAGTGAAGCTTGATAAGGACCTAACTTTTCGGGAACACATCAACGACCTATCAGCGCGGACCAGCGGGGCAATTGCCTCACTGTATCCCATGCTGCGGTCGGGGATACCAATTCCCTTAAAGCTACGCCTCTTTCGGGCTCTCATCATCCCTATCCTCCTGTACGCCTGTGAAATCTGGGGCATGGCTGCAGACACCCATCTCCTGTGTCTACAACGTATACAGAATAGAGGTCTTCGGGTAATCTATTCTGTATGTCGTAGATTCCCTACGAGACTACTGCACGAAGCCTCGACCCCCCCGTACGTGGAGGACGAAATTAGGCGCCGGGCAACCAAAGTTTACGACCAGTTTCCACAACATCGGAGCGTCCTGGTTAGGTCTCTTGGGGACTACATCCCTAGAGAACGCACGCTTGTGCGACACCGGGTTCCCCGCATGGCTTGCAGGCACCCCCGGTAACACAGGAGCTACCCCATCAACAGCGCAAGCTGAGCTCCTTACAGTACTTCCAAGAGAAGATTGGAAGTCTAAATTTTCTCCAAATATCCATATTTGGACCATCCATCAGCAGTGCCCAACGGTAGTTGCACACTGAAATTAACACCCGACGAGGAGCATACACCTATGCTACCTCCTAATAATCCACAATCCCCATTCTTCACCAGCCATCCTACAACATCCTAAGTCCCGTCATACAGTGATTAAGCCTTAAAAGGGCAGGTAAACGAATGCTGTTCTCAGCCTGCCATCTGGTAGTCTAGTCTGGGCCGAACATCTGAGCCCCTCCCTTTTGAGATTTGTTCGGATTGGGTAGATCCCGGTTGGGCAGTGGTTCCCGACAGGGTTGCCAACATTTGGAAGAAAAATTATCGTACCGGCCACTCAAAATTATAGATTTGGAGTTAAAATTATCGTACATCTTACACCAAATGCTACAACAATAAAAATATCAGTATAATACTTATGAGAATGTAATGCTATTGATGTTTATGGTATCCACTTACAAGATTGATGACCTCAACCAGTATTACAACTTTAGGACTTATGTTTCTAGCACTATTCATATGAAAGTTCATCATCTTCCTCAATCGTTGCAGCATTATACAAATTTGTTGTTGAGATAAACTTTAACATCTTCTCGTGGGGCAACTAGATCAATGCAAACTCCGCCAGTTCTTAGAAATCAGTATTTCCACCAAGGTGACACGTATGTTTAACAGCATTCCAGAAACTGCCAGGTTCAGGCATGGTCTTTATTTCACATGGAATATCACTTACTCCGAGTTTTCTCTATTGATCATCAAATTTCTGAACAGTGCCTTCTTCATTGAGATTACCAGATCTGCGCACACTGGCAACAAGGGGATAAAGGGTAGAAGGATTAGTAGGATATAAAATGGTTGCCTTAGAGGGATGGAGACAGACCATGAGGGCAAAAGTGGTGTTGGTACTTGTAATTAATTTCATTTCGCTGGTGTGACAAACCAGTGAAAATATTTCGCCGGTATCGAAATTATCGTACACCCCATAATTATCGCACGGGTTGGCAACCATGGTTCCCGATACTCATGGGAGACTGAGTGCGTCCTGACTCGTCAAGGTGAGTTGGGAGAAGCCTCAACTTCTCGAGCACTAGCCTGAAGAGCTGGTGGTTGGAGTGCTAGATATCCGGTGGCACCACCTAGGTTATAGGTAGTCCTCCCGGACGGGTTGACGCCCGTAAGTGGCGTATCGACTTCCATTCCTTGTGTAACAGCGCGGGAGGTGGGGCATTTTTAGGAAACAAAGTATTGGCCCCAATGGAAAGACCCACGGAAAGAGTGGCACTCGGATGTCACCTTTCCTGGTTTTAGAGGGGGGGGGGGGGAGCTTCTGCTCTTGGATAGATCTCTCGCAATAGTGGATTGTGTCTTCGAGCTGTGAAAATACTAGGGATTTATAACTGTATTTGTGGCCTGTCAGCATACGGTGTGTAGCCACTTATGTTCCACCTGGAAGGGGGGTAGCCACAACATATCTATGTAAGAGATCACAGTGCACGAGATGAACCCTTACATTGTATAACCTACACCTATTGTAAAAAATAACCTCATTACAATGAAAGACAAGAAAGAAAAATTATGTTAGCAATTTTATTCTTCTGACAATTATAAGTGTATACTAACTTAGTGGTTTTTAACAAAGCATATAGTAAGTAAAGAAACTACAATATAGGTGGGTATAGGTCTAAGTTATACAACAAAGGGAGACACCTCACGCAGTGGACCTACATATGTAAATCTGAGGGTCATATTGAAAATCGTGAGCAACCCACTGTTAAAATCAAACTCCCACAATGTGACAAAAAGAATGCAGGATTTTAATCTACAGACTACACCACATGTATTGTGACGTCATTAGCTTCTATCCTTCTATCACAGGTGGTATTTCCAAAATGGCGGACATCAGTGTTTCGTTTCGACAGCGTGCTGTCATTGAATTCCTAGTTAAACAGGAAAAATCTGCTGCTGAAATTCACCTCTTCTACGTGCCTAAGGAGATGTGTGCATAGACGCCAACAGTGTTACGAAATGTGTGAAATACTTTAGAGATGGCAAAGATGAGTCTCGTATGGTCTCCCTCGAACTCCTCCACGGAACGTGACAAGGAAACAGCTGAAGACAGGCGTGTCACTGCGGATGAAATCGCTGCAAAACTTCCAGTAAGACATAGTGCAGTGCAACAAATGATTGAAAGCTTAGGTCATCGAACAGCTTGTCCCCGTTGGGTGTCACGTTTATTGACCGAAGACCACAAACTTCAGAGCCAAAAGAAAGACCCAAAACGTTGTTCAGAGATTGCAAAATGAAGGTGAATTTTTTGACAGTTATTGTAATAGGCGATGAAATCCGGTTCCATCATTACGAGATAGAATGTTACCACTTGTATTCGCCATCGAAGTAGGAAGCGAAGACAGTGCAACCTAGTGAACAAGTTATAGACAGTGTTTTCTGGGATACACTGGGATTCTGGCGGTTTTCTTTTCTTTTCTTTTTTCCTTTTTTTTTTTTTTTTTTTTTTTTTGTCATCCAAGCGTTGACTTGATGCCTACCTTGGTGCATTACGCTCCCCATGTAGACGCCTAGATTCCAGCAGTGATCCTTGATCTCCTTGTCAGGTCCAACAAGGATCTGATGGAACCTAGGTTCATTGTTTCCATTCCGGTTCCCGATGGCCCAAGTATGGAGTCCCAGTTGGCATACGAGGCTGAGTGTACCCCGGACCAGATCTCCCAGCGAGGAACAACCCCCAAGTCGATACCGGGGATGGAACCTGGATCATCCACGCCAGAGGCAGGCGCCCTACCACTGCGCTAAGGAAGCGATCGGCTGTTTTCTTGAGCCTGGACAAAAAACCATAAAATAAATGCTGCCCGCTATATTTAAACATCTTTGAAGCTTCGTGGAGCACTGGGCGATAAACTCCCTGAAAATACCCTGTACAGGATAACGCACGTTCTCACACTGGTAATGTCACTGTGGAGAAGATCAGGACATTTGGGTTGGAAATCTTTCAACATCCTCCCCACTGTCCCACTCGGCACCCCGCGGAACAATGGAAAAATGTGTGCAACGAAGTGGAGACTATATTGGTAAGTGACAGAAAAGTCTGTAGATTAAGATAATGTACTTGGTTTGTTTAAAAAGTAAAGATTAAGATTTTAAAAAAATGATTGCTCACGGCTTTCAATGTGACCCCCGAAGTATGGCTAACAAGGAAGGGATGAAGTAAAGCAGGGCGGGAACTGGTGCTCACTCTGCGCAGCCTGCTCACGGCCTTGCACTGATAACTGTATGTTTGGGAGATAAAAAATGAGGATTGCTCAAGATATTCCACAAGTCGCCCAGGCCTGAAGCAAAGGAATCACAAGAAGCTAAGGCTGTAGGCAGACGGGCCATGGAGGTAAGCGGAAGTTCTAATAGTTCCAGGCTCAAAGACGGGTCCTGAGGAGTGCTTGGAGAGAGAGAGAGAGAGAGAGAGAGAGAGAGAGGGGGGGGGTATGAAGAACCAGTCGATCAAACAACCCTCTAGTCTCCTAGGGGAGTACTACTTCCTTTAAACAAGCATCTGCGTCATCTGTCCGACACCACCATATGCCACGAAACCTAGAAGCACGCTTGAAAGATGAGGAATGAAAGGGAAATTGTGATAGATGAGAAACTAGCCCAGCATTCGCCTACTGACAGGGAAAACACGAAAAGCCCAAGGTCAGAGCGAGCGGTCGATGGGAATCCAATCCGCGATCTCCCGAATGCGAGCCTCACATGTTACCACGGAGTCGTCTCGCTTGATGCGATACTACAGTAGAGCCGCGGTTATCCGAGCCCCGATTAAACGAGTTCCGGGTTAAGGGGACAAGGTAGTGATTCGTTCACGATTTCAGTATTTCAAAACATAACTTTAGTTGAGGATATCTAAGCTCCTACTGCTCAGATCAAAATTTAATTTGGAATGCATATTTAGTGATTCATTGTGATTACATTGATATAGAGAACATCAAAACAATTATTTAAAATGAGCATGTAATAAGGCAAAAACTGATAACATGTTTTTGAAAAAAATATAATATGTATAGTACTAACGGTACAAATTCCTTCTCCAACATTCAAGCCTATGTGTTGAAACCTTTTCAGTGCACTAGGCAATGTGTATTCATAAATGTTAACCTAAATTTACTTAAATACCTCTGGCTATATTCAAAAGAAAAAATATTTAACTTTTGTAAAAAAAGAAAGTAAATTTTGTTTGCACAAATATATTGTTTTTAATTTTCTGTTTTGGATTTTTCCAATAACAATGAGTTACGTTTGTAGAGTACGTGCTTCTGGAACTACTGTAAAATTTTCATTCAAATAGGATCAGTGGTTTTGAAAAAAAGGTGTACCTGAGTTTGAAAAATGTCAAGTTACAGAAAACTGCATTTAAAGAAAAGTGTGTCATCTCTGAAGCCCTGTTTACCCAGTGTGGTGCAGCACTTCGCCATATTTAAATGGAGTAATTTAAAGTCTTAAATGTACTGGTACCCTTACAATGTATATATCATTTTGAAGAGGAAGATTTCTACTTTTTTTAAAGATGAAAAACAAAAAATTGACTTTTTGAGTACAAATCACTACCCTGTCCCCTTAACCGAGGTCCCGTTTCACGATGTGTGCCGTGCAAAGTTGTTAAACGTCACGAAAACCAAGAAACTTTGTCCACAGAGCATGATAACTTCAGCCTTGCACAGCTAGCTCCAAGATGGGCGCATGGAACAATCAATTGAAAACAATGAAGCCGAGTGGATCAACGCAGACGAATTGGAAGTGACTGATGAGATGATAGCAGACGCAGTAAATGTAGAGGCTGAAGAAAATGAAAGTGAAAATAAAGACATTGAAATTGATAGTGAGAAAATCAGCCACAGTGATGGTGCAAAGCTATAGAAAAAACTATCACGTACCTAAAACAACAGTCAGAAACAACTTCAAGTGCTTCTACTGCTACGACGATTGCGTGAAACGGCGGCAAAGAAGCGAATGAGTTCCGTTAAACAGAAAACACTTATGAACTTCTTGAATAAATAACTTTTTACTTTATTTACTGATAAGTAGAGGAACCATTGTATTCCACCCAAAAACCCGATGTCGAGATTTCACCAGAAATATGTTTTGAAACCCCTGAATCCAAAAAGAAGCATTTTTAGAAAAAGGTCCGCGCGCGCGTGTGTGTCTGTCTCTCTGTCAGTCTGTTGCTCAAAGCCCTCTTTATTTTAATATTCCCCTTGCACCTATAAGGAAATAAGCAATAAGATAATTTGTGCAAGATAGAGAAGATAGAGGAATAAGAGTTTGTAAGAATGGTTAGTACAAGAATAGAGAAAGTCATGTGAGTGCAACACATCAGATTTTTTATTCATTTTGTAATACAACAGATGCATTTTTACTTTCTCTACTACGTTTAGTAAAGTAGGGGAAGTATTGTGTTCCGCCCAAAACTTTGATGTCGAGATTTCACCGGAAATGTATGTTTTGAGGTTCCTGAATCCAATAAAAGCATTTTTAGAAAAAGGTCCGCACATGCGCATCTGTGTGTGTGTGTTTTTGTGTTTGTGTGTTTGTGTGTGTGTGTGTGTGTGTGTGTGTGTGTGTGTGTGTGTGTGTGTGTGTGTGTGTGTGTGTGTGTGTGTGAATCTGTGTACAGCATAAATCGGAAACGAAAAGTTGGTTAAAAACCAAAGTTGGTATTTACGTTTAATGTCTTTCAAGGATGCAACAGGAAGATTTTGAAGAAAATTACTCTACCCTAGACTACCCTTTACATGGAAAATCTTTCGAAAATTTTGATTTTCTTGAAAATGGCTCTAACGATTTTGATTAAAACGCCATATGTTTATCATATTTTTATGACAAATGAGATGTATATTTTGAATTTTCTGGCTGTAGCCTATGTAGTCCTGTCTACTCTGGATGACTTGAATAACTCGTAAACCGTAAGAGATAGACAAAATCTTACTATACAGAAATGTAGATCTTGCTAAAGCACATAATTTATGTCCGAATAATTTTTTTGTAGAATCAACCATTTCAGAGATATTCCTTGTTATCTGTGTCACCTTCGGAACATTTAAGCTTTCGTCAAATGCAACATAGTTGTTAATTTTTTTATTAACCGTGCAAGGAGAATGGAATCTCTAAGCTTTAAAAGATTTGACTATCGCTCAAAGCCTACTGTATTGTCATATCCCCCTTGCACCTACAAGGTAATAAGCTATAAGGTAATTTCTGCAAATATTTATCTCAACTAACACGAAGAGGATATGCCTAGTAAGAATGGTTAGCACAAGAATAGAGAAAGTCAGTGAATGCAACACATCAGATTTTTTCCACATATTTAATCACGTTTTCATTCATTCCACCAGTTTACCATATGTTTCCATCTCGATTTTTGGCAAGAGCCCGCGTTATTCGTGTTTTCGATTATTCGAAGTATTGTCGATCCTCCTAACCTCGGATAATCGAGACCCTACCCTACAATGATTTTGTTAGTTGCCTCTATCCAGTGCAAGTATAATTATAGGCTCCCGGTTTCAAATCGAAGATTTTCAACGGTTTCAACTAAGGTTTTCCATAAATATAGTGTTCATCCTCTCTCATAAGTTAATACCGACTCTGTTTTCTCCCCCCGCATTGCTTAGTTTAGTTATTTTGGACCAAAAACCAAATAGATGTTATTATTTAGGAAGCTTGTTTCGTTTCTCAGTGACAGACAGGAAGTGAAGCACGGATCGATTCTTCCTTTTGAGAAATAAGTGGGCCGCGCTGCGCACACAAGTGAATCGCTCTCTCCTATTGTATAGAGTCCGCGATGAAGTGGCTGAAAATTCAACTGCGTTCCAATGACGGAGTAGTGCATTTAGTTTACATTTTTCAAGCTTTGTATTTCATATGACTACAGATTTTAAAAAGTCTGACGTATTGCCCTCACATGGCTTTCTCTACTCTTGTGCTAATCATTCTTACAAACTCTTATTCCTATATCTTCTTCACGTTAGTTGAGATAAACATTTGCATTATCTTATTGCTTATTTCCTTTAGGTGCAAGGGGAATATGGGAATACAGTAGGCTATGAGCGATAGTCACATCTTTTAAAGCTGGTTGCTATATGAAGGCTTTGAAATTCCGTTCTCTTTGCACTGCCAAGAGATAAAAATGTGAATAACTACCTTCCATTTGAGAAAAGTTTAAGTATTGCAAAACCCACACAGGATACAAGGAATATGTCCGAAATGGTTCACTCCACACAAAAAATTAATTTAGATATAAATTATGTGTTTTAAGGACACCTATATTTTTGGTACAGTAAGATTTGGTTTATCTCTTATGGTTTACCAGTTATACAAAAGCTATCAAGAGGACTACATGGGATACAACGAGAAAATTCAAAATATACTAGTACATTTCACTTGCCATAAAAATATCTCAAACATATGACATTTTAAACAAAATCGTTAGAGCCATTTTTGAGGAAATCAAAATTTTCGAAAAATTTTCCATGTAAAGGGTAGTCTAGAGTGGAGGAAGTTTCTTCAAAATCTTCGTGTCGCATCCTTAAAAGACATTAAACATAAATACTAACTTTGGTGTATAACTGACTTTTCGTTTTTGACCGTTTTGACTCTGTTCACAGAGATACATAGACAGACAGACAGACAGACAGACAGACAGACAGACAGACAGACAGACAGACAGACAGACAGACAGACACACACACACACACACACACACACACACACTCACACTCACACACACAAACACACACACAATCTCTCTTTCGCTCTCTCTCTCTCACGGACCTTCTAAAAATGTTGGCTTTTTAGATTCAGGGGGCCTCAAAAGATATATTTACAGTGAAATATCAATATCGAATTTTTGGGTCCAATACAATAATTCTACTTACTATACGTAGTAGAGAAAATAAAAAAAAATGTCAATCATGCCAATGCGGTTTAATTATAGTACCTGGGCGACCGAGCTTCGCTCGGCTTTTCTTTTCTTTTCCTTTTTTTATCGTGTTTTTGTTGTTGGGAGAAGATGCTTATTTAGATAAACTTGAAAAGCAAAGTGTTAACTAAATATAAATTTTCATCCTAATTGTTGGAGCCGTTTCCGTGACGAGACCTTTAATATCCTGGCTTGTTTGTTGAAATTGGCCCATTAACAGAGAAATTGTGGCTAAAATAAGGTTTAGAATAATTGTGACTGTTACGCGTAAAATCGCGTTTTTTCAGGAATGACATCTATATAGATAAACTTTATAAGCGAAACTATCTGAATACACAATTTGATCGAAATCGTTAGAGCCGTTTCCAATTTGCGCGGAATATATTTCATTGTATTCTGTTTCGTGTAACAAAACCAAGTATTATTAGCGTTTTCGGTGTCTAATTATAATTATATTTGATAAGTACGTAACTTTGCATAATTATTCTCCCTCTTATCAACCATTTACGAAGTTATGCTTTAGGTAAAATTGTCTTTCGTTTGCTGCATACTTTTATGGAGTCCACTTAAAATAATATTGCAGATTGAATTATATCGACGTTTCGTGGAAACTATACGCGCTACAGACCACAAATGCGTAATAAACTCTTGGAGAAGCGATATTCTTCTAGCAAACTCCCGCAGATTTGCTTTGGGAGTGATAGGCAGTTTGATTTCGGTGCTAAGTACCGCTGATTTTACTATAACTGCAATAGAGAAACGAAACAATAGAAACAACTGATGTGTTACAATCATATAACTTTCCCTATCCACTATCATTTATTTCCATATTTGTTCTGAAATTTGATTATTCACACAAAAACTTGTCTTTGAATCTACTTCTTTTAAATAACAATTAAGTATCTTAAGTTGGGACCACCTGTGCCTGCGGTCAATTGTATATCTACAGTACACAAAGTGAACATAAATTTTGAAACACCAGAAGAATCAACATTAAGAAAATCGTATGTGGCTGGCTTTTACGAAGAAATACTAAGAAAGGTTAGAGTAGAATGTGAAAATAAAAACTGTTGGATAAGCATTGAAGTGGGAAACGGTGTGGTAGGTATGCTAGAAACGATGAAACAGTTTTCAAGCGGTGTTTTTCTATTAGTATGTAGAGAAATATCAGTATCGAACCATGCAACGATGGCTCGCTTATTCAATGAATCTATGCAGTTGTTAGACCGAATGGGGTGAAATTTGAGAAAGGTTTGGTTTTGTACTTGTACATGCTACTCCGTATGTGAAAAAGGCAGCCGAAGGCCTTTCTGTGAGCTTCCCATGATATGCGTACTTAGGGTGTTCAAGAAAGACTGGCACTAATATTCATACAACAATGTATTGTAAAAAATCACTAATACAGACTGTTGCCCCCCTCAGAATACTTCTCCCTCAATACAATGTACTTGTCCCACCTCCTTTGCCATTCCTGGAAAACGTGCAGGAAGCCATTCTTTGAGAGCCTGTTCAGGGTCGCCTCTAAAGCTTTCACTGCTTTGGTCTCATTGTCGAACCGACGTCCCTTAAGTTTTTTTATGGCTCTCGGGTTAAGAAAAAGGTCACATGGAGCTAGGTCAGGATTATAAGGTGGAAGTGGTACCGTGGAGATATGATTTTGTGCCAGGAATTCGATAACCGCATCAGCAACATGTGGCTTGGCATTGACGTGATGAAGCTTGCACTGCTGAATGAGATTCTTTAGCTGTTTGGGGATGTGATCCTTTACCAATTGCTTCAGGATAGTGTTATAGTAATCTGCAGTGTCTGTAGAGTGTCTTGGAACTGTGAGAATGCAGACTGTCCTCTGGTAATCAAAAACAGTAATGACTATGCCCTTATTGGGTGACTTCTGTACTCGTGATGATATTTAGAGGCGATTATCAAACACGTTCACTCTCACAGGCTGTCAACAATCAACTGATAGAGCTATCACTGTGTGATTTTCAGTGATTAGCGACTAGAATACGTAGTTCAATGACACATGGACAGATGTCGCAATCAGACACTTAATGAAAGGAAAAAAAAATCAGTGCCAGTCTTTATTGAACATCCCTCGTAATTTGTATAGTACCATGGTTTACACAGAGTATATATGAGCAGATACGTACATTGTATCCCAAAGTGGACAAATTGGTCTCAAATGGCAAAAATGTTCTTTATCTCATTACCTTCCCCTTATGTAGGACTTGTACCCCTAGGACTTGCCAGCCAGTGCCTAGGGACAGACTCCTGTCGGGGAGCACAGGAACCTCTGGACCGGACAGAGTGAAGACCTGGAAGCGGGTGGTCACCCCGGCACCAGGTATGATAGTGAGAAAGAGGATGATATGAAATGCAGGCGAAATGGATGATTAGAAAGGTGATGGTGGAGTAATTGGTGCAATGAGTGGCAGGGGAACCGGAGAACTCAGAGAAAACGCACCCAGACGCCGCTTCGTCCACTACGGATACCACACGCGGGTCCCTGGGATCGAACCCGGGCCACCTAGGTGGCAGGCGAATGGGTATTCGTGAATGAGCTAACAAGAATTAATTTGTTCAGAGCCAAAACTCCACATCATGCTCTTCCACCTGGACCCGTAGTTACTGTTGGGGGACATGGAAGCAGCGGTGTATTATGCAAACAATTTTGGAAATTTTAAATCGGTGATTGATGAATGAATACGGATGACGCTCCTTCCATTGAAATTCTTTAGAACTTACTCAACGACACTACACTAGACAAAAAATGAATTGTCTTACTAACTGCAAACTTGAGGTTTTTGTTTCACTCCATCAAAAAATTAGAAACGTCAAACAGATTCTTAACTGAGACAGTTAATGAAGGGCATGACATTGAGAAAACAATTGATTCAACGATAGAAAAAAGGAAGCTATTAAACATACATTTAAAAGTGTGTTGAAAAAAAAAAATGCTGGATTTCATATTATGTGTAAGATTACCACCGGTCTGGGCCGGGTTTGAACCCGCGGCCTTGGGATCAGTATGTCAGCGCTAATCAACTTAGCCACCTTGACCGACACCAACGTGTTCCTATAATCATCCTTAACCTCTGAAAGCCTGTCAATTGAATTCATTTTATGTATCACATTTAACGTGACACATTCAATGTAGACATATCTTGCATTTACTGTGAATAGCCTGTAAAGATCTGTGCATTGCAACTGAACTTTTTATAAAAAAGAGAAAGATAAAAGCTAACTACAGGAACGAGACATCATTTGTATCCAATAGTCTTCCTGGCAGTACATATTAGCAGATTTCGAAAATTTGCAAGTTGCATATTTGCACTTTTAAGTGTAAGAGTGTCTACTGATAGACAAGTTTGAAAATTTGCTATTCTTTTTCTTTTCATCGCAATAGTTCATTACCACTACTAAACATTTGGATGCTGTTTCCGCATTCTTTATATATGTACTTCTTAGGCCCATGGGATAATAATTATTTAGCATTCCTTTTTCATTCTATTTTGAGTAAGCTTTAGCGGAATGGGTCATATCAGACTGAGAATGAAACAGGTGAAATGATGCTCAAATGAATCCGGGGTTAGATTCATCCTATATTTGTCTTCTCACGACAGAGAAAACACCCGATAAAACATACAGGTGAGTCACCCACTTGAGCTTCTAACTCGGAACCTTGGGATGTGAAACGAAAGAGCTATCCGCCGCACATATTGCTTAATTGGAAATAACTCCTAGCCAAAATATAGTGCGAGTTGCGTAACGTGTGTAGAAGAATCACTTTATATGTGAATACTACTAATATTTAAGGAATACACACATGTGAATTTGTCATGGGCACAGAACATCTTTTCTGACTTATTTAACGTTACTTTAACGCCAAGGTCGGAATGGTTTTTTGATCCTTTTATTCAATCTGAGAGAGATGACGTTAGTAGCGCAGTCGGCTCCTGTATTGTCTGCTTGAGTAACTTGCTAATAGATGGTCTCAGTTGCACAGACGCCTTCCTGTGAGAATGTATTGATATAACACAAAAGGTGGATGTTGTTGATGGTGGGAGTACTTGCTTTGTGAGTATTTGCGTACTCGTATACAGTGTTTTCTTTTTGCGTAGTGTTTGACGCCCGTTCTTACTACACACGGCATCACAGGCGGTAGGTATTAATGGCACAGGCAATGAAATCATATTTGAGATGGAAACGTTCCTCGCCGTTATGTCAATTATGAGGACTGAGAAAAAGCTGGGAAAGAAATTTTTCAGAGAGGACAGACGATCCTGATGGGATTTGAACCGCGGACTTCACTCGTTACCACGGAAGCATCTCGGTGTAGCAAGTGTGATGTCGGACAATTTCATAGTTGTATAATCGTCTTCCTGTACCATTTATTTTACTTATTTATTTTTACTTTACGGATGGAACTTTGTGTCGTAATTTCGGTTCCTTCATTTCATCCTTGCCTCCTGAGGGGTAGTAGCCACAATAGACCTGTGTAGGTCAAAGTGAACGAAGTGTCCCCCTCTGTATCTGTACCATGTACCCTTTTAACCCTTTGTGCCGTAATATTGAATTACCAATTCGATATTTACCGGCCGGCAGAAAGAAATCACCAAAAATGCCATGAAGTATGGAGGTACACGGTCGGTGGTTTCCCCATGTCACTTAGGCGAATGCTGGGATACATTCTTTCATAATACAGTTTCCTTTTCATCATTTCCCTTCATTCAATTACCAATGCTTCAGGGGTGCTTTTAGACGGATGGTATTGACAGTGCCGGACAGATAACGCTGTCCTCTGTCGGGGGGATGCCTGTGCGACACTCATCGAACTCACAGATCACTAGCTCCGCGGGGGGAGGGGAACGCCTGTGCGACACTCATCGAACCCACAGATCACTAGCTCCGCGGGGGGAGGGGAACGCCTGTGCGACACTTATCGAACTCACAGATCACTAGCTCCGCGGGGGGAGGGGAACGCCTGTGCGACACTCATCGAACCCACAGATCACTAGCTCCGCGGGGGGAGGGGAACGCCTGTGCGACACTCATCGAACTCACAGATCACTAGCTCCGCGGGGGGAGGGGAACGCCTGTGCGACACTCATCGAACTCACAGATTACTAGCTCCGCGGGAGGAGGGGAACGCCTGTGCGACACTCATCGAACTCACAGATCACTAGCTCCGCGGGAGGAGGGGAACGCCTGTGCGACACTCATCGAACTCACAGATCACTAGCTCCGCGGGAGGAGGGGAACGCCTGTGCGACACTCATCGAACTCACAGAACACTAGCTCCGCGGGAGGAGGGGAACGCCTGTGCGACACTCATCGAACTCACAGATCACTAGCTCCGCGGGGGGAGGGGAACGCCTGTGCGACACTCATCGAACCCACAGATCACTAGCTCCGCGGGGGGAGGGGAACGCCTGTGCGACACTCATCGAACTCACAGATCACTAGCTCCGCGGGAGGAGGGGAACGCCTGTGCGACACTCATCGAACTCACAGAACACTAGCTCCGCGGGAGGAGGGGAACGCCTGTGCGACACTCATCGAACTCACAGATCACTAGCTCCGCGGGAGGAGGGGAACGCCTGTGCGACACTCATCGAACTCACAGAACACTAGCTCCGCGGGAGGAGGGGAACGCCTGTGCGACACTCATCGAACTCACAGAACACTAGCTCCGCGGGAGGAGGGGAACGCCTGTGCGACACTCATCGAACTCACAGATCACTAGCTCCGCGGGGGGAGGGGAACGCCTGTGCGACACTCATCGAACTCACAGAACACTAGCTCCGCGGGAGGAGGGGAACGCCTGTGCGACACTCATCGAACTCACAGATCACTAGCTCCGCGGGGGGGGGGACGCCTGTGCGACACTCATCGAACTCACAGATCACTAGCTTCGCGGGGGGGACGCCTGTGCGACACTCATCGAACTCACAGATCACTAGCTCCGCGGGGGGGGGGACGCCTGTGCGACACTCATCGAACTCACAGATCACTAGCTCCGCGGGGGGGGGACGCCTGTGCGACACTCATCGAACTCACAGATCACTAGCTCCGCGGGGGGAGGTGAACGCCTGTGCGACACTCATCGAACTCACAGATCACTAGCTCCGGTGGGGGGAGGGGAACGCCTGTGCGACACTCATCGAACCCACAGAACACTAGCTCCGGGGGGGGGGGGGAACGCCTGTGCGACACTCATCGAACCCACAGAACACTAGCTCCGATGGGGGGAGGGGAACGCTTGTGTGACATTGGATCAGCGGTATGTGGTGGCTGCTCAGCGGGGACTGGCGCCGCGATGAAGAGAACTCAGCACTTGTTAGGGACTTCCACGCGTCTCTGTGGCCTATTTAGCCGTGATCCTGTGGCACACTGTGGTTCCCTCACTTCGTCCCTGCCTCCTGGGGGAGTATAGTGCAATAAACATATAAGAATAATTTCCGTTGCCTGATTAGAGTCATGTTTTGTTGATGATAGCAATCTGAGCCTAAATGCAAGTTATCAACACTTTTTACTTTCTCTACTGGTAAGTAGAAGTATTGTATTCCACCCAAAAACTCGATGTCGTGATTTCACCGGAAATATATGTTTTGAGGCCCCCTGAATCCAAAAAAAAAAAAAAGCATTTTTAGAAAAAGGTCCGTGTGTGTGTCTGTGTCAGTCTGTGGACAGCATAACTCAAAAACGAAAAGTCGGTTAAAAACCAAAGTTGGTATTTAAATTTAATGTCTTTCAAGGATGCGACACGAAGATTTTGAAGAAAATAACCCCACCCTAAACTACCCTTTACATGGAAAATTTTTCGAGAATTTTGATTTTCTTGAAAATGGCTAACGATTTTGATTAAAATGTCATATGTTTGAGATATTTTTACGACAAATGAAATGTATATCTTGAATTTTCTGGCTATAGCCCCTGTAGTCGTATTTACTCTGGACGACTTTTGCATAACTGGTAAACCGTTAAGAGATAGACCAAATCGTACTATACAAAAATTGTAGATCTTGCTAAAATACATAATTTATGTCTCAATAAATTTTCTTGTAGGATGAACCATTTCGGAGATATTCCTTGTTATGTGTGTGAGTTTCGGAAAACTTAGAACTTTCATGAAATGGATCATCGTTGTTCATTTTTTTTATATGTTAAGTGTAAAAAGAGAACGGAACCTCAAAACTTTAAAACATTTGACTATCGCACAAAGCCTACTGTATTCTAACATTCCCCTTGCACCTACAAGGAAATAAGCAATAAGATAATTTGTACAAATGTTTATCTCAACTAACAAGAAGAAGATATAGGAATAAGAGTTTGTAAGAATGGTTAGTACAAGAGTAGAGAAAGTCATATGAGTGCAACACATCAGATTTTTTTTTTTTTCAGATTTTCCTTTAGGATATTTAAACACCGGAAACTATCCATGCTGTCTACAACAAAAAAGTTGCCCAATGCCAGATGTAGCCATACATCCCATAACACAACTTCTCCACCACCGTGCTTCACAGCGGCTTGAATGGTTTGGGTTCAAGCTCAGCATTTGGTCTTCTGTACCCCAAAATTCGGCTTTCATTTACAAATATGTTAAATTTACTTTCATCTGAGAAGAATAATTTATCGCAGGAACGCGTATTCTTGATTTTATGCCACGAGCAAATTTGAACTCATTCTCGTTCTTCTTGCTGAGTATTATTTTCTTCTAGGTACCCCAGCTCCATAATCTGCGCTATTTAGAATATAACGAACAGCCCTTAGTGTGGTTTCCTTTTCAAACTTATCACTAACATACACAAACAATACAGAAGCTGTCAATTTAGCATCCTTTTTAACCATCCTAATTAGGATTTTATTGTTATTTTTGCGTTAGCTTCTGTGGTCAACTCTTATTTCACTGTTAATGACAGTATTTTTTCTCCATTTAGCGCTATTATGGTGTACACACTTTCCTGGCTTCTTCCAATAACATCAGCAATTTCTGAAAAGTATTTTCCCTTTTGTTTTTGGCACATAACTATTTGCCTTCACACTAAATTTTTGTTTAACTTTGTGGCCCATTTTTCTGTTGGACGACATGTAAGAGGTGTAGCTTGTCACTGAAGGCGCTCCTTGCTGCAAACACTTCTTTAGTGGTATCTTTGTTTACATTCTTAGTGGTGAATGAATATTTTTTCCCTGTTAAATAGCGCCAGAATTGCTGTATTACTAATTTTCTTGAAACATGTTTATCTACTTCTCAAGGCTATGTTACCATATATCTATATCGAAAATATCTCCTGTACGGATAGCCTGGGATTGCGGGATTTTTGAATCTCATCTTTGGATGGTGCTAAACTTAAATACCTAGTAATATATGTATGTACATGTTTGTTGAACATTTCGTTTTTGAATCATGCCGTTCAAACAGAGTCGCGCTTTTTCTAACATGCTTTCTTGGGTTTCAGGGGACCTCAAAAATTGTATTATCCGGTGAAATCTCGCATCGAATTTTCGGGCGGAATGCAATATTTCCTCTTCTTAACTGTAGGTGTGCAGAAGAGAAAGTTAAAACGAGTAGGGACCTACTACATTCGTAATTTTAAAATGTGCGTCGCTTTGTCATGGCTTTGAAATGCATGGTCACAAGAAGAAAGAAAAGGTGGAATAACAAAAGTAGGTAAAAGAGTAGAAATTAGCACCAATGACAAAGATGATTCGAAAACAGTAAACGGAAAAAAAAAAAAAAAAAAAAAAAAAAAAAATTACACACACAACACAAATTGTGTGCTTTAACGACATTTAAATCTTAAACATTTAATATTTTAATCAAAATGTTATAGCCATTTTTGAGAAAATAAAAATTGTTCGACAAAAGGAATATTATGTGTGTGCGCACGCGCGTGGTTGGGTGGGGGGGGGGGGGGAAGCAAATTATCTTGAAAAACTTTGAGTTGCATCTTTGGAAGATACTGAACTTATATATATTTTTTTTTTTTTTTAAATTATTCAAAGGGCCTTAAAATATGTATTTCCGGTGAAACGTCGATATAGAATGTTCGATAGAACACAGTACCTTCAGTCTGTACACTAGGCACAGACAGGGTGCGAAATCGTTAAAGGTTAGTAGTGGCATTGGGCGTGGTCAGCACTTGGATGGGTGACCGCTTGGGAACACCACGCCTGCTGCTGGCGCGGAGGACCCGAGTTCGATCCCCGGTACCGGCATGGGTCTGGTACGGGGTGCACTCAGTCTCGTTAGGTCCCTGAGGGGCCAATTGAGGAGCTATCCTGATAGAAAGGTAGCGTCCCTAAAAGGTCAAGTAGTCGCCTTGTGGTCAGGGGAGTCCGCGTGCTGACCCCCACCACCCCCAACCTGCGCTCCTCCGTGGCCTTGGCTGCGGCTGGAGGACGCAGCGGCCGGGCGATGAGGGTAACTTCTGCATAGAGGAGACGCTCTAGGGGGATGTTCCGCTGCTTGTCTCGTTATATAAACCGCCATCCAGGGATATTTTAGAGGGGGGAAATTCTGGGTATAAAATCATTGGTATCCCCCCACCCATCCCCGGGATTTCGCTCACAGGGTACAGGAAGTAAGAAATGTATGAGTAAAGAACGTTACATGGATGTTATATCTCTTTTTCTTGCATATTTGAGCACCTTAGGAAAAGCATGGACGCATGTGCTTGAGAAGGATGTAGGTATTCCTATTTTATTTATGGAATATGAATTTCGTTATGTGAACTCAATACCGGTGTTTTGGAAATGGAACTATGTATACGCATTTTCTGTGTTCAAGTGCACTGTTAGGTGTTGTTCCACCAAAAGGTGTTACGTAAAACAAAGCATAAAAAAATATTACCCAGGCACGAAAATGTGCCTGTAAATCACCTCCCGGAAGAACCAGCAGCAATTATAATTTCGCGATATGAGAATTGCATATGTACTTTAAAAGGGCGCTAATTTCTAAAGCTGATACTAAGCTTGTCAGGCACATTAAGCTCTAACCGCGTTAACTATAGAACAAATAAAACACTTTCGAGGTTTGTTTACAGGCATCAGCATTAATGTTTCAGCTATATTCACATTATTCTTACGTCACATTTAAGCACTAAGACAGTAGTGCAGGTTTATTCCTTTCGAAGTGAAACGATTCAATGATTGTTATTATTTATTCGTTTTTATTCGATAAAAGCAGCTCTCCTCCAGGTATAATAAATGAACATAATCTTCAACCATAAAACATTGTCTAGTACCAGTGTCATTTAATGTCTCGAAATCGTTCTGAAAACTTTGTTCTTTCCTTTATGTAATTAAGACAAAGAAAGTGGGGACAGAAGCATAGAAAGAGAAAAGTAGATTCGTGTCTTTCTTAGCCAAATAGAACTGTTAAAACAGCGGACATGTTTACTAAAGTCATGCACATAAAATAACCGATTTTACTGATTACCTGACTTAATCTGATTTGTTTCTCTGAACTGATTTGTATCACCATGTCGCAAGCCTTTGAATTGCAACAGATAGGGTAATTCATTATTCTTTTCAAATTAATTAATAAATACGTTTTCTTTGATAGCGCATTTCTCAATTTTAGTTGATCTAATACCTAAACCGTTTTTAACCTGCTTTTGTTGCGTGATTTCTTTATACCACACATCAAGTCTTATATAGCGAAAGCTTCAAGAACTGCTACGATAATAAAGGCCAAAAAAATGTCCAATAAACTTTCAGTTTCGCGCATTCGCACAGATTTTGTATAGATATTAACAGAAAATATTATTCAGATAGGCATAAACTCCAGCACTAAGCAATTAACATGACCATTAAAATACCTACATCTGGGCATAAACTGCACATCAATTTCAGATTAACTCCATAATCTCTTCTGATATAAATTATACTATTACATGGAGAAATATACATTGTAGCGCTTTAAATTGCCAACTAATTAGAACCTCTCTTGACAAATTCCAGGTCCTGAAGTAAAAAAGAAAAAAAAAAATGCATACAGCAAGAGATGGTGCAACAGGAATCTCATCCCTCACAACGATTCATGTGTGGACCGTGCTGCATAAAAATCTCACGTGTTGCACTCACATGACTTTCTCCACTCTTGTACTACCTATTCTTAAACTATTATCCCTCTATCTTCTTCATGTTAGTCGAAATAAACATTTGTAGGAATTACCTTACTGCTAATTTTCTTACAGGTGCAAGGGGAATATGGGAATACAGTAGACTTTAAGCGATAATCAAATCTTTTAGGCTGGCCGCTATGTGGAGGCTTTGAATTTCCGTTCTCTTCACACGGACAAAAGATAAAAAAATAAAATAGCATACATAAAAACAAAATAACATTTGAGAAAAGTATAAGTATTGCAAAACTCACACAAATAACAAGGAATATATCCGAAATGGTGCGCGCGCACGCACGCACACGCGCACGCACACACACACACACACACAAACACACACACACACACACACACACACACACACACACACACACACAAACATACCAAAATTGCAATCAGTATCATTGTCCAAACACAGTTCAATACTCTACTGCTGTTACGAGTATAATAATATTTGCCTTTCACTATATGATAAGTACTAGATTTATGAAGTACTCAATTAGACTAAGGTAGATAAAAAATTAGAGGTAAATAAAGATGTAAATGTTCAAATAGAACATCACCAACAATATGTACATGTATATATAAAATGTAATTTGTATGTAAATAAATAAATTCAAGCATGTAGTATTCATATGGAATGGGGCATGCAATTAAAAAAAAAAAAAAATAATAAAAAAAAACACACACACACACACACACACACAGCATTTGAACATACAAGTGTGTTTTAACACACATACACACACACACACACACACACACACACACACACACACACACACACACACACACACACACACACACACACACACACACACACACACACACACACACACACACACACACACACACACACACACACACACACACACACACAGCATTTGAACATACAAGTGTGTTTTAACGAGATCTACCCTTGCTGTAGTGTAAGATTTGGTCTATCTCTTAGGGTTTACCAGTTATGCAAAAGTTATCAAGAGTAAACAGGACTACGTGGACTGTTGCGAGAAAATTCAAAATAGGTATACATTTCATTTGCCGTAATAGCTTAAACATATGGCATTTTAGTCAAAATCGTTCCAGATATTTTTGAGAAAATACAAATTTTCGAAAAATTTTCCACGTAAAGGGTAGTTTAGGGTGGAGGAATTTTCTTCACGAACGTGTTGCATCCTTAAAAGATGTTGAACTTAAATACCAACTTTGGTTTTTAACCGACTCTTCGTTTTTGAATTATGCTGTTCACAGATATACACAGACACACACACGCGCGCGCGCGGAAGCTTATCAAAAAGTGCTCTTTTTGGATTCAGGGGCACTCAAAACATATATTTCCGGTGAAATCTCCACATCGAATTTTGAGATCGAATACAATACTTCCTCTTATTATTCTGCAAATTACTAGAGAAAGTAAAAACTAGGTAGCAAAGTAAAGAGAAATAGTGTAACAAGAATCTCATGCCTAGCAACGATTGATGCGTGGAACTTATGACAAAAACTAGGTAGTAAAGGCTATGAGATTCAGACTAATTTCAAATCTCAGAACATGAGCATCACGAATTTGTAAAACGTAATTTAAGAAATACTAACCGTTTAATTGTAATAAACCACAGCCAACAACAATTCTTGTCTCAGGACAGCTATCTTGTGTTATTTCTACGATAAACATTTGCTGAATATTTCGTTTCTTACTCAGATAATTGCTCGTTACAGCGAAAGTCTCTTCTGGCTTGCGCTTTAAACTAATCTAAATCACAGAATAAATCGGAGACGAGATATCACTTTTCGAAATTAAACTGTCACTTTAGATAAATAAAAACACTGGTATTTGAAAGCACTCACATGCCAGATAAACCTTGGCGACTCACTGTTGTCCGTCGTAAACAAACAAGCGTAATAAACGTGACCGTGAAAGTGGACTCACCTGAGAGGAGCAGGAGACAGAGGGCGACAACAGCGGGTGACATTTCGGGCCGTTCTGATATTCCCACCGGCCGCTGCACCCGTAGACTGTACGACTCCGCTTACATCGCCCCCTCTATGTTACGATGCGGTGCGCAGATATTTATACAACCGTTTTGTCCGCGAGTCGGAGTAATTGTGCCAGCATTACGGGGTAATTAGCACAAACGTCATAGTATCGAGACAATTACGGCATCATTTCAGCACTGCGAAGGCCCTTTTCGAAGGGCCTATTAATCCATAACTGTCATCTTCCGCTGGCTTGCACGGGAAGTAGAATTAAGTACGCTGGGAGAAATGAGTAAATTGATATTAATATTGTAACACTTGTGACATCCTTACTTTGGAATAAACACCTTTTAAAGTTGAAGCGGTTATACCTACTTGCACTTAAAATTATTCCCCTTCCCTCATCGTCAGTTTCCATCTTTGGTTTTGTAGGTACACATATCCTTCATAGCATTAGGGGCATCGTCATGTCAATATGATTTATTTCTATTTTATAAGTAGATATGCGAAAACTTCACTGGCTCTGTTCTTCTTGATTAACATTTTTGGATTAAAATTACTGTTAGTCATTTTCTGAAACACGGGGGACATGCAGTCAAACGAATATAACACTTTAATAACTTGAAATTAAAATGTAAGAGAAATAACCATAAATGGTACATACATGTATTGTTTTAGAATGTATGGACATATATACGGGCCCGCCTCTGTGAAGTGGGGGTAACATACATCTTCGTATTCAAGAGATTCCGATTTACGTACTTCTCGGTTAGTGTGAGTGGCTCGGATGTTTCTCCCAAGTTTGCCCGAATCCAGAATAGATGGATGTTTGATAAGCTTAAGCCCGTGGATCCCCGGCTCATTTGAACATCGTTTCACCTATTTCATTCATTCATTCGTCGTCCAATGACCTAATCGGTTAAAGGACGCTAATTTAAAAGTATCTGTGCACTCACATTACTTTCTCTATTCACTCTTATACAAAATATTCTTAAAATGCTAATTCTTCTATCAACTTCATGTTAATCGTTATAGGCGTTTGTTATTATATTATATATTTCCTAATAGATAAATGGGAACAGAACACAGTAGGATTTAGTGGGAGTCAGGTCTCTTAGGAGCATGTCGCTATGTAATGACTTTAACATTTCATTCTGTTTACATTTCAAGAAATGTACTGTTTACCTACATAAAAAAAGAATAACGACTTGCGATTTAAGAGAAGTTTAACTGTTGAAAAATTAAAAAAGTTCAAAGTAATATCTTGAAAATGAATCATTCTATTAAAAAAATAAGTAAAATTCTGTTTTTCAACTAGATATAGATTTACACTTTTTGCGTCGTAAGACTGTCTATTTCTTAACGCGTTTACCAGTTACGCAAAAAATAATTCAGAATGAGGACTTCTGAGAACATTTCCAGAAAATTCAATATATACATTTTATTCGTAATGAAAATGTCTTACACATATACTTTATTCAAAATCGTTTGAGCCATTTTTGAGAAAATCAAAAACTTCGAAAAAAAGTTCTGTGTAAGGCACAGTTTTTTAGCTGAAAATCGTGTTACATCCTTGGGAGATGCTGCACTTACATATCAGGCACTCACACACCGACCTTTTTCTAAACATGCTTCTTTTGGACTCAGGGAGTCTCCAAACAAGTATTTTCCGTGAAATCTCGGTGTCGACTTTTTGAATGGAATGCTACACTTTCCCCACTTACTATCCAAAAAGTTCAAAAGGAAAACCTATATTATTTGTTTTAAAAATGGGAGTACCTACTATTTATCAATGTTTTGTCTTGGACCTGTTAAAAAACGTAAGTGTATTCTCTTTTGTGCATAAAGGAATTGTATTACCTGACTATACCACTCATGCCGGATTATCACCTCTTGGTCGTAGTCACAGAACACCTAGTAGATCGTATTATCACTTTGGTTATTTTTTATACATATAACCTTTTCCTTTTCTTACATTCTGAACATCTGAAGTATCCATGTGCAATAAAAACAATTAGCGGGCCATTCAAAAATGGCAAACAAAACATTTGACGAATATTCTAATTGAAGAGGCGGAGTCAAATAACTGTAATTTTAAATATAGTATACCTACCTTTAATGAATAGCAAATTCGTTCATTTATATTCATGTCTAACTCCTCACTTCCCTGGATTAAATGCTAAAATTGTTATTGTTCTCACAGCCTACTAGATTAGTTGTAGTGCCAACTGTGAAAATAAATTTTAGTTAGAATGTTATTGTAAGTTGTTTACTTTTAAACTATTATTATTAGATATTATTAAATAAATGAATTGTTAATTATTTCGCAGGATAGTTAAACAAATACCACTCGAGGTTTTATATGTGGAATAATTTTTCTCACGCTCGCAATCATCATGTAAAACTGATATGAAACCCCCTCGTCATATTACTACAGATATATGTTGTAAATGTTATATGTAAGAAATAAAATGTCACAGAGACAAGTTACATTTATTTGTGACCCTCGACCATTCCAAGAGCAAGAAAGAAAACGTGATGGCAGAAGACAAGAGAGAGATCAGCGCCAAATTTTCGCCTTTCTGGACGAACCTAAAATGTTGTTTTGCCAAGAAGAGGGACAATTTAAAATTGCAGGTATCACAACGGTCCAAATTTAACCACCCACTAACCAGTTGGAACTGCGATTTTGGGGAATATGTGGGATCTATGTATAAGATGCAGATAAATATTCGCAAGTCCGGGAACATCATTTCACAATTTCTAAGCTAAGTGAAGAGAAGCAGACAAGGCAGCTGGTCAGTGAAGATAAAACCAAGCCATTTACTAAGAAAAATGAAACGGTTAGCTGGAATAAATATTTCAGAAAGGACCTTAGAAACTTTGTGGTTAAATAAGCTACTGCTGAATCTACATAATATATTTTATTAATCATGTTCGATGAAGAACTAAATAAGATTATGATCGTGCATGTAAATTCACACGTGGAAGAAGCATAACCAGCATCAGCAGTTTCAGCAGTAAAAATGCAAAACTTTTCAATAAAGATTGAAAAAACTGGGCAAATAACTGAAGGAAACTAGCAATAGGAATAGGAACTTTCGCCTTAAATCCCAAACACCACATCAGAATAGACCAAGATTCAATAGAAATGGTAAATATTGTTATAAGCATTTCAGGTTTGGTTTCAAATGCAAACTCTTTCATTCTGAAAGAAGCCATACTAAGGATTTTAATGCCCCCAAAAAATCCTCACCATGCTCCACCAGATTTGAACCCAAGACCCCGAGAACCAGAGGCTCACAAATTCCAGGGAAAAGACAACACTATAGCAGATAATTTGTGAAAACTTGAGAAAATAACATCATAAACACGATGAAATTGCCAAAGCTCAAGAAAGTGATACACAACTTTACAATTTACAACTGAATCCTTGCAGATCTTTTAAATACAAGTCAAATACTTTAGCAATCTGGATGGCCATTACGGGTGTAATACTCCAAAATCAACCATTAGACCTTATTTTCTACCTAAATTAAAATATTTTATCATAATATGTATCATCCTGGTGTATGGGATACTGTAGGGCTCATCACATCTGAAGTAATCTGGAACAATATTAAAAAGATTTTGACAGCTGGGCCAAATTTTGTTTAAACTGTCAAAGAAATGAAGTACACAGACATACAAGATAAATTATGATTTTTTTTGAAGAGGATCAAAGATTTAATATAGTTAATACAGATTTAATTCATCCCTTACCACCTTCAGAAGGATTCACATATTGTCTTACCCATATTGCTGGATTTACAGTTTGGATGGAAGCAATTTTGCCTTTAACAAATGTAACAGCTGAAACTGCAGTTCCGGCATTTTACAATTAGATTACAAGATTTGGTACTCTTTCAAAAATCATTTCTGATCAAAGCAGGCAATTTAACTTGGATCTTTTTCATTCCCTTGCTCAACAATGCTGATGTAAACTTATTATAACACAACCTGCCATCCTCAATATAATGGAAAAATTGAATGTTTCTGCATACACCCATCCAGGAAGTAAGGAACGATTGAGCCTGGTTAAATCAAAATAAAAGATATCAGTACTAAACATAGGACTTTACACTACTTTTCTATGTAATCATCATACTTGTCAATACATTTGTTGTAACGTGAGACCAGTTTTTCAATATTGTTGTTGTACTCATTTGCCACCAAAGATTTAAGCCAGGCTGTCACTGCTTGCTTGAGTTCATCACTTACAAACTGTTTTCCACCCAAAAATTCTTTAAGTTTTGGGAATAAGTAAGCAGGATGACCAAAGATTTCCCATTTTAGGCATTGAAGTTCCTGCTGTGTGCATGCTTATGCATGAGGCCAGGCATTGTAATGGATCAAGAACACTTTTGCCAACAGCCATGTTGCTTGTTTTGAATTGCACGTAGAAGCCATTAAGGAGTTTCACAATAGGCTTCTGAGTTTATTGTTGCTCCTCTTGGCACAAACTCCTCTTGACGTGGATTAAATCCTTTCAGTCCCAAAAATCCCTTCCCACAACTTTCCGGGTGTGCAAATTTGGTTTTTCCTTCTTGGGTTTTGTGGGAAAATTTGTGTGATACCACTCCATTGTCTGCTGCTTGTTTTCTGTAGTTTTGTGGAAACCCAAGTTTCATTTCCAGTAACAATGCAGTCAAGCAAGTCAGCCTCTTTGTCATATTGTGTCAAAAATTCATGGGCTGCACCCACGCGATTTGCCTTGTGGCCATTATTCAAGATTTTTGGCACCTATCAAGCACACATTTTCTTGTAACCAAGGTGCGCTGTCACTATTTCATGCAGGAACAAACGTAAAATTTGTGGAAAAGATTTGTGTAATGTACTCGAAACGTCGGTTTACCGGAATTGTGTCACAAACTTTTTTCTACAGTTTTTCCGTATCAAGTGATGGCCTCCCAATCTGATCTTCATCATGCATGCTGGTCCTTCCTTCATTGAACATAATGCATCATTTCCTCACTGATAACTCATTAATTGCACTTTCACCGTAAACATTCATTTGCCTATAAATGTCAATAGGCTTAACATTTTGAGCGTTCAGAAAACGAATGACACTTTATATTTCACATTTAGCAGGATTTTCGATTGGCAGCACCATTTCAAATCGCTGCAAAAACAATTATCATGACCACACACCAATTAGACTCAGCTCACATTGAAGACAAGGAATAAGATACCTGCCATTAACACTATCGCAGTGGTGGGGGGTATGCACAGAGCACAATGTGCAATTGTTCTTTACTTTCTCGATAACCCTTACATATCTGAATATATGATGTGAAATAAAAATTAAAAAAGTGCTTTGTGCATTCGTGCAACTTACTTTATTCGCCCTTGTACAGAATGTTCTCAAAACACTTATTCTTCTATCTACTTCTTACTAAATCTAGATAAACGTTTGTAGAAATGGCACTATTATGCATTTCCTTATAGGTAGAATGGGAATAGGAGAGAAGGCTTAAGTTATAGACAAATCTTTTAAGAGCTGGCTTTAAAATTCCGTTCTCTTTGCCTGGCCAGGAGGTTTAAAAAATAAAGTACTCCACATGTGGGAAAAGCAAAGTATTTCAAAATTCAAACCAATAACAAGGAATATCTCAGAAATGGTTATTAAAAAAGATGGTAAGCGTGCGCTAACGAGATGTAATTTTTGTGTAGCACGATTTAGCCTGTCTCTTACAGTTTGCCAGTTACGCAAAAGTAATTCAGAATGAATAGGACTTCAGAGGCTATTCCTACAAAATTCAAGATATACATTTCATTTGTTATGAAAGATCTTAAACATGCAAAATGTTAATCAGAATTGTTAAGAGCAATTTTTAAGAATGTCAACATTTTTTAAAATGTTCCTTGAGAAGGGTAGTGTAAGACAAGTGCATTTAGTTGAAACTTTTTGTGACAGATCCTTGAAACACACTGAATATCAAGTTTGTATTTAAACAACTTTTCATTTTTGCAGCTATACTGTTTACAGACAGACAGAGGTACATGACATGCGCATGCACGCAAATATTTATTGCGTTATCTACTTCATGTTAATTGAGGTAGTTATTTGTACAAATGGTTTTATTATTACACATTTCCTTGTAGGTACAATGATAATAGAATACTTTAGGCTTAAGCAAGTTGAATTCCCTTTCACAGCCAGGACATAAAAAAGAAGAAAGGAGGAAGAAAGAAAGAAAATACTAATAACTTCCTATTTGAGGAAAGTATTTGTATATGAAAAATTCAAACCGATAACAAGGAAAATCTTGAAACCACTTAATTTTGCTATACTGCATTTTTGTAAATAATGTAATTCTTTGACATACTCTGTATCAGATACACCAAGTTACAACATTGATAACAGATCTGATGTTGCATTCATATGCCTTTCTCTATCCATTCTTTAACAAAGTATTTTTTTTTCTATCCACTTAAAATTAACCAAGAACATTTTAGAATGTTTCCTTGTAGGTATAAGGGAATAGGTAAATACAGTATGCATAAGTGATAGTTAACTCTTTAAGAGCTGGCCCTATATGATGGATTGACAATTCCAATTTTTTTGCATGATCAAGAAAGGTAAGCCTTTACACTTAAGAAAAGTAAATTCAAACCAATAATCTCATAAAGAGTTAATAGAAAGGAAAAGAGATAAGACAGAGCCACTGTCTAGCTCTTAAGTTTACCAGTTACGCAAAGGTCATTTAGAATGAAGATGACTTAGATGCTATTCCCATAAATTTCAAGATAATGTAGATTTCATTTCTCATGAAAATATCGACACCTATAGTATTTTAATCAAAATCATTAGCCATTTTTGAGAATGTGAGGATTTATTAGAAATGTTTCATGTCAGGGGTAGTTTGAGTGGGGTGATTTTCTTGAGAATTTTTGTGTTGCATTCTTAGAAGATGAGAGAGCTTAAGTATCAAATATGGTAACAAACCAACTTTTTATTTTTGGGTTATGTTGTTCTCATGTGTACACACACCTTTTTCTAATGATTCTTTTGGGATTAGGGAACCTCAAAATATATTGGGGAAATTTCGACATCTAATTTTTGGGTGGCATGAAATATTTCCCATATTTACCAAATACATAGTACCTGGGCGACCGAGCTTCGCTCGGTGTTTTTCGCCTCTGTTTTTGTGAAATCTTGTTTTTTGTGGGAGAAGATACTTATTTAGATAAACCTGAAAGGCAAAACGTTAACTAAATAAAACTACTTGTCGCAATTGTTAAGAGTAATGTCCGAGATACAAGAGATAAAGAAATACATAAAAATGTCACAAACACCGTCATTTCAGCTGTAAAACGTGTACTGCTGAAAGCAGGCCTCCCCCATAGATATCCACCGAGTTTGAGGTTTTCGTCGAGCATTTGTTCCATTATGGAGTTCACTTCTTTGCTGCTGTGATTGACTCCAGGGTGTTAACAAGTTGGCCAAGGTCCTTCATACTTCCGTTGAGTTCTTCCATGGCTTCCTTAACCCCGGCCAGTCGCTTGTTAGTATTCTTCGATAGACCTGTCTTCATATTGGAATTCCCGTCTTCATCTTTTAGGTTGTGGAGTTTACATTTTCAATTTGCCTTCCATTTTTGTTCCCATATTTTCTATTCCGTAGTTTACACTTTTCCAATTCAGTTTTCATATTTGTTTCCTCTGCTGCATTCCGGAATTCATTTCATTTCCCATTATGTCCATCTTGGCTAACATTTGTTTCATCAACTGTTCCATATCGTGCTTTTCGTCGCACTCCGGACACCAATTGTGATTACTTTATTTTTTATTAAAACACCGGAGCGACACTAAGCAAAAGGACTGTTGAATAACAAATACTACAGAAAGAAAAGCTGGTTGATAAAGCCATGTGAATGTACTGCGCATTTATGTTTCAAACATATAGAAAATTGTACAAATTGTTCGTCGAAGCGGAATAGTGAAAGAAAGGTGATTGTGTTTCACTAAAGAAAAATGAGTAGAAAAACCGTGTGAATGTTATACGTTGCACTTATATTTCAAGTGTATGGAAAAATGTATGGATTGTTTGCAGAAGAGGGAGTAGTACGTTAGGTAAAGGAAAAGGGAGCAGAAAAAACCGTGTGAACGTAATACATTGCGTGGTAAAATGGATTGCATAAAAACCTTCGGCATGAAAAAAATTAGATATGTCACTTTTCATGGCGATCGGTCAACCTGTTTTGGAATTTAATCACTCTTCAACATAAGATATGTATAGGCCTTGGTATGTATGAAGTTGATAAGCCATAGGGAATAACATGTGAATTGTTACGTAAAACAAAAGTGAGTAGAGAAAGTAGTATGAATGCAATACGTTGTACTTGTTTCAAACATATAGCAAATTGTATGAATTATATGTTGAAAGGCGAATAGCGAAAGAAGACTGATTGTGTCTCGTAAAGGAAGAATTAGTAGAGGAAATCATGTGAATGTAATACGCTGCATTTATATTTCAATCCTAGAATATTATATGAATTGTATGTTGAAGGGCAAACAGAGGATACATGAATGCGCAATGTAAAAGAAAAGCGAGTAGAAAACCATTTGAAAGTAATATATTGTGTAGTAAAATTGTTACCATAAAAACTCTCCATGAAAAAAATACATATACGTGCCAAATTTTGCGGTGATCGGTTAAGCGGTTTTTGAGATTAACAGTTAGATATATACAAACATTCAAGTTGTATAGATGATATGAAGTGTTTGTAGAAGAGTGAGTGGAGAAAGACACGTGAAGGTGTTACCTAAAAGTGAGTGGAGTAAACACTGTGAATGTAACATGCAGCATTTCTATATCAAACATGCACAAAATTGTATGACTTATTTCTAGAAGAGTAAGTAGAGAAACAGTTATGAGTGTGTTACCCAAAAGCAAGAAGAGAAAACAGTATGAATATAATATGGAGCATTTCTGTTTCAAACATGCACGAAATTGTATGACTTATTTGTAGAAGAGTGAGTAGAGAGAGATGTGAATGTTTTACCTAAGAGTGAGTAGAGAAAACAGTATGAATGTAATACGGAGCATTTCTATTTCAAACATACAGAAAATTGCATGACTTCTTTGTAGAAGAGTGAGTAGAGAAAGAGATGTGAACGTGTTACCTAATAGTGAAAGGAGAAAACAGTGTGAATGTAATAGCATTTCTATTTAAAACATACAGAACATGGTATGACTAATTTTGAAAGTGGGGATAAAAGTGTTTTTTGGTGCAAAATCATGTTTTTTATGGAAAATTGTTCATAGAAGACTGAGTAGGGAAAGAGATGTGAATGTGCCACCTAAAAGCGAGTAAAGAAACCGCTGTGAAAGTAATATGCAACATCTCTATTTCAAACATACAGAAAATTGCATGACTTATTTGTAGATGAGTGAGTAGAGAAAGAGATGTGAATGTGTTACCTAATAGTGAAAGGAGAGAACAGTGTGAATGTAATAGCATTTCTATTTAAAACATACAGAACATGGTATGACTAATTTTAAAAATGGGGATAAAAGTGTTTTTAGTGCAAAATCACCTTTTTTATGGAAAATTATTTATAGAAGAGTGAGTTGAGAAGCAGATGTAAATGTGATACCTAAAAGTAAGTACAGAAACCTCTGTGAATGTAATATGCAGCATCTCTATTTCAAACATACAGAAAATTGCATGACTTATTTGTAGCAGAGTGAGTAGAGAAAGAGGAGTGAATGTATCACCTAATAGTGAGAGGAGAAAACAGTGTGCATGTAATAGCACTTCTGTTTCAAACATGCAGAACATGGTATGACTTATTTTAAAAGTGGGGATAAAAGTGTTTTGTGGTGCAAAATCACGTTTTTTATGGAAAATTGTTTATAGAAGAGTGAGTAGAGAAAGAGATGCGAATGTATTACCTAAAAGTGAGTAGAGAAACTGCTGTGAATGTAATATGCAACATCTCTATTTCAAACATACAGAACATGGTTTGACTTATTTTAAAAGCGGGGATAAAAGTGTTTTTCGGTGCAAAATCACACTTTTTATGGAAAATTGTTTACATAAGAGTGAGTAGAGAAAGAGATGTGAATGTGTTACCTAAAAGTGAGAGGAGGAAAACCGTGTGAATGTAATAGCACTTCTGTTTCAAACGTACAGAACATGCTATGACTTATTTTAAAAGTGGGGATAAAATGTTTTTGGTGCAAAATCATGTTTTTATGGATAATTGTTTATAGAAGACTGAGTAGAGAAAGATATGTGAATGTGTTACCTAAAAGTGAGTAGAGAAAACACTGAATGTAATATGCATGTATAGAAAAATTTAACCAAATCTTTAGAGCCGTTTCTGAAATATGGGGGATATATACAAGAATTGCACTGTAGAAGTGGGAATAAAAAAGGTTATTTTCTATGTAAAATCGCGTTTTTTCAGGAATTACACCTATATAGATGAACTTAAAAAGCAAAACTCTATCTGAATACAAAATTTGATCGAAATCGTTAGAGCCGTTTCCAAGTCGCGCGGAATGTATATATATATATACACAAGAATTGCTCGTTTAAATATATAAGATATGTAGTACAGAAAGTAAAAAAGAATGAGCATACCATACATACAAAATCTGAATGAGTGTCTCCTAAGGAGAGTGATGGGTAAAATTTATTTTGCACAGTTTTAAAGCTACATACTTCATTTCTGTATGTAAATTAGTTTTTGTATTATTGAATGTTTTCCTTTGAGCAATTCGCAAATTTCAAATGAATACACTCCACATTTTTTTGAAAAAAAGTATAATTTTCTTTTCACAAACCCAGAAACTCATTTAAAAAATTTAATGCAAGGATTTTGTAATATTTTAACTATAAGGGAAATTAAAAAAAATACATACAAATTACAGACGAAACATTTCAAAATTGTTGCAAATAATTAACATACATTATTATTTATTTATGCCAACAAACTTACTGTTGGTGTTTTTAAACACACAAGCTGTGTGTGGGCAATGTTCGAGAGGTAGAACTGGAACTTAAAAATTCAATGCCACAGCTGGGATTTGAACCACAGACCCTCCACTTACCAGGCGGGTGCTCTAACCATTAAGCTACTGTGACAACCTGCCAGAATGACATTGAATTCTCAAGCCAGTTCGTATTTTTCCCAGTAAACTGCAAAGGCAGTCTCACATCAGAGACAATTACCCCAATGGTGACTTTCTATTGTAAGTACTTTATGTCCCAGGATTAATTAACCTTCAGATGGTAATTACCAAACAAACTGGTTTGAGAATTCAATGTCATTCTGCCAGGTTGTCACAGTAGCTTAATAGTTAGAGCACCTGCCTAGTAAGCGGAGGGTCTGTGGTTCAAATACCAGCTGTGGCATTGAATTTTTAAGTTCCAGTTCTACCTCTCAAATTAACGTACATTTTATTTTTATCTCAAAAAGCACTACATTAGTCTTACATCTCATTCGTCAGTGTTTTTGTCCTGCTTTGTACAATGTACAGTAACATTTTCAGTCTTAAAGCACCTAATTTATGCATGTTATTTCATTTTGAATGTACTTCATAAAAGTGTAGCAAAGACTGAAGTAAAGAAAAATGAGTTTAACAGTTTGAGTGCAGTTTAAGCAGAAATAATGACTTAAGAGACCTTCCTAGAAATTTCCCACTTTACAAGTAGCTTATAGTGGTTTTTGTCTAGCCATTTTCATAACTATGCAAGTCCTGTTTCTATATATACAACTGAACTGATATTTACGCTGTACAAGAACTATGCTAAAATATTTACATTGAAGTAGTTCACTGAAATATTTGCACTAGCCTTGTTTATGATTTAATACAGCGGCCACCATCTCAATGCACAGTGTGCATAGCAGGTCATGCAAGTTTACCCGTTGCATGCCGGAATAGTCTACTGTACACTTCGTAGCCTTCAGAGCAGTGGCGGAATGTCGGTCTTGCAATTTAAATGCACATTTGACTGTGCAACAATAATAATGGAATTGTAATTTGAGGGATATAATTGTTATATAAATTGTTTTAATATAACATTGCTTTCGTTATCATTTAACTATGTACTTTTCTTTTAATGAAAAAACAAATGAACAATTAATTGATAGTTTAAACAAAATGAAAATCTACAATCTACTTACAATACAGCAGTATTAAATAGCAGCTCGAAGAAAAGCAATAAGCACAACATATTACTCAGAAGTGGAACCTAGTTTTCTAGACTTTTGTTGTCTCTTTTGACACACTAGTTTTTCAAAATTAGGTATCAATGTTTGTGCAGCAGCTAGTCTAAGTTGACATTTTATGTTCTGATCCGACAATTGACTTCTGCAGCGGTTTTTGTTTAATTTCATTAGCGAAAAAAATTGTTTGCATACATATGTGGATCCGAACATACACAGAACACGAGCGGCATTTCTATGTAGTCGAGGAAATGTATTTCTTGGAAAATGTGAATAGAAATCACTCAAACTAATTCTATTTTGGAATTTATTTTTCAGTTGACGATTGCATTGCAAATCTATAAGTTCAAGTTGCAATTCAGATGGAACATTATCAACGTTTGTAGAATAAGGCTCAGCAAATATTTGGAAAATTGGCTCTAATTGCACCACGTCTTGAAATCTTTTCTAAAATTCTTGGTTCAACTCTCTTAATATTTGAACATATTCTTGCAAGTCCATGACCTGAACAAATTGCTGAACTGTTGAGAGCTTTGGGAAATGTATGAATTTCTTTGAAGTTAACTGCCTTTCCCATATGGATAGTTTCATTTTGAATGCTCTGATACTATCACACAAGTCTGTGATGAGTTGATGCTTTCCTGGCAGCGATTTATTCAGTATATTGATATGTTCTGTCACGTCTGCCAGGAACGCCAAGCCGGAAACCCATTTCTCGTCATTTAATTCCTGTACAGGTGTTCCTTTTTGCTCCATAAAACATGATATTTCACTACACAGTTCAAAGAATCGATCTAGTAACTTTCCACGACTTAGCCATCGAACTTCACAATAGTATGGTAAAGTACCATACTCGCTATTGCACTCTTCTAGGAAGCTTTTAAACTGACAATGACTGAGCCCTTTCGACATAATTGCATTAGTTGTTTTCGTCACAACGTTCATCACATTGCTCATTTTAATGCTTTTGGCGCAGAGACTCTGTTGATGTACAATACAATGTACAGGTATAACCTCATTATTTATGTTCAGACTCTTTATTTTTTCTTTCAAAAGTCCAACCACACCAACTCGACTCCCAACCATACAAGGAGCACTGTCAGTAGTCAATTTATCCCAAGGCAGACCAAAATTTTCAATAACCTCTTCAAGACACAAAAAAATATCTGATCCTTTTGTAGTATCCTTCATTGCAACAAGATCTAACAGTTCTTGTTTAATCTGAAGCTCTGAATCTACACCCCTTATAAATATTGCGAGTTGAGCTGTATCAGATATATCACCACTCTCATCAATAGCCAAGGAATAATGCGTAAATGATTTACATAAGTCCAGAAGTTGCAATTGAACATTGTCTCCTAAATCTTGCACACGACGGGCCACGGTCGAAGGTGACAAACTTATGGCCTCAAATTCCTGGACTTGTTGCAGACACAGTTCCTCTGCTGCTATGGTGATACACTCCTTGATAAATTCACCATCTGTAAAGGGTTTTAGTTTTCTTGCTATTTGGAAGCAGATTTTGAAACTGAGGCGAACAGCCGACTCACTGATGTTATGGTCGTCACTACTTTCCAGCAACCTTTCCTTCAGTTTTCCAACTAATAATGCACGTTTTCCTCTCCTTGGTAACTGTCATATTCACTTGCATGAGTAGAGTAATGTCTTTGCAAATTGAATTTTCTTATTGCATGCAAAGCCTTACCACAAACTTAACATTTTGCCATTCCCCCACTATCTATAAAAAAGAAACACTCTTCCCATGAAGGCATAAATGTAGGAGTAGATGCCCTACGTGTCACATTACATTCTACAGCTGACAAGTTTACGAAAAAAAACCGCAAGGGACGAGACGACACTGCTGTCCACTTCCTCGAACTGAAATCGCATGGCATTCGTGACAGTGCACAGTGCTGCGTCATTTGCTCTAGCACAAAGTCGATCCACTTGGTGGCCGCTGATTTAATATGTTAGTCATTAGAATAATTACATTGTAAGAAATTATAAAAAATACTTAGTAACACAGTACATGGTTACTATAAATAAAGACGTAAACACAAAGGCAACTTTGGAGTACATGCATGACGAGGCTAACAAAATGGAAACAAAGTTTATGTTCTCTTCTTATTAGAAGGCAGATAATTTGGTGTGTTATGTGACATCTAGCAGCAAAACTGCCATTACTATGTTATATCTACCAATTAAGATGTCTCAGTTATGAATCGGAAACAAATCTTCACGGAAAAAGCCCCCACAAAAACCGGTAAAAAGGGGGCATATTTACTTCAGGCAGCAATTGCACCACCTGCCATGCCCCCTCAGAGTGCAGGCCTTTTATACAATGCAATTAGAAAAACTTCCAGGCACAGCAGTGCTTTAAAACTATGCACTTCAAACCACCTAGTATTTTTGGTACAAAAAACACAAAACAAGAAATTGAGTATCATATGCGGGTCCCTGGGGTCGAACCTGGGCCGCCTAGGTGGTAGGTGAACCGCTCGGCCACGGCGCCGCCATGCCAACTGGGACTCTGTATGGAGATCATATACTTAGATCCCATCAAATCCTTGGTGGGCCTGACAAGAAGATCAAGGATCACTGATGGAATCTATCTGGAGAGCATAATATGCCAGTGTAGACAGGCATCAACACTTGGGTGGCAAGCAGTGGACCCATCCCACCGACAGGGTTTAAAAAAAAAAAAAATAAATAAAAAAAAAAAAATAAAAAAAAAAAAAAATACAGAACACTAAATCCATACCACTTGTGTTTAAAATTGCTGTGCAAAGTGCCACACTAATCATGAGCAGTTCTGCAGATAATAATAGTACAAGTATGTAGCACTGAAGAACTATACCTGTCGCATAATTTGTGAATTGGACAATAATTCAATATCACAAGTGTCACACAAAAAATTAGGTAATGCAACAGAGAGAACTTAAGAGTTAGCAATGCACTACAGTTATGAAGTGACCAGAAATACTTGTGTAGCACTGTAAACCAAGCAATAAATGCAACATGAGTAGAGTTATTGGTGCCTTTATCCATTATCCTTGTGCCACTCCTATGTCCAAGGTCTACGACTGCCAAATAAACTAATTACAGGCAAAGTAAGTATTTGTATTCCAGGTATCTTTACAATGAGTAGCCAGGGGAATAATATACCAGACATCAAAGATGATACTGCTTAAGATCTTTCAGAGGAAGAGGACTTCCAAACAGGTATGGATTATGCTAATTTCATTCATTCTGAATCTGTGAGGAAAGTAATGTCCTCAGATGAATGCACACACATAAGTGAAAATGATCTTTCAACGTATTAGCTTCTGCAGTGCTTCAGTATATCTTGAGTGCCTCACAAAATAATAAATCTGATTTGTTGCATTGGCATGAATTTCACTACTCACTCTTGCACAACTATTCTTACAAAGGCTTATTCTCTTATCTACTTCATGTTAATCGAGATAAGACTTTTGTAGAACTGATTTTATTACATACTTCCTTGTCAGGAGAATGCAGTAGGCTTAAGTGAGTCAAATCCTTTAAATGCTGGTTGCTATGTGATGGTTATAAAATTATTTTCCTTTTGCATGACCAGCAGATCAAAAATGAATAATCACTTCCAATTTGAGAGAAGTATAGATATTGGCAAATTGAAGCCAATAACAAAGAAATCTCTGCAATGGTTAACCTCATAAGAAATTGATCTCACAAACTGTGTGCCTTAACATCTAATTTTTTTGTACTAAGACTTTTCTATCTCTTACAGTTTACCACTTATGTAAAAGTAATTCAGAATGAAGGATACTTCAGAGCCTATCATCAGAATATTCAAGATGTCCATCGCATTTGTCCTAAAAATATCTAAAACATGCAATTTAATCAAAATTGTTGCAGCCATTTTTGACAAAATCAAAATGTTTGAAGAATGTACTATGTGAAGGATAATTTGGGATGGGGGAAACACACATGCATGCATGCACACACATGTACACACTCGAGTGTGCATATTTTTGGCTGGAATACATACTTCCTCTACAAGTATGTAATTGAGAATTTTGTTAGCTAATGCTGGATTTCTGACAATGAAGTCATTAATCCTCTTGCTCACCAATATTTTTCACTGATGGATGGGACCCTAGAAGTGGCCGGGCATATTTGAAGGTGGTCTTGGTCCATTTCCTCTTGCAGATCACATAGAGGACAGAGTGGTGAAGAATATATCCCAATTCTGTTCAAATGTTTTGCCAATCATGTCCTGTAATCAATCTGAAGGTTGCAACTGCCATTTTTCGAGGATACAAGGAATTACTATTTGAATGTTTGGTAGTGAATGTAAAAGGCAGCATGCAGAATACTTCTGGATAACTATTAAATGGACCAGTTTTATTGCTGAAATTGTGACTGTATTATACCATAGTCAAAGTCTGGGCTTGCCACAAGGAAATCAAAAACTTCTCTAAATGGTCATTAACAGAATTTCTGATGGAAGTTCTAACAATGGGTGCATTTCTTCCAAGTATTCTGGCTCCTCCCTCTATCAGTGATTATGCCAGGTATTCCACTTTTTTCAGTCCAACATTGTATCATTTGTTCTGTAACACATAGTGGAAGAATCATGCCCACTGCAAGTAAACAAACATGTTACATTCCCTAAGCAGGGAATAAAGGTTAGTGAGTTGGTACTAAATATCAGCACCATCATTTTAGGAACTACAATACTGCCAGGCCAGAGAACAGAATACTCTGACATGGGTGAGTATTCTTCAGAGCAATTGAACTCAGATGTGTGTTAACTTGAGTGATGATGTATATTTAAGGGCATTCAACTACTAGGTCACATAAAATGAATCATGACAAAAGTCAGAGAGAAAGATCAATACAAAATAAAATTCCTAGGCAAAAGTCACAAATATAGATCAATATAAAGAACTAACCATGGCAAAAGCCAGAAATGAAGATCAATTTACAAAAAAGGGTCAAAAGTTATGAAATCTCAATATTTGTGACAGTGAATCTTTAGTTGAAAGTTTCACATTGATAAAAATTTATAACCCTTTCGACTGCTTGGACCTCTGCAAGACAGGCCAGCAGAAAGTCCCTAAGGTGTGCTCCAACATATGATGCACACAGAGAAGTTTGCCACATATGGGACAAGTAAGAGCAGAGCAGGGTCCCCCTTAAAAAGACAACCATGTGTAAAATTGCATTGGCCAATATACAACTGAGCCAAGATCAACTTGTAATGAGATACATGAGAGAAGATTACCCGTTTACTGGAAAGTTCACTGCACTAAGCTTATTTGCTCAGAGAGGTGACCATTTTACATGCAAGCACTGCTCTCTGCACTTCAAGCCTAAAATCTTCCAAAATAACGCAGGATAATTGTCACTGGTTTCTCCATGCCACCAGGTTACACCGTGCAGCTTAAACTAATAAACAGAACAGACGTTCAGAATGACTATGCATGCTTCATCAAGAATGGGAAGATTATTTTTGTATTTTATACAATAAAAAACCATTTTGTTTAATGATTATTTGCTACGCCATGTATCTAATTTACATATGTGCTGGCCTATCACAGCACAACAGCGTCCCTCAGAGGCACATGAGGGGAAGGTCGGTGGATCTAAATATCATCTATTTAGTCCTCCCGGCTAGGTCCGATGGACCCGTTGACCAATGATAGGTGTGGTCCCCCTTGCAAAATGGGGGTATTAAGTCGGGTGATGTAACTGCCACATTGTAAAACTGGTGCCCGTTAAGAAAACAGTTACATGAAAGCCACATACATGAATATGAGTCCTAAAGATAAACATTGCGGAGTTAAAACTGTCCCCCAATCGGATCTCCGGGTGGGGACATCTTTAGGCAAATTTCATCACAACAATTCCAATACTTTAAGAATTCTACAATGGAATGCAGGAGGCATGTCCCAGCCTAAAAAACAAGAGCTAATGAAAATATTAAAAGACCAAGATATAGATGCCTTCACAGTACAAGAAGCCAATATATCACAAGAACAGGAAATATAAGAGGTAGAACTGGTACTTAAAAAATTCAATGCCACAACTGGGATTTGAACCACAGACCTTCCGCTTGCCGGGCGGACGCTCTACCACTGAGCTATTGTGACAAACTGCCAGAATGGCATTAAATTCTCAAGCCAGTTCAAATCCCAGTTGTGGCATTGAATTTTTTAAGTACCAGTTCTACCTCTTAAACTTTGCCCACACACGGCTTGTATGTTTAAAAACACCAACAGTAAGTTTGTTGGCATAAATAAATAATAATTAACAGGAAATATACTTTGAAATGGATCAGTACACTACACATATACTTCCAAAGGCTCGTCAAATAGCAAGTGGTATTCTTACAGGAATTAAAAGAAATATGAAAGCTACTATCCAAATCCAAAAAACAATGGAAGAACAAGATAAATCAGAAATAGTTAAAATTGAAGTATGGAAAAGTAACTACCACTATAGAATTTACAGTATCTACAATCCTCCAGGCAATACACTAGATCTAAATTCTATTCCCATAGAACCCAAAAGTATTTTAATAGGTGATTTTAATGCACACTCCCCTAGGTGGGGCTACAGAGATATAAATTCAGCAGGAAGAGTCATAGAAGACCTATTAAACTCGTCAACAATGGAATTAATATTTAATCCAAATGATCCACCCACTTACCTTCATTATAATGGTTCGGGTACAAATCCTGACCTTCTGATGGTGTCATCTGACATAATTGACAATACAAAAAGAGAAATAATAGAAGACCCAGGTTCAGGCCACAGAATCACCATAAACTCCATAAGAGGTCTAATAAATAAAAGTAACAAACCAAAAGTTAAAACTTCTTGGAATTTTAAAAAAGCAGATTGGTCCAGTTTCCAAAATGAGATAGAAGGGAAGTGTAATATACTGTTAGAATCAGAGTTCAAGTCAACAGATGAAATGAATAAAAAAATTTGTGAAATATTATTGACAGCAGCCAAAACACATATCCCCAAAGGAAAGTTAAAGAAATATAGCTACTTTTGGTCTCCATCTTTATCTAAGTTAAAACACGAAAGAAATATAGCAAGAGTCAAAGCCGAAAGAACCAAGTGTCCAGAAGATGTACAAAACTGGAGAAGAAAAGCAGCCATTTTTAAGAAAGAATTAATTACAGCAAAAAGGGCCAGTTTCACAAATTTTGTAGAACATATGGACTATAGGAAAGATGGAAATAAAATATACAAATTCCTTAATAAAACAAAATTATCAAAAAATACAACTGAACCATTAAAATATAATAACAAAAGCTTAACTACAGATAGGGAAATAGCAGAATCCCTTAACAAGTTTTATGCTCAGTCACAAAGAATACCCCAAGCATATAAAAAACAAGATAAGGCTATCCAAAAAACTATCAGAGAAACTAGTAAGCCAAAAGGTATACGAAATGATATTTTTATTCAGGATTTTAATGAAACAGAACTGGATTTAGCAATAGAAGAATTACAGAACAAAAAATCTCCTGGACCTGACAAGATCCACCCAGAGTTTATTAAACACCTTGGCAGGAAAGGAAAAGAAATCCTACTTAAACTGTATAACACATGTTGGAGAATGACTGTACCTTCCGACTGGAAAAACGCCATTATCATCCCGATTTTAAAGAAAAACAAACCCTCAAACAATATTAATAGTTTCAGACCAATATCTTTGACCAGTGTTATTGCAAAAGTGATGGAAAGAATGGTGGCATCTAGACTTAACTGGTTTCTAGAATATTACAACTTAATTAATAGTTCACAGACCGGCTTCAGACAGAATCATAGTATAAGTGAAAATGTACTCCTACTAAGCCAAGACATTAAGGAAGCTTTCAATAGAAAGGAGAATACCTTGGCAGTATTCATTGATTTTAAATCAGCATATGACTCAGTCTGGAGAAATAAATTAGTTGAGAAGTTGCAATCAATAGGTGTGAAAAGTAACATGCTTAAGTGGATAACTCAGTTTATTTCACAAAGATTTTGTGCCACAAAATATAATACATACATTTCCAAATATAAACAAACACACCGAGGACTTCCACAAGGTGCTGTTCTGAGCACAACACTCTTTAACATATATATAAATGACCTTCCATCAATAATAAAAACTTTAGAAACCAAAATTGCTTTATTTGCTGACGATGTAGTCATTTGGACTTCAGGCTCTTCAAAAAAACCTGAATTAATTAAAGACAGAATAGAAACAGCCCTAAACAAAGTACATGAATGGAGCTCCAAAAACCTCATGACTATCAATGTGGAAAAAACAAATTATGAATTATTTACACTAAAATACAAACCAGTTAATATTAGCATAAATTATAATGGTAAACCACTCAAAGCAGTTGATGATGCCAAATACTTAGGCATCACTTTCGACAGAAAGCTAAGTTGGAAAAAACATATAACAAACATCTCAGAAAAGGTTGAAAAGAAATTGCAAATCCTGAAAAGGTTAGCTGGTGCTAAATGGGGCTGCTCAAGGAGAGTCCTTAACACAACATACAAAATGTATATTAAACCAAACCTCTTGTACTGTTCTGAAGCTTTAATAACAGCAGCAAATGCTAACATCAATAAACTTGAACAAATACAAAATCAGGCTCTTCGCCTAATCACTGGAGCAGTTAAATCCACACCTATTGATGCCATGCTTGCCTTAACACGGACCCCATCAATAACAACAAAAATAGAAGAACAAGCATTGCTCCAACACGAGAAAATGTTACGACTGCCAAACTCTAAATGGACAGAAGAGAACCTCCCCCCTTCAATCCTTAAAACTCATAGTAGTTTCCTAGAAAAGGTAGCACAGATTAAATCCAAATTGAACATTCCTAACACCAGAGAAAATCTACTTATTAGAGAAAATCCATTGGAATTATTGCAACCTACCTTCAATTTGGAATTAATAGAGGAAATAAGTAAATCAGACACACCAAAAGAAATACAAAAACTTCTAGCTCTGGAAACAATCAATACTAGGTATCCCACAGAAGAATGGCTGCACATATATACTGATGGATCCTCGAAGGAAAACCTTACTGGAGCTGGAGTTACATGTTCACATTTTTCCTTTTATCATTCTGTTGGCAGAGACACAACAAATTATGATGGAGAAATAGAGGCTATATACATTGCTCTCCGACAATTATTAAATCTTCCCTTAAATAAATTTAACAAGGCAGTAATTCTTTCGGATTCTAAAGCTGCAATTCAGGGAATATGTTCAAATACTACAAAGAAGTCAACAAAAATTAGAGAATGCTACAAAATGTTAACACAACTCCAAAAAGTTAATAAGACTGTTCATCTCCAATGGATTCCAGCACACTGTGGAGTCATGGGGAACGAAGCTGCAGACTCACTTGCAAAGAAAGGCACAACAATAAAACAAAAGTCTAAATTCAATTTCTCATATTCCTCAATAAAACGCTTGATCATTAAAAATTTTTGTCATTCATACCTACAAGAAATAGAAACAAATGCCAAAGATAAAAAATGGATTACACTACTTTCCAATCCAGATATAATCCCCCAGAGACCAAGGAAAACAGCTGTTGCAGCCTTCCGACTATTGACAAATCATGACTGCTTGGCAAGTCATCTCTACAGAATAGGTATCTCAGCCTCACCAATATGTGTCCTGTGTAACGATCCAGCAGAAATGAATGAAGAACACTTGAAGACCTGTGAAGCATTAAGATCAGAAGAAACTACAGTTCAAAAGTATTGGAAAGCACGAATGCTAATGGCTTCATTGCCAGATGCAAGGCACTAGAAAACAACAACAACATATTAGATGCAATTAACAAAAAACATATTAATGAATATGGCAAGATTGTTATATCAGTATGTTTACATACATTCTTAAAACATATAATAATTATTACTTATTATTTATCTTAATACAATCATCATTATATACATTAATATTGTCATATAGGACACACTCGACAACAAAGGGTTGAGGAATTGAAATTCCAGCTCTCCAACAGATTTAATAAAAAATAAGCCATCAACAGACTTCTGACACCATTCAACAATCTGTTAGGCCCAGTTATCGTATTTCAAAATTGAATCACGTGAAAAGCTGATCCAGATCTACATTAACAGATATGAATTTAGTTTATGTACTACAGCTAAGTTGTTTGGCTTTGAAATCTGATTTAAATAAATTAGTAATGAGTAAACATGGCCGTTGATCTGGAACTAAGTGATTTAAAATATCTGCACAAATAGGGCTCATTTTACTGTTACAATGTTCTGTGTATCTGTATGGGCAAACAACGGTGTAATGGGTGAATGTACATCTTGGACTTGAACAGCCTGTGTCATTCCATAATGTGGTGTGGGAGCAGTTGCTGTCCTTCCTCTCTTTTCCTTATTGACATGCCTGTTATAGATAAGTAATAACCTTAAAATGTATTATTCTTAGAACAGGAGTAAGAAAATCTTTTAAGACCAAAGACCTGCTATATGCAAGGCAAGCAATGTGTGTCACAAAGGGGCAATGACAAAGAATCTATTCTGTATAGTGATGTTTGCAATTAATACTTGATGCACAAGATATTTTTGATTCATGCCTATGAAGAGGGTTCTAACACTTGCCAAGTAAAACCCAAATGTGAATTAAGGAGATGCTTTTTGCTATGCTTTGGAAGTTTATGATGTCTGTCTTAACAACTCAGATCTACAGAGACTGTGAATGAATTGTCCCAATGAAATCACCCTGGAATCCACCGACTGAGAGCTGACATTTGTCTTGACGATATGAGAAAACTTGAGTAAAACTTTACACAGACAGCTCATTCCACTGATATTTGAAATCAGGTCATCTAGGTTGGAAGGCACACTACCCCTATGCCATAGTGTGATGCAAACATCACTTGTAAACATATCATTATTCTGTAAATCTTTATTTAATAAATGCATATTTGACATTTTATTTGTAATATTGTAAAATTAGTTCTGTAAATCGTATAGAAATTGCTTTTTTGATGAAGCCCATATGTAACATGATCTAAGTGGTGAATAAACATAAACATAGAGGTAGGCAACAATAGTTTAATACAGAACCCAAACACTATGTATTTATTGCTTCACACAAGGCCTTATCAATACATTTTAACAGATCTAAAAACCAGAGATTAACTTGCTTGCTGTATTGCTTCCTCCCATAACCTTTTCTTCAATTTGTATTGTAATATATCCTAAAAAAAATAATTTACCATGGGAAGTATAAAGAAGAACAGCAGCACTCTATGTTGCATTGTCTTTATGTGATTTTTCAACTTGTCAAGAGTTTTTCTGAGTACAGACATTAGCTTAGCTTATCTTTGTTGTAATGCCTTTCAATTTATTTCATTTTCTGTTTGGACAATGATAGCTGAATGCCAAGTTAAGTCACTATTTGCGTACACAGATTGATAACAGGAGTTAGCATTGAGAAATCACTTTACACTTGTACTTGTTTATTTGCATTTCTAGATATACAATAAAATGTTTCCTCTTCATTAATGGGAAACAGTACAAAACAATAGCTTTTTATTTTTACAGAAAAAAAATTGTCACACAAAAACAGAATAAAGAAGGTCAACAGAACTACTCTGAGACATCACTTTGAATAAACTGATGTATTTCAGAGAATAAACTCATTTTGCTACATGCATTAATCACTTCAGAAGTTCTGCTAAGTGTCCCAGCTGTTCAAGATAACTAGTTGTGTAGTCACCTTCTTTCTGTACCATCCATCTGAGTAGCTGCTGATAGATGGGCCCATAGGTTTCATATCAAAAGAAGAAATCATTTATGATTATTTCTTCTGTATTTTAATTTCAGGTCTTTGAAATCTACTCTATTTAACTACACTTTCCTATTGCATCCAGATGTGGACTTTTCTGATCATATGACTGTGTTTTGTTGGATACATAATTATATAGTCAGTATCATGTTGCATGCTTTAGTTACATAGTCACTTTCCTGCACCTGTATTTTATTTAGGTTTAATTCTGTAGATGGAATCCCTCCCTCCTACAAAAAATATCTAGTCGGTCTGGCCAGTACAGAGGACTTGAACCTGCTGTCTTCCAAACTAACCACAGATGTTACTGCTTATGCCATCTAACTCAGTACTTGTGATCTTACAATCCAGAAGGATTAGCCATAGTTACCTGGAACGTATATGATCTTTTGAATAAACCTCTGCAGAAATAGCCACATTATACATTTCATTATAGATATACAAAGGGCATAGCAATAGATGTTTAAGAACAGGATGCACATACACATGTAAACACCTTTTTCTTAAAGAGCATATTTTTTTTTGGATTAATGGGCTCTCAAAATATCTATTTCCAGTGAAATTTCAGTATCAAATTTTTGGAAATTGAATGCAATACTTCCTTTAAGTAATATAGATAAGCAGTAAAGAAAGTAAAAAGAACTGAAAACACTTACTGACTTTCCATACTGCTTTAGCTTCTGTGTTCCTTTTCAAAGCACTATTACTATAAAAGTTGAGCAAAGTTGAAATATTAATGGGGCAAACACTCCATATTAGAGCTTTTTACTGAAATCGATTCATAATTACATTTTTAACATTTATTGCTATAAAGAGCCTAAATATTCCACAGTGCTGAATATTAATTCTGCCATGAATTTAGGTGCATTACACTCATCCTCTGCAGCACACAAACTACAGTTTTAATGTGGATGCTGATCCTTGAAATGGCAACTGAGGTATTTGTTCAGATGCATCTGTGTGCTTCAAAAAGACTATGGACTAAAGTAGTACTCAATAATGAATGTTAGGCTTGCAATCCAAGTATTTAAGGCTATCTAAACATAGGATCAAAACTGTCCACTAATATGTGCACCAAAATTATCATTATATGCTTCAGTGAAGTAATTCAGTAAAAATAGAAACAGTGAAATCAAAGAGTGGAACTACATTAACTGATATTCAAGAATTTGCAGCAGATTGTGTTTCATCTACCAGGAACACATTATGTCATGTATATTATGTGTAAATAAACCCAGCAAAATGATCATTACTTCAGCAGCATTATGCCACAAAGAAACACTTTGCACATTTCACATTGTTACAAAATACGGAAGTTAAGGTCTATGAGACTGACATAATGTGATGCCAAATAGTCTAAATTTTTTCCCCAATAATGCTTTATGTTGGCATGTTGCAAACAATGGATGTTTGGCTGACATAAGGTGTGTAATGCTGGATAACAGGATATGACTGTCCTTAAATGAGACTATGGCCCCCACTGGATACTTGTAGTTAATGTGGTTACTGGTAATGTTTCTGCATCGTAAGTGACTGAAGGTAAATCATTCAACAATCATGGCAACATTCGAAAGAGCAATGACCCACTTATAGCCTGATGGAGTTAAAGATAATGTTCTCCTATAGATGGTAGATTTCGGGCTTGTAGGCTGTGGTCCAGTCGATGAATCTTCTGAAGTTTTGCCCAACACAGTCTTGGGCGACATGTCAGAACATTCATCAACTGGACCATGGCCTACAAGCCCGAAATCTACCATCTATTGGATTAACGCTGGCCGTGAAAGCCTCAGCATGTATATAATGTTCTCCTGTTCATATCTGACGGTGAGACATACATGTTAAAAGTTGCCAAGTGTGTAACTTGTATCCCAGATTGATTTACACAGCATGTTTAGCACATGCTTCACATCGTGGCTGAATCAAACATGTCTAGCTATAAAGATGTAGATAGCTTTGTATCACATATGAAAAATACACCAGGTAAATGAGAGCAATATACCGGGTGGAAGGGAACTTATTACACTCCTTCCAATATGTGCTTCATAGAAGTATTATAAACAAGGAAGTCTAATGACATTTTGTTCTTTGATTAGCCAATTCTGAAAAAATAAATGGTTTATGTTTCAAATTGGATGTATAATTCCACAAGAATATACGAACATAATAGTTTGCTACTTGTAAGATGCATAGAGTAACTTATTGCTGACAAAGCTTTGGTAGCAATTATGGTTTTGAAATAATTAATCACTTAAAAGAATTAAAGGAATATTCCGCACAGCTTTTTCAGACGTGAAGTAACTCTACAACGTTGCAGATGTGAAGTAACTCTACAATGTTGCATTGAGGTTGGTCAGGGAATTGAACTAGTTTCTGGATGTAAACAGGTCAGTTGCTTGCAGGGTGGAGTTATGTTTTGGGAGCTAATGATTCTGATTGGCCAACATTCGCACGGTAAACATGGACTGACACGGCATATTATTTGTTTACATTAACAAGATGTGTGGTAGCAATAGTGAAGTGCATTTATGTACTGACCTAGTGAAAATGGCACCCACACAGTCTACTGTGTAGCCAGCTTGTTTTTAACAAAACTAAAACGAGGCTAGAGATTTCTTCTGGGCTTAAAAGCCGTGGTCTGCTGGAGTTTTGGGGTCCAGACGTTTCATCCACACCTGTGGTGAACATCATTGATGGCGTAGTCTGAGTCTTCTCTGTGAAGGTTCAGTTACAACAGAATCGTTTATGACTGGAGGTGCCATATTTATATGTGGGCCGCTCACAGGGGATCGACTGGGCTTGAGCGGGAGGTGCATGTTAGATGGGCGGGGTTTCTCCGCTCTGATTGCTGAATGGTTTTCGTGATTTCTCTGCATTAGTGCTTCTTTTTTATGTTCGAGTATGGGATACCAGGTTTTGTTCAGTTTTAGAGTTTCTTCCTTCCTGTTAAAATTATTGGGGTGTTTGTAAATTTCTATGGCTTCACGTTGTAGTCTGGCACACATGAAAGAACAGTAGTCTCCTTATACTGAATTATGTGTTCGCCGTCAGCCCAACAACAAGGCAACAAATCGTGGGTTCTTTTAAATTTAATTTACACAAAAACCGTTGAATCTATTGAAATACACCAAAGGAAAAAGTCGTCACTTATTCAATTTTCTATGAATATACCCATAAATCAAGAACCCTCAATCAATAATAATTCAGCCAGGTGATGATAAATTTTTTTGATAAAAATATTTTTTTCTAGAAAATCATAAACTTTTCAACATTTTGGTATTAGACTTTCTTGTTATTCACAACATTAGAAATTCGTTGTTAAAGTCTGGCAGATCATTTCGCTTCCATCCTGTATAAGTGTCTATAGGTCGACGCATTACTTCTAAAACATTTGAAAAGCTTTACTGTCTGTATCACTTCGTATATGTTAAGGGAATGTCTAAAATAATTTGCTTTTCGCCATTTGTTATCAGTTTTTCTTTGTGATGCTTCTTCATCTCAATTAATTCTAGCACACTGATGCATGGTTGTTTCAAGTGGTCCAGAGAAAGCTAACAGATAGCCTACTGTTAGATAACTTCCAGCATTTCTTGCAGAATCACAAACGAATTCAATCCACTTTGGTAAGAATACTGGTGAGGCTACATTGCATAAAAGAATTTATCAATGATAAGAAATCCATATACAGACATTGAATGTTAGTTTCCCTTCTTGATACTTCACAATTCTCCGACTCTGAGAAAACATTTCTGGAAAAGGTGTCTCATAAATTAAGAGATAATCGGTTAGCATTTTGACATCTTTGGGTTAAAAAGTGAATGGTTTGTAGAGTATACTGATGTTGAAATGAAAAGAACAGTGCTATTGAACTACACCAGTACATAAAATCAATGGATTTTTCCTGTGTTTCCTCATTCTTTTAGTTAGCAGCTTTGATGACTATCTGCAATAAACTGCTCTGCAGAAAAATAATTTTCTTGCCTAAAAAGAAGTAAAAGCAACCTATGGAACAACCAGCTGCAAAAGAGACTTTCATTCCTAGCCATGATGAAGAGTGAAAGTACACTGTTTCAGGATTTGCACTCCCAGCCTAGCTCCAAGCATTAATGACATTTTGCCCACCTCCTGTTTTAGCACGAGAAACTGAGCTACAAGAAATAATTTTGATTGTGAGTTGATATATTCTTTTGGTTTATTCGTCTGTTCAAAAAATTCTGAAACATTTGTAATTTCGCACCAATGGAGTGTTGGAGTGAAATATGGTTGGCATTCCTACACATGCCTGTGTTTAATGTGAACCTGCCAGAAGTTTCATTATTGTATGTCTGTTAGTTATTGTTCAGTGCTGTATTGAGTAGAACATTGTCTTGCACAGTTTGCAAATTTTGAGATGGCTGAGTTAGAGGAGCAATGCATCTGCATTAAATTTTGCATGAAACTCAAGAAAACCTTTACAGAGACACACCAAATGATGCAGGAAGCCTATGGTGATGACTGCTTAATCCCTATTTGGTGTTAGGAATGGTTCACATGGTTTAAAAATGGCTGGAGAGAAGTTAAAAATGACCCTAGTTCAGGACAACTTTGATGTCAACTGACAATGCACACATCTGGAACATCAATGAAATTGTGCATACCAATCAAAGACTGACTGACTGAAGATTGCAGAAGAATGTAACATTTCAGTTGGATCATGTCATGAAATCCTGACACAGCATCTTGGAATGCATTGTGTTGCCGCCAAGTTTGTCCCATGGCTCACGAGTCAAGACCAGAAAGACCATCGCCTCACAATCTGTGAAGAGCTTTTGGACCGCTCAAATGAATTGATGGTACTATCAGAATGTGTTATAACACCTGTGAGAAAATGTGAGAAGGAAACGGCCTGAAATGTGACGAGACAATTCATGGCTCTCATGCTCACAATAATGCATCCCCACATTCATACCTGGTGATGCGGGACTACTGCACAAAAAACAAAAATCATTGTGCTCGTACTCTCCAGACCTGAACCCTGCAGACTTTTTATTTACAAAGTTGAAAACCCTGTTGAAAGGACAAAGATTTGCAATGATAGAGGAGATAAAAGAAAATTTGCAGATGGCACTACGTGCAATCCAGAAAGAGGTGTAGGGGAAGGTGGGCGAATTCTGCGCAGGAGGGTAATTCTGCGCTGCTATGTTTCTCTGGTCCTGCTCTGAATTCCTAGTTCTGTCCGGTGTCGCCATCTGCTCAACAGTTTGACTAACTAGTATGTTGAGGAAGACGCCATTACAGCTATTCGTCTGCAGTCAGTGAGCTGCAACACTTCGGGCATATATTTGTTGTAACAGATTTGCATTAAAGAGCAAGGTAGACATGGCATGGGTATGGTGTAATTGTTCCCATCTATCTATTACTATTAAATTAGAATTGTTTATGCTTGATATGGCTACAAAACTGCTTGAAATAAGCATGTTTTGAAGTATCCACGCTAGATGGAAGAATGTATGCCGTATCGGGTAATTCTGCGCTTATTATGGCGGGCAAATTTGCGCGACGCGCAGAATTGTCCCTCGTGTATTTAAATACTAGTAGCACCAGAAACGAACTTCTATCCTTCCTCTGACAATTTGGATTTTCAAGTTGAAGTAGTTGAGGAGGAGACTCAGAAAGAAGATTATCGGCATAATATTCCAGCGGCTGCTGTCCTGTAAACGACAGTTGGATTTCTCAGATAGCGAATCTGATGCCGATGAATTCAGTGAAAAACAACTGTGTGGTGATGATGAAAATGAAAATGATGTCGCTCCAATAAGTAAACTATGACGTGTGATGAGTTTGGACGTGATAATGAGATGTGGTGCAGATGTGTAGAGTACGGCAGGTGGTCCCGCGAAGAATGTAGCGCATGGGATTCAGCAGAAGATAACTTCTGTGATCTCTGCCTCAGAAAACAAAAACAAACTAAAAAGCAGTTTAAGTGAAACATCTGGACAGTTGATTTGAGTCTGTAATAGGAGTTAACAATTGATATAATATTCTGTAGCATTTAGTTTATCATTAAAGATAATTATGATACATATATTCAAGTTCATTTCAAGCATATACGGCATGCACAATTACCCATCCAGGTAGGTTAATTCTGCGCATTGTATACTTTCAGTTTACAATACCTAACACCCTTTCAAAAGTGCAAGATGCCTTTGGAATTGCACTATTTCGAGAGCTTATTTAATGAAGTTACAGGTGAAACAAAGTCTGGAACTTAATAACATTTCTGTTAGTCAGTATGGCTGCTCGACCTTAAGTGCGCAGAATTCGCCCACTCTCCCCTACCAGACTGCCTCCAGAAGTGGAAATGGCATTGAGAGCAGTATCAATTGTGGGGGAGAGTATTTCGAAGGAGACTGCCTAATAGGTGTAAGGTAAGCGCAGAAAAATTTTGCGGACAAAGTTGCAGAATTTTTTGAACAGACCTCATATCATTTATTTGGTTCAAACATGAATTTTGTCATTTACTTTAACTTACAGTAAGGTCAGTATCCTGTGAACCTCTATTATTAATTTCAAAATAAACAGTTACTACAATGATGCAAGAAAAGCATTACATTTTGAAGTGACTACTGTACTACAATTGGAGACTGGTTTGAATTAAAGCATCTGATCTACTTTTCTTACTGCATGCTCTCTCTCTCTCTATTTTTTAAACATTAGAGCTCAAAGTTCATACCCTAGTGCATATAGCACACTATACCATTGAAAACCATATATTGTGTATTCTGTGATTAAAAAATCAATTTTGTGCATTAATATGCATCTAGAGGTGAAAAAAAATAATTTGCTAGCTTTCAAGTTCTTAGCATATTTTGCTGCTGTATGGTACAGCTAGGGACTGAGTCATCTGGCAATTCCAATAACAATAATTATGCATCTTACAAATTATTCTTCAAATTTTAACTTCCTGGATGCACTACAATTTCTATGTACTGCACAGCCTCAGAGATTTTCTAGTGACCTTCATTACTTCATTTAACATAAGATGTAAATTACAGCTGCCCTCCCCAAGCACAGCTTGGCTGTGGAGTATCACACGTTAATACTGACATACAAACATAATTGCACATGAATAATATTCTCTGATATAGCTTAAATAATATCTAACAATTGACAGAAAGACAAAAAGAAATAACTGCATTTCTTTCATTTCATGCTCTTTACATGGAAGGCAAACATCCACAGTGTCACATGCTTACTGCTGTGCAACAAATACATTATGTACTACATCTTTACAACTTCAACAGAATTTACAATATTGAGTATAGGTCAGTATGTCAGCCATTAGCTGCTACTCTACAGATGTGTCCCTTTCAAAAATAATAAAAAATATGTTTAATGTTTTCACCATTTCAAGTCTGAAAATAAGATAGTGTTATTAAGGATTGTGTGATTAACCTGGAAGTAAATTAATATACTATGCAATTAAAAAAGCTAGATTAATCATAAGTTTTCAATTGATCAGCACTTTTCAGCTTCCCTATTACAAATTTACTCAGCTCCTTTTCAAAAATCTTGGCAACAAATGAAGTGATAAAGGCTAAATAAAATTAGTTTTTGTGGTGTCACTGAACTTGTGCGAAATGTTATGAATTATGGGACTCATCTTTTACAGGCATTAAATTAAAACATAAAACTGCCACTGTTTCCATTCAATCAGAGTGTCCAGCCCTTGTGAGCAATGGTATTGATATTGGATGCTACCTTTCAGGCATTATACCTCCCCAAGCTGTGTGCTATTTGTCCCAGTGTTTACATATGCCATAAATTATTTAGTTGTACTATACTATAAAAATTGTACACAGGTTATCAGATAATCATCAGAATATAACATAGGTAATATAGGTACTTAAAGAAAAATAGTTCTAAATATCTGTCCGTGTTTAATTAGTAATTTAAGCTTACTGATTCATTCCTTACACTTTAGTGTAAAATTTGTTAAGGAGTGACGCTAAAAAGATATAGAGCCATTAAAATTTATGGTAACCCATTTGCAGGCACTCTCCACTATGTGAGAGAACAGAGTTGCTGGCAAAATGGTGCCAGCAGAGGCACTCTAAAATCCATACATCACGAACAGGCAACACGTATATCTTACTGTTTCATTAAACAAAATGGGCTCTATTAATCTTTTAGTACTTAACACACCATACTAAAATGTTCAGGTCATAGTGAGGCATTTCCCAATTGCATAGGTTTTCCTGAAGCCCAATGTCGACTGTATTTCTAGGTTTATGATTTTTGTGGCACTGGCACTGATTTTATCTGGTTTATTTTCTGTTAAAACTGATCTATAATGCTTCTTGTCCAACACCAAACCCGAAGCTTCAAATGTATTAATGATCACATAAAACGCCTTACTATGACCTGAAAATTGGAGTGCAGTGTGTGATAAGTGCTAGAAAAATAACGACCATTTTGTTTAGTGAAACAATGAGAGATATACTGCATGTTTCTTTCTTTCTTTGTTTTTAAGGGGATTTTAGGGCTAATTGGCCCTTGGGTTTATCTCACCCAGGGTTATTTTGCCCTATGGCTGTTTCAGGGGTGTTTCCTCTTCAGCCTTGACTTAGTTTTTATTTTGGGCCAATGAGGGCCAACTGGGCCTTTTTTGTTTCCCTTTCTTTTATTTTTATTTATTCACTTTATTATGCATGTTTGAGAGGTAAGGATTTTAGAGTGACAGTTGGCATCAGTTTGCCAGCAAACTCTCAGTTCCTTAGCACAGTGGAGAGAACTTGCAAATGGGCTACCATGTTTTAATGACACACTATGTAATGTGCTTTCTTATGTCAAAGGTAAAGAATCATTTGCTTAAATTTAAACTTTTGATATTTTGCTTCAGTAAGGTAGGTTCTACAGATTGTTATGATTGTATCTTCACACTGGGCTCTGGCCCATCCTTTCAAATAATAAGCTCATAGTTCATCCCGATATTTTGATTACAGTAATTACTTTAAAATTCTAAATATCTGTTAGGCATTCCAGGAAATTGATATTATAAATAAAGACTATTGGAACTGATAGTTTTTTTCCAATATGCAACTGGAAAACAGCTTCTTTTAAAGGCACAGATGGATATTTTGCATATAGTTCTCTGCACCATGGTATCTTTGCTGTTTATTAGTGTCACAAATTTTTGGACTTAATTTGGGTCAGATGCAATATTTCTCTCCCCTGCTCAATATCATTGTAAAAGCATGTATGCAGTAGTCTTAAAAGAAATTAATAAAAGGCAGGCATGCCTACTGAAGATGCACAGAAATCACAAAAACCTTTTGGCATCAATATCTACGAAAATACTATTTAAGAAAATAGTGCATTTTTATTGCTAAGAATTCCATAATTTAATGCACTAACACTGGAAACAGCTGTATAGCTGTGATATAACCATGGAGCTAAATCTTAAAAGAATATGAAAAAATAAGAATATCAAGCAGATGGCTGAAGAATTAATGTAATGTATTACATGATTGAAACCATAGAAGAGCCTCATTTCTAACTCTATGGTTAATGAAGCCCATTTTTCGAAAGCAATATAAAGAAAAGTTTATTCTTCTGGTGGTATTCCAAGAAAGCATTGAAAGCTAAAGATAAAGTATGACATCAGTCAACAAAAATCTAATTCACAGCTAGCCATGGAGAAATATCCATCCTTTCTTACTCCTTACATAAAGAATATTAGCTTCAGATATCCCGATATTTGCCCACTGTGGTAAATGGAAAATGACCAGATTTTAAAACCATTAGATTTATTCCAAAACCACTGAGTTCAAGCACATGCATCAAAGAAAATTATAGAAATTGCATTCCAACAAACTGCATCTGTGCAATCATGCATTTCAACAAACTTGTGATTCCAAACAAAAATAATCTGAATAAGTACATCATATCTGAACTGTAACGTAACTGACTGTCAGCAATTAATGCATACAAGGCAATATAAGGATTCACACATGAAGTAATTAACTATTTTAGGCACACATCTATGGTGTTGGCATACTGCTGACTTAACTAAAATGAAAGCATTGAATTACTGATTTAAACAAAAAAACAGTACTCGGGATGCTAGGTAATAGCTTTCTGCATTAGCCAATTATAACAAATTAAGGTGCCAAAAAAATAAATCCACTTTAGACCTGTCTTAAATTCTTTTTGCAGAATTCTGAACATATTTGAAACACATTAACACATACTTATTGAGAACTTCAAAGAAAATGGAAAAATATTTTCATAAGCACTGAAATTTACAACAAAATATACAACAATGCAATACATGCAAGAAATCCAGACTCTCTATTGCAATGTTCAAACATAAGAAAGAGGAAATGTCACAAAATCACTTTCTAGCACAAACTCATATTTTGATGATGAACACAACTAAAATGGAAAGTACTTTAATCTCATCATTCCCATATATATGTCTTACAAATGCACTGTGTCATCCTAATCTAGCTCAACGCTATAATTACAGCATAAATGGTTGGATGACAAGCATTATTAGCAATTCGGACAAGTTTCCTGAGTGCTCAGCAGAACTGAAGTGTGTAATAAAGGTTACGAATTTCTTTACTGCAATAGCACACACAGCACATGCTAATACAAAGCTAAAATGCCCAACCACATATTTACCTATTTAAATATTTCAGTCCAACTAAATATACAGGGTCCTTCTGTGATTTATGCTACAGACTTTAAAAATTGTGAAAATAATTCGTAAGTACTGTCCTTATAGAGGCTGGTGTAAGACAACTTCACAATGTAGAAAGAAGTATCTTCCGGGCTGTTATGCCGTGGTCTGCTGGAGATCTGTCTTCCAGATGTTTCGTTTACAACTGCGGTAAACATCCTCAGTGGCGTTGTCAAAGTCTCCTCGTGGAAGGTATCACTGCGACTGCTGCGCCGACTGTCTGTGGGGCTCCATTTATACCAAGCGCAACGTGCGCTGATTGGCCCGGGGCGTCCAGAGGTGTGGTGGCTGGTGGAGGGGGTTCTCTCTTATGCTGCTGGTCTCTTCTGATTGGCTTACCTTGCTATCCTGCTTCTTATGATGTTCTATGACCGGATGCCAGTTGCTGTTTAATCTTAAGGCCTCTTCCTTCTTATTAAAGTTGTTAGGGTGCTTGTAAATTTCAATAGCCTCTCGCTGTAGTCGGGCATGGTAATGTATGGTAGATGCAAGGATGCGCGTATCCTGGAACTTAATACTGTGTTCACCGACTGCATTAATGGCATGTTCAGCAACCGCAGACATCAGTTTGGCCCAGGCGGCAGCTTCTTTTGTGTTCCGTGAGTCTGGTCTTAACACTGCGCTGAGTAGTTCCAATGTAAACTGAGCCACAACCACAAGGAATACTGTATACTCCAGCCGATGACAAAGCTTCTTGGGATCCTTGGGTGATCGTAATAAACTGCTTAACTGTCTGGTGGGTTTAAAGATCGTCTTGACGTTATGTCGCTGTAATAAGAAGGAAGAGGCCTTAAGATTAAACAGCAACTGGCATCCGGTCATAGAACATCATAAGAAGCAGGATAGCAAGGTAAGCCAATCAGAAGAGACCAGCAGCATAAGAGAGATAGAACCCCCTCCACCAGCCACCACGCCTCTGGACGCCCCGGGCCAATCAGTGCACGTTGCGCATGGTATAAATGGAGCCCCACAGACAGTCGACGCATCAGTCGCAGTGATACCTTCCACAAGGAGACTGACAATGCCACTGAGGATGTTACCGCAGTTGTAAACGAAACGTCTGGAAGACAGATCTCCAGCAGACCACGGCATAACAGCCCGGAAGATACTTCTTTCTACAATTTAGACACCGGCCGTGAAAGCCTACGTAGCTTTATAACTTCACAATGCTTTATGCAAATGTGTAGTGTATATGGAGGATTGAGAAACATAGTGGACCATATCATGTGAGGTTGAAATTGAGCTGTTGCCATCTGTTGGTATATTTTATGTTTATACATCATTTATTAGAGTGGGCCACGTCTAGCATTTCCCGTTTACAAATTATAGAGCATCAAAATATAGGCCTAACTGAAATTATGAATTCTGTTAAGAGTAAGAGTGGTCTATATCAATACAGCGAATCACGCTACCACATTGTCATGTGACTGATGAGAAAAAATGCCTGACTGTAGTAAGTGATAGTGTAAGCAGCATGGAAAATAAAAAAAAAGATACCAAATCAGCACATTATGTGAAAAATGTGAGAAAAAGAAAGAGAAATTGAGGGGAAGAATATACAAGTGTTAATGGCAAGTCAGGAGCTGGAAAACTGTATGTAGATACAGCCTGCAAATATCAACTGCATTGTCTAGATAAACACTTTCAACCTGGGTATGTATGCCCCAGGCCTATGCAAAGACTTCTTAGGGTGTACATAAATTTTAAAATACGCATGCAGTCTATGTTTCCTGAATGATCACGAATAATGAAAAATATTTCAGCCAGAGATACATGAATTGTCCTCTACCTAAGAAAACCATCTTGCTCACTCATCTGGTGAACCCAACAGTGATATCTTAATGCATTTGCGAAGACTCACTTGTATTCTTTGTTTCAAATGCTAACAATAACAAGTGTGTGCAAATGTACATAACCGACTGGTTTATAATCTTGCAGTACTTAGGATATTTTTATGACTCATGAGCAGGTTCATTTTCTTAACTCTAAGTCTCACATCTCATTCTTTATATTTGTGAACTGATTTTCAGATTATCACAGTTGGATTTCTTTTTGTAATTGTGGTAGTGGACTATATATTTTAACTTTTGTTGTAAGATGGATAAATTCGTTATAAGAGAAAAATGTAAAATCAAATAAACAAGTGGTAATAGTGTTGAACCACCACCAGTGAAAAGTGCAATAACACGTGTTCCACCACAGGACACTGGTGAAAATAGTGTTGAAGTTGGCCATCTATGAGCAAGACAGAAAACCCAAGAAATATGAGATCACCTCCAAATATGGATATATGTATGGAAATGGCCCAGTTAAGATTAATTTTGGGACTCTAGATCCAGGACGGGCTAAATTGCAGCAAAAGAAAACAGCTCCAAGTAAGTAACTGTAAAACCTAGTTTTGCATTAAGTAAGATGTAAGTTAGCCAATATGTTCTAGATTATAGTGGTAATTAGTTGCTATGGCTTAATAGCACTGTACAACAAATCTCAATTTTTCTTGCCCTTTAGATGAAACTTTGTGACTCTATATAAACAAAAAGTGATTAATTTATATCTGAAAACCAAAATGGTCCATCACACACCTTTTTTTAGGAGACCCATTTTTCATATTTATACAAATTGGCGAGAGTAAAATGTAACATACACTGATTACAGAAAACACATATGTTAAAATTACTGTTTTGGCTGTTTTTGCTTTTAGGCATGTGGTGGAATGTACCCGAGAATAGATCAACAATATTCAGGTAGCACACTTAGATTTGTTTGTCCACTGAAGCACTTTCTAAGCAAGCAATGTCCTGGTGGGAACTTCTCCCATGCTCATTGCTAACTGTACCAAGGTTTTGAGGAAAGAAATATAGTTGAGCTCAAAAAGTATAGTTTTTAGGACATATTGCAACCTATAACACCATACCACTTCACTATATCATGGAGATGATATTCAGTTTACAACTTCCTCATTTTAAAGAAATCTTGAGTGTAATGATTTAAATGCCACCTGGGATGCTTTTTCTTCTTCACACATTCTTACACTCTTCGTCACGTATGAATCTTTAATTTGTGGGTCAGTAAAAACTCCTTTTAACTTTGCCTCACTTAAATTTTTGAATTGTTTCTAAGGTGCAAGAAAGCCAATTCTCTCTCTAGCACTTTTACAAAAGTGTTCATTAAACCAAACTTAATGAGGAATGGTGGAAGAAGGATACATTGTAAATTTAAAAGTGGTTCATGTGACGTTTTTGATGGCAGGAAGATATTTTTTTCTTCAAGGCCATTGTTTATGGATATGATTTTTTTTTTCATGGATATCCCATTGAGGTGTCTTTCTCAGAATCAACAGAATATTTATCGGGAGCTGCAGATACAAGATCTTCAAAATGAGTAATTAGTCTTACAGCAGAGGGTAAATTTGGATATCGAATAGAATGTTTAGTTTAGGGCAAGAACCCCTTAACATCTGTCAAACAAAAGTAACAATCTGTTACAAGGTCTTTTGGTCCACACAAAACCATATGTACTCCAAATTTCATTGTACTACATTTTCTTTATAGCCAGCTTCTAAGATTCTCAGAAGATGAATTGCAGCATAGGTATATGTGAATTCCAAAGCTTAACTTGGCCCTCAAATTTATATCCAAAATAAAATTCACATTTGCCTTTCTAACCACAGTGACAAGCTATATTGTTGAGTACTGAAGAAAGTTCACCCCACACACAACAAAATAAGTCCTGCTTATTTTTAGACTCACGAGACATAGTCACTGAGGGTAATGTACCTTGTCCTTAGTTCTTAAAACATTTGTACTCTTCACACTTAAAGTCTCTCCAAATATAACACCAATTCAATGAGCAGTATCACACAGTGAATGGATACTTCTGAAATTGAACAAAATTTTTAATGAAAATGCTGGAATTGTGGTATGATCAAGTTGGCAGTAAAAGTTTCATAAAGATATATGTATATTGCTAAATGTGTGTAAATCCATCCCTACAGTGAAAATGTTGAGCAAAGCAATTAGGATATTCCAAAATTACATTAAATTAAATTAGGAGAAAGCAGAAATATTAGTAAATAAATAAATCAATCATTAAATCATAAACTTTTGGGAAAATTGTACATGATAGACAAAACCTGAATACAGATCCATTACGTCCTGCCATAAATGTACTAGAAACATGCTTTCATCTAAAGGTCATTTTTCATGTTACACAGTGTAACTGAAAAAACTTTGACTTTAATTTTCTTCATTTCTAAGAAATGGTGCTTGGTCCACTATTGTTCTCAACCATTTGTATGTTTATTAAAATATTTGTAATAACAATTGCTTTCAGCTGTCCTGCACACCTTCATATCTTACATTTACCTAATTAAGCATATGCACACACAAAGTCTCACAAATTACTCTTTCATAATCCCTGAAAGTATGCTATGAAAATAAACTACCAAGTATTAATGGAGGAATTTAGCTGTAATCAATTAGAATTTAATAGATCACTGGGAACAATAATAAGACAATCAATACATTAGAAGAAATCTTATTCCTGTCTATAATATGAGCCTTATTTAAATTATGATTAAGATGTTTTATCCAATGTCCGCACACTTTCATTGAACTTATTTCATTTTACATTTTGAGGAGCAAATTGTCTCCAAAAATTACCTGTTCCATCATACTGCATATTCCTACACAACATGCAAGTAATAAATAATAATAAAAAATTTGCAGCTTTAATCACAGAAATCTGAAACCTACTTCCTTGAATCCAAAGTTGCTATTTTCCATGTTGATATTGAGATTCTAAACAAAGCAACAAGGGGCCATATATTTTGCCAAGCTCATAATAGAAGGATATTCCTGAAGTAAAATAAGAAATGACATGTTATGTGATGGGGCTGGGCAGTAGACACTCTGGATATACACAACATACAAGAAGCTCATTATACCCCAGGCTGTCTCTCTGGGAGCCAGCTGGCAGATTTGAGCCGTTGTCATCTGGATGTGGCTGCAGACTGGTGTCTGCGGCTGTGCTTATAGCGGTGACCACGGAACCCGCCACGTGCTCCACGACGCCAGTCCCCACGATTTGGCACAGGACCTGCTACATGACTACTGCTGCTGTTATGATGGGGAAGAAGTAGACTAGGACCTGGTGGATCATCTTCTGGCTCCTGAGGATTTTCCTGCTGTTAAGCACGAGATATATACTTTTGCAAACATTAATAGCTATTTAAATAATCAGTATTTTATATTGTGCAAAAACATAATTAATATTGGAATGAGCAGACAACTTATTTAAATGTTTTTATCTCCATTTGGGTCTATTTATTCAAGACTACTGTGGCAGCTTTTGTGATGAGATCTTTGTTACACAGTTGTATTTAATGAGCAACAGATAAAAAACAAAAATGGCAAGGGCTAAGGATTTTAATCAATTAAAGTCCTGATAAGTAACTTTATTTTGTTTTAAATAGAAATCATTCACAAAATTAGTTGACCATGTACATGAAACTACCATCCGAAACCATTCAGGCAAAGCTTTTCCTTTTAATCACCTCTGAGCCAAAGCATAAATGGCATAACTTTCATTACAATCTAATTTTTTTCTTTAACATGTAGATTGTGTGTGTGTGTGTCTCATTGTTACCTATTTAGAAGAGTTAACACATGTTTTATTTTATAGCGGCACACTTCTTCCAATAATACTGCACAATTATGTCTTCACTATATGACGCTTTCATCATAACTCTTCTGTAAAAGCGTAACAATTTATTGTATTTACTTACAAAGCCTAGCAATGACTGTTTTTTCTTTGCTCTTTCCCACAATTGATACTTATAATCAATGTCGACCATGCTCCACATTACTGTACCAAATATTTTCAGATGCAACAAGAAAACTTGCAAAAATAAAATGTAACATTTTTATAATAGAAAATTGACATCTTTTTGGTGGACATAAAACAAGCACAGTAAATACCAGCATGAATCATCTATTCCTGTTTTTTGTCAAATATTCTGGGCTTACAATTCTGCCTAGAATACTTTCTGGTAACCTCTTCCCCTGCTTGGCATTATGATGCCCTCAGTACTTCTGGTAAATAGATGACGCCAAGCAGGACCCAACTATTCACAGGAATGCCAGTTGACTGCGCAACTGATGGGGAATAGGTTCCCACAAACCATTCTTGAATAAAGAGACAAGTAGAGAAAAAAAGCACTGAAAAAGTTGTCAACTCATTTCAACATTAATCAATAGCTCATTCTTTGATCAGACTAAGACCCTCTGAATATTTAGTTTAGTCTCTTATACACTTTTATATTCATGGAATTGATACAAAATCTTGCCTTGGATTATACTATTTTGTATAAGATACAATTTAGATTTAAAATATTAACACTACTGCTACAAGAAAGCTTGTATTCCTAAGAGTCAAATGGACATCATCCTCATCTATACGACAGGTAGTACACATCTGCAAAATGAATAATCGAAATTCCAGGATAAGATCATACTAATCCACAATCTTGTCCCCCATTAAATTTTCGTGCACATTATGTATTCTGCTTAAGAATAGCACGATCTTTTAACAGGTATGGAATTTAGTTCAAAATGCAATTATGTTATGAAAATAATTTTTGTGTTCTGCTTACTACATTTTTATTTGGACCTAATCATTATGCTCATTTAGAATATCCGGGAAGAGCAAAAAAACTTACGAACGGGCTGCATGGTGTTTTGCCTGTCCGTTTCCTTGGTGCTTATTGCTGTCTGCCACTATCATAAAAAGGCATGGATGAAACCATACAACATTTTTAAAACTACAAAAAAGGCTTTACTTACCAACTTAAAGAAAGGGGATACTGAAACTGAACACTGTTGTCCACACATTTTTGGCACCTCTGTAGGAAACTATCCATCACTCGCCATAGTTCATGTTGAGAAATGCTGGCCATTTCCTGGCAGATATTTTGTTTTAATTCTTCCAGGGTGTGTGACTTTATCTTATAAACTTTCTATTTTAAGTTACCCCTGATATAGAAATCACAGGGGTTAGATTGGGGGACCGAGGGGGTCACTAATCTCTACTAATAACTATCTCCTGGAACACTTTCAATTGTTCTCATCGAACAATTGGCTGTATGAGCTGTTGCAGAGTCTTGTTGAAAAAAAGTAAAATCACGCTTCCTGCCGGTTAATTCTCTAAAAAAAACCAAGGCAAAATTATATTCATGTATGTACGGGCATTCACTGTTGACATTTAAAAAATTGGGCCTATAACTCTGTCTCCACTAATGACGCACCATACACCAATTTTATCATTATGAGGGAGTACTTCATGAACAATATTAGATTTCTCAGAGCTCCAATAATTATTTTGCATACATACTTATCCACTAAGGTGGAATCAAGCCTTGTCTGTGAAAAATAAGTTTTGAGGTTCCCTGGAAAAAAAAAAGCATTTTTAGAAAAAGGTCATGTGCGTGTGTGTGTGTGTGCGTGCGTGCGTGCATGGGTGTGTGGACAACATAACTCAAAAACGAAAATTTGTTAAAAACCAAAGTTGGTATTTAAGTTTAATGTCTTTCAAAGATGTAACAAGATGATTTTGAAGAAAATTCCTCCACCCTAAACTACCTTTTATGGGGAACATTTTTCAAAAATGTTTATATACTCAAAAATGGCTGATTTTGATTAAAATGCCAAATGTTGAAGGCATTTTTATGACATATGAAATGTATATTTTGAATTCTCTAGCAATAGCCCATGTAGTCCTGTTTACTCTTGACTTTAGCGTAACTGGAATACCCTCAGAGATAGACCAAATCTTACTGTACAAAAAATGTTAGCTAATGCTGGATTTCTGACAATGAAGTCATTAATCCTCTTGCTCTCCAATATTTTTCACTGATGGATGGGGCACTAGAAGTGGCCGGGCATATTTGAAGGTGGCCTTGGTCCATTTCCTTTTGCAGATCACATAGAGGACAGAGTGGTGAAGAATATATCCCAATTCTGTTTAAATGTTTTGCCAGACAATCATGTCCTGTAATCAACCTGAAGGTTGCAACTGCTGTTCTTCGAGGATACTCAGGAATCGCTGTTTGAATGTTTGGTAGTTCCCATCTTTTATTCTTTGATTTTTCATAGTAATATTTTGCAACAATTTTTTTGAATTCAGAGTTGACTAATCTTTTAGCTGCATAAAATGGTAGATTAACTATAGATTTTTGTACACCGCTGGTACCCTTTTTTGCAAGAAAATCAGCTTTCTCATTACCACTCAGTCCACAGTGAGACGGTATCCATTGGAAGACTAGGTGTTTTTGAAGTGCTGTTAGATGGCTAAGCATCTTCCAACATTCTATAATAGTTTGGTTTTTTGGTGACAACTTGGAAGTAATTGCTATAATTGCTGCCCTGGAATCTGAGAGAATAACTGCTTGCTGGAAATGTGAAATTCTGTACAAAAGATTTTGTAGGGCCATTCGAATTGCTTCAATTTCTCCATCAAAGTTAGTAGTTCCATAACTTAAAGATTTGTAATAGGAAAAGAGGTGACATGTGACTCCAGCACCTGCTCCATCTTGGTTTGATATCAATGATCCATCAGTATAAATATGGAGCCACTCATGTTCTGGAAATCTAGTATGGATTGTCTCTAATGCCAATAATTTTAGAACACTAGTTGGAGTATCACTTTTTTTAACTTCTTCTGTCAGGTGTAAATAATATGTGATGTCTAATGTTTGTGTTGGATTGACTTTAGATATGAAGTTTTCCTTTGAATTAGGAAGGTGTACATCCTTCTTGATGTCTTGAATTTTGGAAAGAAAGCTCTCCTGAGTCTTTAGTGTATGTGTAAAATTTCTCTTGTGCCATGTATTGAATGGGAGTCTGATCAACTTTTCGTGTTGAATAAGAGCCGCTTTTTCTATTTCATATTCAATGGGGTATTGGTTGGTTAGTATTTCCATAGCTGCTATTGGTGTGGTTTTGATAGCACCTGTAATTAATCTCAGACTTTGGTTTTGAAAGCTTTGAATTTTTTTTTTTGTGTTTGCTGTTACAAGAACTTCGCTGCAGTAAGTAAATAATGGTTTGGTACAAAAAATGTAGATCTTGTTAAAACACACAATTTATTTATGTTTGAGTGCATCAGCTCATGCAATGGCCCCTCCTGGGACTAACCTTTATCAGCAGATATGAACACAGATGCTACATGATAACCAGGGGCTGGGGAATTAAGTGGTTACCCAGTCACTGAGCTACCATGGTAACATGCCGGCAAAGAAGAATTTAAGGCTGGAAGTATAGAATATTCACCTATAATCCTTAGGCTTTTAGAAAATTTGAATGAATCTTCAAGAAGTTGAATGTAAGACTAGCACCACAATACAAATTCAGTCTGAAGAACTTGCTCAATAGGCCTCTTAAAAATACAATCTCAAACAAATTGAAATCTGGAATCTATCAGATCAGTTGCAAGGGATGTGAGAAATGCTACATAGGCAAAATGAAAAACTTGAAAATTAGACTAACGGGACACAAGAGGAACAAAACTAAAACAAATAGGAAAAACCATAACATTGGTCAAAATATGCTGCTAGCTAATGCTGGATTTCTGACAATGAAGTCATCAATCCCCTTGCTCTCCAATATGGAGATAATTAGCAGTAAATGTAACCGCTTTTTAGAGAGCACCATATTTTTACGTTTTGGCGGTCACATCGCTCTCTCACAACTCCCAGAATGTCTGGAGGACCACACCTGTCGTTGGCTTACGGGTCTCACCAACCATATCCTCTGATTACCAATAAGAGGACACATTACATGCCATGACAGGTCAGCATGTTTGGGGCTGAAAGGTTATAGAGGAATTAGAGAAGTGAAAAGGTTGAAAAAATAAAGACTTCCTAGCCTTTGTGCATCCCATAGCATAGGAGTCGGAAGAGAACAAGAGATGACCAAGGTAAGGTCATAAGGTCAGATAGAAAAGCTACAGTGCGGAGCAAAACACCAGTAAAAGGAAGTAATGTTCTGCTCAGCTTGGGTGCCTTGTGGTCTCCATCCACATATCCCATAGAAAGGGACCCATAGGGGATGTGGTTTTGGCTATGACTTTAATGCAGTTATTTTTTTATTATTATTCCCTTAATTCTACGTCTTGTTTTTATTTTTCCATTTCTTACCAATAAACTTCCCTTAGAGTCCTTCATATCAAATATGTATTTACATTATGATGTGCAAAAGAGAATAATTGGCTAGTGAAAAATATGATTCTGTGAGTATACTGTGACAAACGAAAGCAGCAAGAGCAGATGTGAAACTTGTTACATTGATATATTTGAGCTGAATAAAAAAATCTGAGTTTAAATTTCTGTTCAATTCGTAATGAAGAACTGCTTAGAATAAACTATTATATGCCTCCATGAAGAACTTGCCAGCTAATCTCCATATGACTACCCAAATTTATTTTTTTTTCCTTTTTCACACTTTTTTTTAAAATATATATATTTTTTTTTGCAATAAGTTAATAAGACTGTTCATCTGCAATGGATTCCAGCACACTGTACTTAATTTTCAATTAAAATCAGTGCACTTTATGATTAAACAGATGTGAGACCCAGAATTATTTTTGCTTTACATTGTGTACTATTTTTACAGTTGGTGGGTGTAATTAAAGTTGAAAATCAAAAATAAGAAGACTAATATGCTTTTAACAGTTTGTAATTTGTTTTAACTATACATTCAAACTTGCAGCAAAATATAAAAGTGTTAAAATCACTTCATCAATGCAATTGAATATTTGGGAAAAATATATACTGTCAAAAACTGCAACAGAGCAATTCCGCGAATATGTCTTACCAAGTGTTAAAATTTGAAATCAATGTTTCACTTTTTTTACTGAGGAAAGATGATGCTAGATACTCCAAAGTATCTTATGAAGTGAAAAATAAACGTTTTTGACGTGAATATGGGTTCAAATTTCACTTCTTACCCATATATTTCCAAAACACTAAAAATAAGCGTGAATAACAGTGATTTTCATATCAATATTTCAGGAGCTATGTACAACTGTTTTAATTTTTTTGCTCTGTACATCACACTATGACTCTTCGTCTTCGAAACGTGTATATGGCTAATAATTTTCGACATTTATAAATATTCTTAGAGCCTGTTTAATTATTACTGTGTGTCAATGTCAGTTAGTCAAGGTAAATAAGGATAAAGTCCTCTGTAGGGAAAAGTAATAGACTGAAAAAAATATCCTTTTTGATTCTGCGTCATTACAATATAACAAATAAAAAAGTATCAGAATGTTTTCCTCTATAGTCATTCGTTTTCCCACAAAACACATGACTGACGGACAGTTAGTGCTGGCGCCCTGTGGTCGTCATACGCATACAGTGCTTGTGAGACTTCAGTCAGGATAGACGTATCAGTCCGTTTCTGATCCCATGGCTAAAACACCAGCCCAAGACAACGTGAATACAAACAACGTCTGAAGGAGCAAGGCAGTTATGCACAATGGAAGGAAAAAATAAAAGTGACTATGAGGAAAGGAAGAGCAATACTGAAACAAACAAAACAAGGAAGAGAACACCTCAAAGCTGAATATAGAAGGCATAAGCAAGCACAGCGGGCAAGACAGAAAATAAGAGACCAAGAAGGGATTGATAAGGATACTCCATCAATATCAGCGGTTTTCAAAAGTAGACAGCAATTTGGAAAGTCCAGAAAATGTGTTGAGGAAGTATTGTCGCAATCTCCACGCAAAAGAAAAGAAATGATTCGTAAGTTAGCAGTTGAAGAGGGATTACATGTTGTAAAACCAAAGCATTCTGTCCCGGTATCCGGAAAACAACTATCAGAGGAACTTAAAAGTGCAATCATCAAGTTCTATCAGGATGATTCAATATCTTACAAAGCTCCTGGAAGAGATGATTTTATTGAAATCCATGTTCAAGGAGAAACAAAAGAAGTTCGCATTAGGTATCTAGTGGTAACATTAAAAAAAGCCCATGCACTCTTTCTACAAGAACGAGAAGAAATGCTCGTGGGGTTGACAAAATTTGCTGAATTACGCCCTGCTCACGTGCGTCTTCAAAGTCAGACTCCACATAATGTGTGCACATGCATTATACATGAAAATACGAAGTTTCTTCTCAAAGCATTGTGTAAAAATCACGTACTCACTGAGACTGAGTTTTGTAAGTTCATAGCACAAGTGGTTTGTGATCAGAAATCGAGTGAATGTATGCAGGGAGGATCCTCCAAGTGCCCGGGATTGAGTGGAGCAGACATGTCGGATGAACTCGCTAATTCTCCATGTGAATGGAAACTGTGGAGTTCACGTAATGGAAGAATGGAAATAGAAGTTAAAAAGGGATCTGTAAAAGACTGCATTGAAGAACGGACCAATTGCCTGCCACATTTCCTAAATCACATATATGTAAAAAGACAGCACTCCGAGGCCTTTAAGAAGGCTCGGGAAAATGTTGCAATTAGTTAAGCTGTGATACAGATTGACTTCTCTGAGAACTACACATGCAAGGAGCTGCCCACTGGAACAATACACAGATCTCCATATTTATTACTGTTGCCTGGTATAGGACAGAAGATATTGGTGAAATTCAGAAACAATCTTTTGCTTTGGTATCACATGACAAATATGCAGTTGATATTTGCTTAAGGAATATAGTTTCGGAAATATTGGATATTGTTCCGAATCTTGAACTTGTAAAAGTGTTTTCTGATGGAGCTGCTTGTCATTTTAAGCAGAAATACACATTGAGTCATGTGACATATCTTTCCGAAGTATTTGGAATCCAAATTGAATGGTGCTTCTTCGAATCCTATCATGGAAAGGGGTCAGTAGATGTGATTGGAGGACAAGTGAAGAGGATGGCATGGACAGCTGCGAAAGCAGGAAGCAGGATTCAGAGTGCTGAAGAATTTGTTAATACTGTTAGAAAGAAAACCAAATCACGTCTTCTTGAGGTTTCTCTGCCTGAAATTGAAGAAGCAAAAGAATTTCTCGATAAAAGATTTGAACGTATTTCACCTATGCCATCCACTCAGCGGGTTCATTATGTGAAAGTATTAGGTTTTAATGTTGTGGAATATGCTTTTCTTTCATGTGCAGAAAGTGTCAGAATGATGCACAACTTTTGGAAATAAGAACAGTGTAGTGATATGCACGTGTACTACGAGGCTACTGCATCTAGCGTTCCTGCACTATAAGGAGTCCAATCCAGTAACTAGTGTGTTACGGTATGTGCTGTGTGCTCTCATGTGTCGTCTTTGTTATGGTTTTGAGTCAGCTTTTTATACTTGGAATGATGTAACTGTTAAGGAATGAGAGCTGTCAACATCTGTTTATTCTGTTTGTTGCATGACATTAATGCTTCTCCAAAGGATGTGATTCTTCTCAATATGATAAATGTAATTACACACCTGTATGTATTACACGTATGTAACGTATAATACGTATCACTAAGGTTTACCATATGTTATACCATGTAAAACAAAGACAGGGTATTACAATTTTTGCAAATGTCAGTCACTAACAAACTCATGTCAGTTAGTCACGCTGAACTTTGAATAAATATCTCCAGATGGGAATAACATACCAAACCTCTTTTCAGGTCATTTGGAAGCTTAGAAGTTCCTCTCTCAAGTGAGTTTTCAGAACAAATCAAATTAGAAAACTTTCAGAGAAAACGGAGGACAAACGTTTGAAGTCAGACCTGCAGTTGACAAAAATGTCAGTCACGAAAAGTTTAGTGCTCATTATTAAATAATTGTTTCACTTTTTTATATATTTCCTATCACAACCGCCAACGTATTCTCTGTCATCGTATGTCGTTAAAATAACATTTTCACATCTATATTGACCATTAGACACACACTTTAGGAAGAAAATGTAGTGTAAATGTCAGTCACACGCAGAATTGCTCAATAATAACCTTATAAATTTCAACATCCTGTCATTGAACGGTGTTAAAATTCTGCATCTCTAACACTAGATAACAACAGGACCAATAAGTAGGAAGAGGGAACAAGAGGAAGACAGCTCCAATCACTCAACAACTGAGGATGAAGCCGAATGACCTTACAAATTTAAAAAATTTTTTTAACATTTTAAAAATGAAGTTAAGTGTAAAAATTGCATTAAAAGTCCAGACCTTAAACAAAGAATAATTTACTTCACTCACTGATCATTCTTTCACACTATTTATTGCTTTTATTACTGCTTTTTTTTTTACATTATTTTAAGTGATTCATTTTTTAATCAGCTACTCAACATCCTGTCATTGAACAGTGTTAAAATTCTGCATCTCTAACACTAGATAACAACAGGACCAATAAGTAGGAAGAGGGAACAAGAGGAAGACAGCTCCAATCACTCAACAACTGAGGATGAAGCCGAATGACCTTACAAATTTAAAAAATTTTCTAACATTTTAAAAATGAAGTGTAAAAATTGCATTAAAAGTCCAGACCTTAAACAAAGAATAATTTACTTCACTCACTGATCATTCTTTCACACTATTTATTGCTTTTATTACTGCTTTTTTTTTACATTATTTTAAGTGATTCATTTTTTAATCAGCTACTCAACATCACAAATTTCTCCTTTGGAATTTTCATATTTTGTGGACACGTGGAATCTTTTCTAAATCCATGGCCTATAAGCCATAATAGATAATAGATGATGATAATGACGATGACGATGATGATGATGATGATGATGATGATGATGATGATGATGATGATGATGATGATAATAATAATAATAATAATAATAATAATAATAATAATAATAATAATAATAATAACAACAACAATAATAAAAAAGTCTTTGTCAGAGACCACAATACATCCAGAAATGTCATTGTTACAAAAAACTAATAATTACATATAGTTATAGAGTAATGTCGACAACGCTGTCCACAAATTCATTACATTTTCAAATCCTACCTTGAAAATCGACAACAGGTAGTATCAGTCGGAGGGAAAAGATCTCGGGTATTAAAAGTGACAACCGGAGTTCCACAGGGATCAGTTCTAGGGCCTTTAGTTTTCCTGACAATGATTAATGATGTTGTTAAATGTTCTCATACAGTAGTATATGCTGATGATACATCTTTTCTAAATTTACATAAAGATGAGGAAGTACTGTCACAGTTAGTAAAAGCAACAACCGAAAAATCGCAATCCTGGTTTCAAAGCAATGGCTTTTACATGAATGAAAACAAACACAAAATATCCACTTTACTTTAAAAATTGTTCAACAACCACAAAACAATGTAAGCGACACAGTTAAACTCCTAGGTATGATCATAGATAAACAACTATCCTAGAATCCCCACATTGATCAAATATGTTGTTGTTAGCTAATGCTGGATTTTTGACAATGAAGTCATTAATCCTCTTGCTCTCCAATATCTGAAGAGAGCAATAGCAGTAATAGTAACCATTTTTTTTTAGAGAGCACCATATTTTTATGTTTTGGTGGTCACATCGCTCTCTCACAACCCCCAGAATGTCTGGAGGACCACACCTGTCGTTGGTTTACGGGTCTCACCGACCTGACCGGGAGAATTATCAAAATAAATTCACCAACCATATCCTCTGATTACCAATCAGAGGACGTATACATGCCATGACAGGTCAGCATGTGAAGAAAATTATCAACAGTGGTATTTTTGCTAGCTGACTTAAAACGAGTAATATCACAAAATTATGTTTTAATGGCTTATTTCTCATTTTTTCAGAGTATTTTTAGATATGGACTAGTACTATGGGGTAGTAATCCAAGGATAGCAGAAATCTTAATAATTAAAAAAAAGATTATAAGAATATTGACCAATTCAAACAATGTAGAACACTGTAAACCATTAGGAATTCCAACAGTAGTAAATGTATATATTTATGATGTTTTGATCAGTATCAAAGAAAATTTACTTAATTTTAACTTAAGGAATTCAGTACATGAACATGGGACAAGAAATCTGAATAGAATTGATTTGCCATATCACAGATTACAGAAAACATCTAGATACTATAAAGTAACAGGAATAAAGCTTTTCAATGCACTCCCACAAGAAACAAGAAACCTAAATGTTCAACATTTAAGAGCAGACTGTACAAATGGCTAATAGACAATCCCTTTTATAATGTGCAAGAATATTATGAACAAAATAAGACTGGATTGTAAATTTATGTAAATCTTAGTTGTAAATGAAGTAAGTGAAATCTTAAGTTAGCAATGTATGTGAATGTATTTATAGAATGAGTACATAACAAGTTGTTTTGACGAAGTCTATTGTGATCAATATAATTGCTAAATGACTAATAAGGTTGTTGTTGCTGTTATTATTATTATTATGATTATGATTATGATTATGATTATGATTATGATTATGATTATTATGATTATTATGATTATTATTATGATTATTATTATGATTATTATTATTATGATTATTATTATTATGATTATTATGATTATGATTATTATTATTATGATTATGATTATGATTATTATGATTATGATTATGATTATGATTATGATTATGATTATGATTATGATTATGATTATTATTATTATTATTATTATTATTATTATTATTATTAATGAATAAAATGGCCTGCTTATAGTCAGCTGTGAATACATGCTTTTAGTCTATTTATTGAGACAACCCTTGCCGACTCCGGTAGTTTATTACACAAGTTAATACCATTATAAAAACAAGTATTTGAGTTAATCTGCATCCTGGATAGTCTAATTTAGGTTATTTCTTGTGTTAAAATGATGGTGATTAGTCCTAAAAGAATACTGGTTAATATTCTTTGTTGTGTATTTTAGTGATCTGCATACAGGATGTAACAAAAAGGTATGTCAAAACTTTGGGAAAATATTTCTTGCACATAGAGGATAAAAAAAGTTATATGAACATAAATCAGAAAATTGTTTATTTTCATGGTAGAGCTCTTTCTCTACAACTCTGGTTATACAGTGAGATGTGTAATATGTAGCTGTCCTGTGGCCATAACCCCACAACAGAGTAGTTGTTTAATTGCAAAGTAGGAAACATTCGCTTATACATCTAGTTAAATCGGGTGGAGGTGATGTAGTCACTGTGCTGCAGTCTTGTTGCACGATACTCCACTATCAACAAGACGAGGCATGTACTTCATGCATGATGGAGCTCCTCATTTCAGTCTTTCTGTCTGTGGAGTTCTGAATAGCAGGTTTCCTGGTAGATGAATAGGAAGAGGTGGACCAATTCCGTGGCCTCTGCATTCGCCTGACTTAACCTACTAAAGTTTTACTTGTGAGAACATTTGAAATCTCTTGTTTATGCAACTCCAGTTGTTGATTAGAGGTTCTTTGTACTCCTATTGTGGAAGGCTGCCAAACAATACAAAATTCTCTAGGCCTAATTCAGTGCATTAGGAAGTCCATGCAATGGCGGGTTGATGGATGCATTGGAGCTAATGGAGACCATTTTGAACATGTGCTGTGATTTCTTGTTTTCCCATAGTTCTCTCATTGAGTACTCTTGTATGGGATTCAGCTGCAGCAGAAGTGATCTAAGAAGGAAATAAACAATCTCTGGACCTATGTTCATACAACATTTTCTTATCCTCTATCTGCAAGAAACATTTTCACAAATTTTTGACATACCTGTTTGTTACATCCTGTATAAATAGACTGTAGATGGTCATTACCTTTAACTGAATAAATATTTGTTCACAAGGTTCTTTACTGTTTTACTTTAAAAGTATTCATAGTACCCTTTTCTGTAATCTTATAGACCTTGATTGAAAGTATCCAGTGAAACAAGCAGTAACTTCAATTTTCTAAAAAGAAGGATTATGTGGAATAATTTAGTACTGACATTTTCTACCTGTTCCCAAGTTTTAAACATAAACAAAATTCCAACAATTTAATAAACGGTACTTCAATTACCTCATATCCAATAAACTAAATGTTGTTGTTGTTAGCTAATGCTGGATTTCTGACGAAGTCATTAATCCTCTTGCTCTCCAATATTTTTTACTGATGGATGGGGTGTTAGAAATGGCCGGGCATATTTGAAGGTGGTCTCAGTCCATTTCCTCTTGCAGATCACATAGAGGACAGAGTGGTGAAAAATATATCCCTATTCTGTTTAAATGTTTTGCCAGACAATCATGTTGTGTAATCAACCTGAAGGTTGCAACTGCCGTTTTTCGAGGATACTCAGGAATTACCATTTGAATGTTTGGTAGTTCCCATCTCGTGTATATACCGTGTCCTCATGGGCTGGTAAACCAGAATGCTCACATATAGCAGGATTATTATACAAGGTTTTAGTATGACCAAACAGTTGGCACCTAAAACAATGCATGGGGTTTGGCACGTACTGGCCTATGGCAGCACATTCATAGCCACAAAGTATGTATTCAGGCAATTTAGTACCTTTGAATATTAAAAATACCGTACACAAAACTAACTCCTTGCCATCCTGCTTTTGAGTACGATGGTAGGCCTGACATACACGCTGGTCAGAGAGGCAGGTGACAATCGCCTCATTTGACACATTGTCCAGACTGGAGGTGGTTAAAACTCCCCTACATGAGTTGAGCGATTGGTGTGGGGCTACCCGAATTGGGTAGGACCCCAACAAACTCCCTTTTAACAGTTTCTGGGTTTGGTCTGCCATGTTAGTTTCAATCAACAGCATGCTGTCTCAAACTCTGATTGTGTTCTTAACGGACCACATATTCTGTCTACTTCGCATTTTATACAAAAGGGGCTAAGATCCTTTACCGTTTTCCCGTCACATGCCAAAGTCAATACCAAAAAAGGGTCAAATGAGGTTTTGCGCAGATGCATTTTGAATTGGACCCCCATCCGGAACCACCAGCATCAGCTTGCCATCCAGGGGTCAAAGAAAAGTAAGACACCAAATCTGCACGGTATGTGGTGCCATGGAGACCCCTCCATTGATCTCAAAGCGTGTGTCAGACAAACTACCCTCCAATATCCACTGCTTGTCCAAATGGGTAAACCGTTCACCACGCATATCCCGGCTTTATGCCCCGACCACAGGAATAACAGCCTGTAGCTCCCCACTTTAGGCCATGCTGCCTCAATGGAGTCAGTGTGGATTCAGGGGACTTGTGGTTGAGTACACCGGGGTTCTGTCAGTGGGAACACGTCCAGCCGGTGATACTAACCCGATATCACGCAGCTGTAGGGGAATTAACACAGGCCAGACCCTCAGAGAGCTATAAGAGTGTACATGATGGTGTGGATGGCTCTGCACCTAAGGCTACATATGGGGGCAGTGTAAAGGGTCCATCCAATCTTCGCACCTAAGACCTCCGAAGAGCACACAAGTCAGGGGTCACGCTGAAACTGCGGAACAGGACCACGGAGATAGGAAACATCCCTGCTGGTGCGACAGGAGTTATAAACCTAATACCTTGCAAACTAATACTCCGAATAAACCTAGAAGAGGAAGAGGGTGATGAAAAGTAGCAGTCAAAACAGCTACATGTGGCTCAGTTAATGAATATGGAAGGGGTGAAATGAAGGTGAACGGCTCGGAACCCTCGGTGTGCCTAATTCATACCTACCGAAGTAGGGGAGGGGTGGCAGGGGGGTAATCAATTTTATATTGAAAATAAACAACATGATACATTAAAAATCCTTTTTGTTTTATTATACATCACCCTGCAAACAATAAAGAGTTCTCAAATGCCGAAGCCCATTAAGAAGCACTGCAATAATTAACAAGACAACATGGGGTTACTCTAAATTGTTCTACTAGAAATACTGCATTTCTAAAGGTGTCTTGCATCTGTATATGTGGGCAGACATATGAGGTACATTTTCAAATTCAGTGGGCGACATCTGTTTCAAATGATGTGAAACTAAGTCATCAAATCATTATTTGAATGCATACGTCTAGTATTTATTTCACAGAAATTATATTTTTCACTGCAATTGATATTTTTTACTGCAATCCAGAGAAGTGTAACAGAGGGGTTCAACTGAATATAAAATAGGCATTGTTAGATTTTTCTTGGCAATTTATGAAAAAGATTAGTGTTAAAAAAATTTGAGAAGGGTTATTCATTATCAGTTATACACAGATGAAGTTAGAAGTATATCCAACCATTTCGCTTGCATGTGTTACTTACCGGGGTTTCTGTTACCAGGACAAGCTTGGAATCTTCCTCCTCCGGATCAATAATTCCACCGCGTCTTTTCTGGTAGCTAAAAAGAGCCGCCATTTGCTGCTGCAGATTTCGAAGTTCATCACTAAGCTCAAAATGTCTTGCATTCTCAACATCCAAAGGAGGAGATGCATTGGAAAGTAATTCCATGTCGTATTCTATAGGTTCACGACATACTGGACATAAAACCTGAAAATAATATCAAAACAAGTCATCAATTCAAGTCTAGCAAAACTGTGGTTACTTTTCAGGGATAATATATTTACCTTATAATGGAAGAAAAAAAAAGTTGAGAAAGACTCCCACTACTAAAAAGATTTACAAAAATTCTGATGTGTGGCACTCACATGATTTTCTCTACTCTTGTGCTAACCATTCATACCAACTCTTATTCCCATATCTTCTTCCGTTAGTTGAGATAAATATTTGCAGAAATTATCTTATTGTTTATCTTCTTGTAGGTACACGGAGAATATGAGAATACAGTAGGCTTGGAGTGACAGTCAAATCTTTTAAAGCTTTCAAATTCTGTTCTTTCTGCATGGTTAACATGTGAAAATAAAATAACAATGTTCCATTTACAGAAGTACAAGTTCTCCAAAATTCACACAAAACAAGGCATATCTCCAAAATGGTTCACTCTACAAAAAAAATTATTTGAACATAAATTGTGTATTTTAGCAAGATCTACATTTTTGTATAGTAAGATTTGGTCTATCTTTTACAGTTTACCAGTTATGCAAAAGTCATCCAGAATAAATAGAACTACATGGGCTATAGCCATAAAATTCAAGACATACATTTCATTTGTTTTAAAAATATCTCAAACATATGGCATTTTAATCAAAATCATTAGAGCCATTTTCAAAGAATCAACATTTTCTATGTAAAGGGTAGTTTCTTCAAAATCTTCATGTCACATCCTTGAAAGACAAACTTAAATACCAACTTTGGTTTTTAACAGACTTTTCGTTTTTGAGTTGTGCAGTCCACAGACTGACACACACGCATGCGCACCCACCCACACCCACGTGCACGTGCACACACACACACACCCACACACACACATACAGATCTTTCACTAAAAATGCTCTTTTTGGATTCAGGGGGCCTCAAAACATATATTTCCAGTGAAATCTCGACATTGAATTTTTGGGTGGAACACAATAGTTCCTTTACTTTACATAGTAGAAAAAGTAAAAATGTTATAATATTTATAACATCCGATTGAACAACCAATATCATGTCATAAATTGCTGCAAAATTATAAAACAATTAATTTAAACAAATGAGAGTAAAAAGAAGCAAGAAAATGAGCAGAAAAAGTCTACATAACACAACTAGAATTATTGAACTATTAACAAAATCCTCCAATGCAGTTTTCAGATTATTCATCAGGCCATGACTGTTCAACAAACATCTATGCAAGATTGACACAGCAGTGTCTCCTATATGTCCTTCCTGTGAGCTTGAAGATATGGAGAGCAACCACCAAGTCCACTGTCCAGCTTTCGATCAACATACCAGACTCACATCAAAATATTGGAGTGTACGAATACAAATGGCTTCATTGCCAACTGCCAAACTTTGGTTAACACCTAACCACATTTAAGTTATCAATAACAGCTGCTGCTGTTTTAGTTTACCTAGTTCCATTGTGAACAATTTATGCTTTGCCTGTTAACATGTACAGCACTAGTAAAGTCCTGGTATCATAATCCACAAGCTTAAGTATCACTGAATATTTGAAGCATTATCTTATCCTTTTAATGAAAATGATACAGATAATTTGATTACAGAAATTACAAATGAGCTCTTCATTAGTACAAGGGCAGATCAAGAAGTAGCACACAATTTTTTTACAAAAAGGCTAAAAGTTAAAAAACAAAAAATATCACACATGAACTTACATCTTTCATCTACTTTTTGACATAGTCACCAAGTTTCTCAACACATGTCTCCCATCGTGGTACCAGTTTCAATAGGCCCTGTTTGTATAAGTCCATTTGGTTAGCAAATAGTCATCTGTGAACTGCTGATTTCACTTCTGCATCCGTCGCAAAGCGTTGGCTGGCCGGGAATTCCTACATGGGACCAAACAGATGAAAGTCCAATGGCGCAAGATTCGGACTGTATGGTGGATACTGGAGCACCTCCCAACCAAATGTATTGATTTTTTCAAAAACAGAAGCAGCAACATGGGGGCGAGCATGGTCATGAAGTTTGACATCGTCAGAATTTATGTTGTGGTGTTTGTCACAAAGGTCATGATGCAACTTCACCGAAGTCTTCATGTAGGCTGCAACATTTACAGTGGTACCATGTTCAGCAAAGTCCACCAATAAAACATCATGTACATCCCAGAACATTATGACAAGCACTTTCCCAGCAGATAGAGTCACTATGAATTGTTTATTTACTGGGGAACCAGCATGTTTCCACTCCAGAGAGACCTGATTTGTTTAGGGCATGTAGTGGTATGCCCACGACTCATCACCAGTGACAATTCCTTGTAGAAAGTAATGCCCTTCTGCACAGTACTACATTAAGTGGTCCAAGCCTGTCATCATTCACTGGCCTTTGTGGTTGTCTGTCAGGTTCTTATGAACCAAGCGAGCACTAACTTTACAAAATTTCAACGTGTCATGAACAATATTGTATACAGTACCATAGGAAATGTTGAACTGTTCCAATAAGGTTCACAATTTCACTTGCCGGTCGTTCAAAATTTCCGCTTCAATGACTCTGATATTGTGGTGGACTACAGCTGTTACTGGCTGCCCGGAGTGTGGCAAATCACTAAGGTTCACACGGCTTGCTTGGAAGAATTCACACCACCTGGAGACATTGCTATGGTCCATACAATCAACCCCATACATACCACGCATGTCCCTGTGAATTTCACTTGGTTTATGCCCTTTGGCTCATAAATATTAAATTACACTTCACTGTTCAAGTGTGGACGACAGTAGCATGTATGCCATCTTTGTTGCATAGTTCGAGTTTCTCGCCCTAGAGCTACACAGGAACAAAAATAAACCCTCTATAGTGAAAACTTCAAACTATATCTGTGTGAAATCAACTGTTTATACAGATGAGTAATTTGTAAATTTAAGCCATACAGTGACAAAGGCGTGGAGGGATACCAAGCTAAAAGTGCCCATCAAGCAGCATTTGAAGGACTAAGTACAGGACTCAAGCCACATCGGGGTCAATGAGCAGGATTTGCAATTTCGAACTATACATGGAGTACATGTTGCAACATTACACCCCATTTAACGTGCACTGTCTTTTAAGGTTGAGACGTGCTTTAAAAGTGAACAAAGGGATGATCTTTGTCAGTGTAGCTGGCCAAGTGTTGCAAATACCATTGTTATAAATCTAATTCTTAGCAGTAATAGGTATACCAGCAGAGGAAGATCTCCTGTAGTGTTATAAAGGCAAAGAACACGAGCCTATAATCATTAACAGGTGGGACCAGGGGGCAGGGAGGTGGTTGTGGAACCAACACCAACAAATTTTTTTATATATTTGTCAAATGTTTGCCATTATATCCAAAATTATGATATCATGTACACTGAATACATAAAAAAAGAATTCACCTGAGATGTTTTCAAAAAAAGAAAAGTCAGCAAGAAATATAGCTGTCGTTTCGAGGAACCACCCCCTCTTCTTCCCTGTTCCGAGTACTAGGGTTAATATAAATGAGGTCCTAATGTTTTCTGTGATTATTTTAAAGAGTCTACTCTGGTATTGATAATACTGTTCGAGTTTATGGCAAACATACAATCACATTCCAGAGTTGCAGCTCTAGTAGTACAATGAAGAATGATTATAATTTAGTCCACAAAATATGCCTGAGATCAAGAAATGTTTAGATGAAACATATTAATATTTCAAAAGGTAATAAGCACTGCAAGTTAACTTAATGGTTTACGGGGAGCATCCATCACTTATATGTTACACCATGATGGGAATGCCATCTGTTGTCCCTACATGCCAGTTAATGTATCCCTAGATGCATCTCGCATAATTTGCTCCCTGAAATGGAAACGTACCTGACAAGGTGAGACAGGCTGCTGGTTGCGCTGCCAGGCAGGCAATTTGTCCAGCTCCTCCTGATAACTTTTCTCACTGCTAGTCACATGACAAGCAAGACAATGTGAATGGAAGTAGTGGTAACACTGTGTTTTAGTGAAGTGGTCACCTTCCCGGAAACCATAGAGGCATATAGCACACTGACAAGATGGGAGATTGCTGTCTGTCAAATACTCTTTCACAAGCTGAAACAATACAATATATATTGCCTAGAATAGACAAAGATGTAAGAAAAATGTAGACATTGACTCCACAGAATATGAACAAGAAATATTTCTATTACACACACAAACTTCTCTTCGAAGATAATATCAGCCTACAAGCAAACTTTATTGGAATAAAATAAAATCTGATTTAAAATATGGAATTAGCTTTTGGAAATGATATTTTATATCTAATTTTTACAAACAAAAATTGGAGCATGGTTTTATTTCTCTGTTTTAAGTGTTGTGCACCTTTCTAGTGGTTTGTGATTTACTGCTGTGTTAGGTGGAAAAGGTTATCATTCACATCAAACAACCTGTATGCTTGGTAGGAGTGGGAACATTTCATTGGATTTAAGTTTTGTGATTTTGAAATTGAGAACTACTATGACCGCATTCAGAAAAAGTTTGATGTTTCACCTGATAACAATTGTATGTAAACTTTGCTTAAAAAATAATGAGCTGGCTCTTGGAAATAAAAGTGCAGTTCACAATATTCAACAGGCAGCAGGACGCTGTCGTTGCAAGATGTATTGATCGAGGCGGGGCTGTTCCTTTACACTTATAGTGCATTTGCTGCAGCTATAATCCTAAGAGTAAGGGGCCTAGGGATAACGTCCCTGTCTCTGCATGTGCTGGTACCGATTTCAAAATTCTGGATCAGACTATATATTTGCTTTGCTTCTAAATGTTTCTGTTTATAAGGTTGTGACATGAAATCTTGTTATAAAACTTATTATGTGAACAACACTGTGAAAATATTATTCATCAGTTCTGGGCTATTGAAGATAACACTAAGTCTTAATAGAAACATTCTTATTCTTGAAAATGTGAAATAAATAAAACTGGTTCAGGACTAATACTGGTGATCTAAGACTTCACTACAGTTTCCGAGAGAGAGAGAGAGAGAGAGAGAGAGAGAGAGAGAGAGAGAGAGAGAGAGAGAGAGAGAGAGATGGGGGAAGGAGGGAGGAAAAGAAAGATTGCAGTGTGTGTAGTACAGTGCTATTGCTATTCCTTGGTGGACTAATGTTAGTGTTGTGTCCATTATGGCTGTCTCATGTTGATTATGTTACGTGGCTCATTTTTACTTCTTACATCACTTTGTACTGTGTTTTCCATTTCAGATACTGTCCGCAAAATCAATTGGTTTTGCTATTATTAACCCTGTATGAACCGTGTCTGGGAAATGTCTGATTATGCCTGAAATGAACTCTGTCACGTTTGGTTCTGACAATTTCATAAAATAATCCATCAAAGATAACCCCTTTGATGCTTCATATCTCACTGTTGTGAATTCTACTCTAATATGGTTTTGCTTGGCTAGGTCTCAATATCATGAGCCACTCCAATGCTTTTTTTTTATAGTTTTCTTGAATATAATTCTCAAATCACTGGATATTCCTTTTACTCTTAAGGTTTTCCCTCATTTCTTAAATGAATAGTTTTGGGTCTTCACCTTTCTCTTCATTGTATATGAGTGGTGTGATTTTGTGAAGAATGTTCTCTGTATAACAAGTGTCATGCATTATATTGTGTGTATGAGTTTTCTTTTTTATTTGTTACATTGTGTTGTTCTACACCATTTACATTAGATGGATCAGAATTATCATCAGTTTCTAGACATTCCTTTGGCGCCTGCAGTACAATCACAATCTTGTTTATAAATTCTGTATACTTTCCTTTTCTTTTAGGACATCACTTATTTTTTTTAATTATCTGTTGATTTTGCCTTATTTTATTTGACTCAGCTTTATATTCTGCATTATTTGCTGTTTATATTTTTATTGCCTAACATTTCTTTTCTTATTATTTCTATTTCCCGATCTAGTATTTCCTTCACTTCCTATTTTTGTTTTACTTAAAACTATATAGATTTGAGAGGTAGAATCAGGACTGAAAAATTCATTGCCATAGGTGGGAATATATAGATTTGTTTTTATGTTACCTACAGGGTTCTTCATTTAAAACCTAATGGAGCACATGGCGTTTCACCTCTCCCGTGACCTTGCTGGATTCCCCCACTACCAGCTGCCATTGAGCGTACAGGTGCTTGACACTAGAGCAATGCATTTTCGTGTGTTAAAGTTATTATAAATGGGAATCACCAAGCTATGTTCACACAGCATATATTCAAACTTTCCCTGGTGAAGTGCCTCCTTCCAGATTTACAATTCACAAGACTGAAGAAATTCAACAGCACTGGTTCTGTGGCAAACAAAAATCGAAAGGGTAAATGTACAGTTTTAACAGAGGACACATTAGACAAAATATGAGCATGTTTTGAGCATTCACCAACCAAATCCATCCCAAAATTAGCACAACAGGTAGGAATTTCAGTCTTCTGCACATAAAGCAACTAAATTCTTAAAACTAATACCATATAAGTGTACAAGTGTCCATGCCTTAAAACAAGATGACCCAATATCACGAATGCATTATTATGAATGATTTCTTTCAGTAGCGAATAATAGTTTAATTGATCCACAGCTTCTGTTCTTTTCCAACAAGGCATGGTCCCACCTAAATGGTTGTGTCAACACTCATAATAGTCAGTATTGAACCTCTGAAAATCCACATCGCGGTCAAGAAATCCCTCATTATGATTGGAGAGTTGGAGTTTGATGTGGTGTTAGTGCTTGACGTGTAATCAATCCAATATTCTATGAGCAGACTGTAAATGCAGAGAGGTACTGAAATGACATTTTGACCCCATTTTATCACGAACTGATGGAAGAAGAGAAATCATATGGGTGGTTTCAACAAAATTCTGCTACTGCCCATACAGCAGAGGAGTCCATGAATAACATTAGGGAAGTATTTAAAGATAGAGTGATTAGTGCTGGAGTATGGACCTCTCGCTCCTCCAATCTAACAGTGAGATATTTTTACTTGTGAGGTAACCTGACCACTCGCCTACCACCTAGGTGGTACCTGCATGTGGTATTTGTGGTGGACGAAGTGGCGTCTTGGTGGTTTTTCTCCGGATTCTCCACTTTTCCCCGCCATTCATTCCACCAATTGCTTCATTATCACCCTTCCAATCATCCATTTTGCCTGCATTTTATATCATCCTTTTCCTCACTATCATACTTGGTGCTTGGCTGACCACTTGCTTCCAGGTCTTCACTCTGGTCCAGAGGTCCCTCTGCTCCCCGACAGGCGTCTGACCCTAGGCTTGGTTCTTACTTACCTCGTAAGTCCTACATAAGGGGAGGGTAATCGGGGAAAGAAGAAGAAGAGGTAACCTGAAAGACTAAGTTTACGAGACAAATCCTCACATATTGGAAAAACTAAAACAGGCTGCACCGTAGTTGAGTGGTTAAACCATTTGCTTCTCACCATATTGGCCAGGGTTAATCCCAGGCAACCGCATGTGGGATTTGTGGTGGACGAAGCAGCACTGGGGCAGTTTCCCCCAGTTTCCCCCGCCATCTCATTCCACCGGTGCTCCATCTTCATTCCATGTATCATCAGTGTCACCGCCTGCAGTGCCGTAGTAGTAAAAGCGGGCATTAATCAGAAACATAGCAATGGCCCAACTTAATCGTGTGAATCAGAATGTGTTCTCCCAATATAATGCTTGTTTAGCTGATGATGGACAACATTTCCAGTATTTTCTATAAGGTAAGAGTGTTATACATGGTTTACACATGGAGTTTATGGAGGAGCAAAGCCAGCTGTGGCACACCCAATCGCACACAGGTGAAATGCTGTGCGCCCATTAGGTTTCAAATGAAGGTTCTTGTATTTCAGGTAATGACTCTATTCTTCATTCTATTAATTTCTTTTGATGCTAGTTTTGCATTCTGCCATTTTATTTCGACATTTTTCTATTTCTTCCTCTAACATTCTCATTCACTTTCTGTCGGTCTGGATGGCTCAGTTGGTTAGACGCTGGCCTTCTAATTCCAAGCTTGAGTTCAAATCTGGTCCAGACCAATGGCTAACAGCCCCATGTCAGTAGATTTGCTGGCATGTAAACACTGCTGCAGGATGAAATTCTGGCATACCAGCAATGCTTATGTGATCCTGACAATTGTTAGTGTTATTAACAAGCAAAATACTAATTATAGTAGGTAGCCTGCAAATTTCAACTTTGAGTTTGCTGCCTAAACTAAATATGTGATTTTATATAATGTTAATGTGCTGAATCCAAGTTTTCAACCCATTTACTTCTATCACATCAGGTTTTTTTGCAGTCACTTTATGGGTATTCTATAGTTACGTAAATTTCATTGTTTTATTACACTTTTATATTTCAAAACAAAACACGGTAATTAAAAAACCTTGCTGAAATTATGTGCATTGTTGTTCATTCATGTTTTTACTTGGCTTTGTCTTGTTTACTTCACTGTTAGATGTATAATCACGATAAATTATCATAAATAATTACACCATTTGTTTCTTAGCTAAGAAATTAATCTCGCTCCTATTTCTTTTATGTTTGTCTTCAGCTATTGCACGCTTTATCATTTAGCAGTAATCAGCAAGCATACTGATGCTCCAGCATCCCTGATACCTCCTTTCTAACTCCCACAGATCCTTGTGAAATTGTTTGCCTTGCTCATTGCTCAAAAATCCTAGTTTTTCAGGGAAATAATCTAGGTGAGAAAACAAATTTAATCTTGAGACTCATATCACAACCAAGTTCCCAGAATGCCTCAAACCTGATGGCACCTGGTGTTTTGATAGCTAGGATCCTTGTGTCTACCAAGAAATTTTGAAACTTCACCGAAAGTTATCCATGCTGCTTTCTACTTTTCACCCATACTGTTTTTAAATGCTTCATCAGATGTCAGTTTTCTGACATCAGGACCATTAAATGTACACCTGTGGACAAAAAAAAGTAATGTCTGGAACACGAGGCTCCACGAGTACAGTTTTCAACAAGTAGGTCTGTTCACCCGCCTGCATGCACGTGTATATATGTAGATATGTGTTCCAGACAGGACTGTACCCCACAGGGGTACCTGGCTTTAATTTTGCTTCAGATAGCAATGAAAATTCCTCACATATGTACTTGAAACAGTCCGCTTCCTTATTTAAAGACTTTACAAACTGTTTCATTAAGTCAAGCTTAATGTGAAGAAGTGGTAGCAAAACTTTAAAATGGTTCACAAGGCTTTGGTGCACAATATTCTTGGAACCACCAAATTTTCTCTATAAGATCAGTCATTCTACAGATAGAGAATGAACGGAAATTTGGTAAAACCAGACTGTTGATCCAGCAGCATATTAACAACTGTGAAGTTGCCACAAACTTACCAGTTATGTTCACTGCAGTAGTCGCAATAAGAGCAGCTGCAAATTTTCATATGATTCTTTAAGAATCACTGAATATGCAACTGGCATTGAACCAAATGGGTTTCTGTTATGAAAAGCACCCTTTAAACTTCACTTAGAAGCATCAATGAACAGCCTCCTTTTTTTTTGGTAGTGTTTAACGCCCACTTTTACTACATACTGCACCGCAGGCGGTGACACTGATGATACATGGAATGAAGATGGAGCACCAGTGGAATGAGATGGTGGGGGAAACTGGAGAACCTGGAGGAAACCCACCCCAGCACCGCTTCGCCCATCACAAATCCCACATGCAGTTGCCTGGGAAATGAACAGCCTCCATTCACTGGGGTCACAATTTGGAAGTTCAAGTTATAGCAGTTTTTTCACATTGCTGCAATAAACAAGATCTTCAGAGAAGAAAGATTGAAAAGTTATTTCACATTGTTGGTACCAATAGAATGATTTTCCTGGACACAAAAAAAATTTTTTATGAAGTCTAGAACCTAACAACTCAGGTAACACTCAAGGAGGGCAAGAACCCTAAGTTGTTTAGTTCACTCTGGTTAAAACACACACACTCTGCAGCATCCTATATTGGTGGATAATCACTGCTGCTTATGTCAATTTCCCTCATTTCTGCATCAGACTCCAATGCAAACTGCTCATAAGTTTCTGGTCGCACAGGGATTGGTACATCAGGCCCATGTGGCACAGGTAGAAAGGCTGACCAAAAAAACTGGGTACACAATATGCTTTTTATTTTTAGAATTTTATCCTTTCATGTCATACAAACAGAAGTAGCAGTCATTATTACGGTTTGACTCTCTCTCTAAACATTAGGTATCTCAAAATATAGTGATGGTCTTTTGCTATTGATCGAATGACGAAGTTCTCCAATGCATACTCTATATACTTTGGTGCCCAAAATTTACTTTGGTTTCCAAGTTTGATCACAAAATAAGCACAAGATATAATGCCTCTACTCAGATAATATGTATTTACCACATTAGCTACCTAACAAAACTGATCTGGATTATTTATACATCTTTGATTTGACCTGGTTAACACTTTCTCACTCAACTAAAAGCTCTCAGCATTCCACTCCACGATGAAGCTTCAAACTGATATTGCTTCATTCTGAGATGAAACACAGACTAATGTGGTCTCAAAGAAAGAAGCTACTTCTGATGACTAATGAAATAAGGGTTAAGTAAGTGCTTATGAAGATAAGATGGTGCAAGACTGACATTCCTACCTCCCATAAATACAGTGGCTGGACCACCTTAGTTTGCTATAACTTCCTTATGAGTTTGCACTCCTTATCTGCTAAGAAACATCCAGTGGCCTCAGTTTTTACTCTAAACACTTGAAAAATGCTGAATACAATTGCTTTTTATATTCTAACACACTAAAACTACATATATTAAATTATTGTAATTTAAATACACTGGTAACCTATTATAAGAAAATTAAAACTAAAAGGTGGCACGCAATAGGAACTTTCTGGCTTTGAATTTTTTTTAGCATGCTACAAATACTCTAAAACCAATCAAGCATCCGAGGCAGAAATTTCATCACAGAACTAGTGTTATTTATTCTCTTTTTTTTTTTTTTTTTGAATTTCTAAATCAATAATTTTTTTCCTATATCTTCTATTTTATTTTCTAAAATATTCTTTGTTTCTTTCATTTCTCTTTTATTTTCACATTGCTACGAGTATTTAATGCTTCCATGTATTTTTGCATTCTTTGCTACTCTATTTTTTATCTTCTGTTCTAAATCTAGTTTTAATTCTGCCATTTCTTTCTCCTAACTACATCCTCTGCTACCTCTCTATTTATCTGGTTAATCTATTTTCTGACTGTCATAAATTTATATAAATCTGCTAGTGACAATTCTACTTTTGCTACACCACCTGTCTGCTATTCTGTTTTCTTGGTATGCTAGATTCCCTACTTCTCCCTCTAATATTTCTACTAGTATGTTTTCCCTATTCATTTTTACTCATTTCACAAGCTTATCATTTCTTAAAAGCATATATTATAAAGTTTCAGTCTTATTTTTCAACGTCTTATTTTTCCCTTTTTGTAGTCAGGTGCTGCATCCTCTCCTCACTTCCTTGGATCCGTTATGCCCCACAGTTCTAATGTTGTGTAGTTGTCCTTTCTTTTGCTATTCACCATCGTATCAAAGTCATGCTATCATCTGCTTCGTAATAATTCTTTGGATATTGCTCAAATGCCATCTGCTTCCATCTTGATGCTCTTGAAATTTTTATAATTGCATATGGTGCATGATTCATTAGTGGACAAATATTTTGTGTCTGTAACTTCTAATAAATACATCTGCACATTCCAGAGACATTTTGTAATCTAAACTCAGAATCTATGGATAATCAGCTCATTCAGCATCAACTTAAATATGTTTTGTAACAGATATTGTTAATTTAATGAACCAAACCATCTTTCTGATATGTAAACACAGAAAACCACATAGTTAGGCTTTTACAAAGTCTACTTGGACAGGAAAAGAATGAACACTAAATAAAACAATTACTTGATTCACAGAAACTGTCAAAATGTCCACCATTATCACACCTGCAAGCTTCACACCTTCATAACCAATTAAGTTGTACTCTAGCAAACACACTTTCATTGTTGCATATTTCCTCTGCAGGAGATTAATATATTGTCTCAAAGACTTGGCATCACTAATTACTGATTATAATCAATGTTTTGTAGACCCTGCTTTTCATATCAACCCAGAAGTAGTAGTTTAGAGGATTCAAGTCTGGCAATCTTGAAAGCTATTTAAAGGACCCATAACATCCAATCCACGTGAAGTTACAGTTCAGATTGTAATAAACATTCCAAGTAAGGTGTAGTGCAGTGCCATCTGCAAGAACCATGTGCTTCTCGTGGTTTCTAAAAAGACATTCTCCAACAAGCCTGGAAGCATCTCTTGTAGAAATGTCAGATAGTTACAGTGCTGCTGAAATAAGAAAGCCACTTAAAGTACACAAACAGTCATAGCAACTGTAAACACCGACTGCAGTGAACGCTCTGATTGGTTCCTGACCAAAGCTCTCTGAGGAGGAAAACTAAATCAATCCATTTTTTAATGTTACTAAGTTTTACTGCTTCTTTTTTTTACATTAAGTAAAAGTAAGTGTTAAGTGGCTGGATGTACTTGCTTCATTCAACTGGTTGGGGAGAATGTAAGGGCCTATGACTCAATCACCAACCACTCCTGCCAATGCACCACTCCCGTGAAACTTGGATTGGGGAATTGGAAACATGAATCACTAGTTCTATAGCAGGATAAGGAGCAGCACTGGTGGCACTGCTAGACCCGCATGAAAATCTGATTGGCTGATACAAGTTTTGAAATTTTGTAACAAAAAATGTTTGGTGTTCTGGAAGCGTGAGCCTCTTGGGTGTTGGTAAAATAAGTTTTTCGTCACAAAATGATCTTCGACAGAGAGGTAATTATACATTTGCATTATTTCTACTTAATATGTGTGTGTGTGTGTGTGTAATATTGGCATTTTCTGTTACTGTTGGTGAAATACGTAGCAACTAGGTATAAGATGCTTTTAACAGGTTATTGTTAGTGGAAGTATTAACATATTGTATTTTATTGATAATTGCATTTGTATTTAATTTTCAGCCATGCAGACAGTGGGATATGCCCACGATATATGCCTTGCAGCATTGCGGTGTAAATCCCCAGTGGAAACTAAAATAAGAATCTGAAGGTACGTTATTTATTTTCAATAAGTTTTATGAGCTTCTTACTGTACCAGTGATATTGGATGAAGATAATGTATTTGCCAAAATGTGTATCATAGCTTTTCGTACACGTGGCAGTTAATTGCATCCATTTGTTGCACAAGTTGTAAAATACATAATTGACCTTCCCTTAGAAGATGTGGATTAGTAATCAAAACTGCAGGATATTATAAGAAATGTGTATTTTAAAACAATTACACATTGGTGGTTATGCAAAGACCGCCTCCGTAGCGCAGTTGGTAGCATGCTTGCCTCAGGCGCAGAGGACCCGGGTTCGATCCCCGGTACCAGCATGGGGATTTTATCCCCTCTGGGAGGTCTGGCACAGGGTGCACTCAGCCTCGTTAGGTCCCGGGGGGACCAATTGAGGAGCTACTTGATAGAGAAGTAGTGGCCCCAGGTCTAAAAGACCGCATAACCGGCCGGGAGGGCTCGGGGCACTGACCACGTCCCACCCTCCAATACTGCACCTCACCAATGACGCCTGTAGTGGGCAGAGGTGGGGGACGCAGCGGCTGGGCGGTAGGCCTTGGCCCCTTGTGGGCTGTCGTGCCGGTGTTTAGTTTTTTAGTTGTTATGCAAAGTAATAGGCACATGATGTTTTGACCAAGATTTTTTACTTGGCTGAAGATAATCAAGTGCCTCTGTTTGCGGTTTCAGTTGTTTACTTATCTCACTGACAATGCAGAGCTGCCAACATGAGTGTAAAAAGCACTGGTATCCTTACATGATTAAGTTGTCAATAATTTTTCGAGCATTTATGTAAATAAATTATAGCAAGTAGAAAGTCATGAAATGGCATAGTAAGCTGAAGATTTGTGGTTTGAATCCGAGGCTCAGCATTGATTTTTTATCTGACACTGCATGATCTTCATAAGTTCATATTATGTGTTAGAGATGAGGTTTTGTGAAATATGTTTACTGTCCATTCAATTAGACGACAAGTCAGATGCACAGTACAAGGAATGGTATAGAGTGTTCAAGCAATAGCAAAGTGGTGCATAAATGCATGAAATAGCATGAGAACAGGGATGACAAGCACACGTTAGTACAGAACGGTTTTGTATACACTAAAATTATTTAAAATTGAAATGTAAGTAAGATCTGGAGTGTATTAATACTGCCATCGAAACCAATTTATGCTTTTAATTTCTAGTAGATGTTTTAAGTGTCTGGCTGTTTTTCTCCCGTATATAAAAGTCGTTCACTGTATGGCAAACAATGCACTCATTAAAATTGTCTAAATTGGCCTTCCCTGATCTTCTGGGTCTTTCTTTATGATGTATTGAGAAAGACACACATTCACCTAACTGAATGTGTTATAATTCATATTTATATTGATTCTACAGGCCGAACTAAATGACACAAAGGTGGCTTTTGGTATATGTTTCTGTACAGACTTGAATTTAATAGGGGTTCCCTCTGCAGCTGCTATCATAAATTCATACCCATTCCAATCACTTCTCAAGTCTTACTGTGCAAGACTTATCCCTGTAATTTGCTCTGAACTGGTGGCATTGTTTAGTCTATTTTTATCTGTGCTATGCATCACATAGAGCAATGCTCATATTCGCATGATGCTAGGTACCTTGCACTCTGACTACAGCAATCAGTTCAAGCCACTGCGTATAATGTTTACTCTGCTCTCGCCTATTTGCATGGACAGTACCCACTTGTTGATTTACTCATATTCATAAAATATATATTCTTAGCTACTTGTATCTTAATACCAATGAATGTTGTGAGAAATAATTTCAGTGCACATATAATGATAATGTTCAAGTTTGTGTAGTATGTATGGTTTCTAACATATTTCCTTTTCACTTAATACTTTATTAGCCAAACGCAAGTGTAGAATTCTAGTTTAACTTCTGTGATTCTTTACATTTCAAGTCTTTATACGAGGGCCGTTCAGAAAGTAACCTCCGATCGGTCACAGTGCGGGTAGTGGGGGGAGTAGCGACGCCATCTGTGCATTCACGCACTCAGCAGGTCAGTCGGCATCAAGCCGTGGTTGAGTGAACGTCGTACCTGCGCTAGTTTAGTGTTTGTGGCCGTTTGAAATGTGTGCTGCAATAGAAAACCCCGCCAAATGTGAAGTGCGTGCTGTTATAAGGTTTTTTACAGCCAAAGGATATTCTGCAGCAGCTATTCATCATGAGCTTTGTGCTGTGTACGGACCAAGAGTTAGGAGTGAAGGAGTGGTCCGTGAATGGGTACATTTATTTAAAAGTGGACGAGAAAACGTTCATGATGAAGAGAGGAGTGGTAGACCATCATTGGTGACGGACGAACTCGTTCAGACAGTTGATGCAAAAGTTCGTGAAAACCGACATTTCACAATGTCGGAGTTGTCTACTGATTTTCCACAGATTTCTAAGACTCTCTTGTACGAGACAGTGACAGCAAGATTGGGTTACCGTAAGTTCTGTGCACGATGGGTGCCCAAAATTCTTACCGAACACCACAAAACTCAAAGAATGGCCTCTGCATTAGACTTTCTGTCACGTTATGAGGACGAAGGTGAACCATTGTTAAACAGAATCGTGACCGGGGACAAAACCTGGATTAAGTACGTGAACCCTGAGACAAAAGAACAATCAAAGATGTGGGCACATTCAAATTCGCCTACCAAACCAATAAAAGCCCGGCAAGATTTTTCTGCCCGAAAATTGATGGCAACGGTGTTTTGGGATGCAAAAGGGGGTTGTTGGTTGAATTCATGGAACGTGGGACGACCATTAATCAAGACGTGTACTGTGAAACACTAAAAAAATTATGACGGGCTATACAGAACAAACGCTGTGGTATGCTGACTTCCGGTATCGTTTCTTTGCATGATAACGCCCCTCCTCACTCTGCTCGCAGAACAACAGCCCTTCTTGAGTCCTTCAAGTGGGACGTTGTCAACCATCCACCTTACAGCTCAGATCTGGCGCCAAGCGATTATCACCTCTTCATGCATATGAAGAAATGGCTCGAGTCCCAGCGGTTTGATGACGACGAAGAGCTCAAAGATGCGGTCACAGGCTGGCTCCAGGCACAAGCGGGTGATTTTTATGCAGAAGGAATTTCAAAGCTTGTGAACAGATACGATAAGTGCCTCAATCGTTATGGAGACTATGTAGAAAAATAGTGCAAAGATGTAGTTGTAAGATGTATATATTAAAATATTTTTATTTAACTTGGTGAATTTTTTGCAATCAACCGGAGGTTACTTTCTGAACGGCCCTCATACATTTATAAGTAGTCTGTGTCTTTATGACAATCCTAAAATGGGACAGCTATCTAACTCATGGATATTCTCTCTTAGTATGTTTGTGTACTGGTTGGTTCACAATCAGAACGAGAAAGCTGAAATACAGTATTAAAATGGGAGTGTTCATAAGCGAATAGGAAATAAGATTGGCTAACTTTTAGCTTTCTCGTTCTCATTACTGGGCTGGGCATGTTAGATTCATATTGTGCATATTACACTTTTTGATGTAGGAATTATTCAAGGTGACCGTGCCATGAAATATCCTCCAGAGCTCCATCTAGTCAACCAGGCTTAATTCGTATCAGTATCTGTACATTAAACATTTTCTAATAAATATAATAACCTATTCCTTATATTCTTCAGTTCTCTTAACTATCACCACTTCACATATTTTAAATTACATTAATAAGCAAATGCAGCAATAACACAACCACATCAGAAAATACAAATGGATGCAACAAACTATGTAGTATGTGTGGATAATAGAAATCGTGCTCATCATAACCTATTTCAACAAATACAGAATTGTCATATGAAACAATTTTTTCACAAGTAAGTTATTGACATTGCCTGTAAGAGTTCAGTGTTCTGTATTTGCTGAACCAAACCAAATTTACATAAATGAATTTATATGTACATTAATATACAAGTATGTTAACATATGAGACAGAATATTAGAAGACCCCAAAAGAAAATCGTTTATGTGAATATTTGTTAAGAGTGTAATTTGTTTTTTGATGTTGGTATGAGATGGTTAAATGACGAAAACGTGTTAATAATGTTCATTGTTACGAACAAATAAGTTTGTTTAAAGACGTCATAAATATTTCCATATTTAATTTTAATATATATGTATAAATATTAGAATTATATGTGTTCAGTCTTGATAGCAAAGGGAGAATGGTTAGGGATCACTTCCCTAACAAGAAGGAACTATTTGATGAACGCATACGCGGATGTATACGAGAAAGGTAGTATCACGTGAGGTGACGCTGAATTTTTTTTCACTAGCGTCTACGTGTCCAAGACGATAGGACGTATTTTGGTAGCGTGTGAACATTGTAGAACGTTATCAGACTTTCATCAAGCTTTTGTTCCACTTTTTGAAAAAGTGGAAGGACTTAAATAATTTAAAACGGTGCTAAGAGGATTTATTTAAATGTAAAATAGAGAAAAAGTGTTAATAAAATAATACATTGTGGTGAAGAAACATCGTGTGATTTTTCATTCCATCCGTTACCACGCCCTGAGAGAAATAAGAGCCTCATCGCTCAAATGTGAAACAACGCTACGATAAAAACTGCACCACATATATGATTGATATTTTAATGAATGCCTATAAAACAAGTGTAATGGAGTATTTTGGTTGGCGGCATAAAGAGCCGTTGGAAGAGCCAAAAGGAAGGGGGTGGCCAGCTCAAAGATGGAACAGCCAGGTGTGTTACGTCAGAGACAAAAGCTGGTTGACGGGGTAATTTATTCTGCAAGCTGTGTGTGATCGAGTCAACCGTCAGTTGTGCCCTAGAGTGGGTTGGTCCCGAGCAGCCCAGAGTTGAACGGCGGACCCTAGCAAGTTGGTTAGACGGCAAGAAGCCATTCGTGAACCTAGGCAGGCGTGTAAGCATGACTCTGCAAGTCACATATTATTCAACCTTGTTTATGTGGTTCCTTTGGGAATTGAGCTGCATGGACTTCTGAGAGGAATTAGCAAATTAATTCCTAGTAACAGTCGGTGCTCATATGGAAAGGAGAATTTGCTGAACGGCCATGAAACCAAAGAGGTCAGCTGTACATTGACTATGAGGGCATTGACCTTCCAGGCCGGGAATTTGCCGTCCACCATGTGGCTCCGAGTTGCAACATAGGAATGAGTACCAAGTTAAAAATTAATAGTAGTTCTTTGTGGAAGTAGGGAAAATCTAAAGGAATGGTTAACTATCGGGATTGCACGTTATGAGGTACCTTTCATCATTAAACTGAGGAGCAGCTTGGTAAAGTGAAGTGTTTCTGTAGAGTTTGTAACAGACGTTAAGGAAGATTTGTACATGAGGCAGGGGTGTTTGTTTGGTGATAACAGTTGAGGGCAAGGACAGAATTGCAGTGCCTGATTATAGAAAGCCAGGTTTTCCTGTTAGATTGCATTTTCTTGATCTGTCAGTTTTGATTTGAAAGTTATGGTTAAATTTTACTGTGTTCTTTTAATGATTTCATGTTTAAATTTTACAGTGTTCATTCTATAATAAATATTGTGTTATGTGTATTTCTTGGCGTTACTTGTTACTATCCTGTCTTGATCCTGCGGAAGAAAGTTGTTAGTAAAGGGGAAGATTAAGTAACACAAATCATAGGGTCACCAATGTTTAGGGTAAGGAAGTAGGTGAAAGGAAAGCACAAGAGGAGGCGTAACACAAGATAATCATACTCTTGATATCTAACTCTCAAGTGGTATTTGCCATACCATTAACCGAATTATGTGTTTAATAGAGCATATTGATATTATAATAATGTGTTGGCTAAAGTTATCATGAGAGTGATAAGATTGCACCTGTGGCTTTTGGCAGAAAATTTATTACTTGCTAGATAATCGTATTTAGAACTGCTGAAATTGTTTATAATTAAGCTTAGCAGGTGAGCTACCAAAAGAATGAAGTTGTGCACGTTTTGTCTGAACAGCAGACGGACAGAACCGGTTCTGCACAATGCACTAGGTCACATGCACCACTACAAATGCCGATAACTTGGTTCATATTTAATGTAGCTCGACTACTATGCCTTATTATAATCCATCTAAAATTATCTATACTTTAAGTGTAAACTGGATAATGGCCTAGCCCTTCTTTACCCAGGTCACTTTCATTACTTACACTTTAGTTATACATAAATGTTGCTATTCGTTGCATTGTTTTTATTTATTTCTAGGATATGCACGACGCAAAGTTGGAGTTAAAGGTATTCCTGTAATTGTGAAAATAATGGTGGGTATATAACTTCGCAAGTTGTGTCTTTTTGGTGTCCAGTGCTGGTGCTGAGTATAGAGTGAAATGGTGTGAAAGTGTTAAATGACGTGAAACTGTTAGAGGACATTTGTTGCCATGCTAATAATGATCTAGTGAATGAAAAAACAGGTGTTTGCATATGGAGCAATACAGTGTTGTTAATAATGTATGCAGAAGCCTCTTTGTCAGGTTATTTGTGCATGTTACGCAAATATGTCAAATAATGTTATGCTATTGGGATGCTAGAAGGAATAAATGTTGTTGTTAGCTAATGCTGGATTTCTGACAATGAAGTCATTAATCCTTTTGCTCTCCAATATATGAAGAGAGCAATAACAGTAATAGTAACCGCTTTTTAGAGAGCAATATATTTTTATGTTTTGGCGGTCACATCGCTCTCTCACAACCCCCAGAATGTCTGGAGGACCACACCTGTCGTTGGTTTACGGGTCTCACCGACCTGACCGGGAGAGTTATCAAAATAAATTCACCGACCATATCCTCTGATTACCAATCAGAGGACGTATTACATGCCATGACAGGTCAGCATGTTAGGGGTTAAGATTTTATAGAGAAATTAGAGAAATGGAGAGGTTGGAAAAATAAAGACTCCCTAGCCCTCAGGAACCCTAATAGCATCGGGGTCGGAAGAGAACAAGAGATGACCAAGGTAAGGTCAGATAGAAAAGTTACAGTGAGGAGCAAAACACCAGTAAGTGGAAGTAATATTCTGCTCAGCTTGGGTACCTTGTGGTCGCTATTCACACCTAGACGAAGACCCCTGAGTTGGGTAAAATGTAATGTATCTATGCTCTATCTCAGGTAAGTTGTGATAGGGGGAAAAAAAAATTATAAATAAAGTGTCAAACGTGTACAAATTGTTCCCATTTCCTTGTCAAATACCACATCCTAACGTTTGGTTGCAAGTTCACACAAAAACTTTGAGGCAGCTCATTAAAGTAGAAAATATTTTACTTTATGCCATGCTGAGTCATTACTGGAAGCGTCAGAATTGAAAAAGAAACATTTTGTTGTTATTAAGAAAATTAGTCATTTGAACCTCCAACCATTACAGAACTCATTAATATTTCATAAAAGCTATTGTACAGACTATTGGACAATTTTAATAAAAAGGAATTACAACTTATAAACTGTTTTTATACCTGCTTACTTGTTAGTTTTAGCATATCATATGTCCTAATGCCATATTGCTTCCCATGACGCCCAAAGTTTAATATGCAAGCTTCCATAGCTGTGATTGCAGTTTTTAAGAGTGCCGCTTTTATTAAAGCAAATAAAGGTAAATTTGCGTGAGCTTTAATATGCAGCAACCTTAAAAACGAATCACAACTATGGAAACTCATGTGTTAAAATTGACACGCCAGTGGTAGCAATATGGCGTTAGGGCATACAATCAGCTGAGACAGACAGATGAGCAGGTATGAAAAAATACAGCCTTAGGAGCTATCGGCAGCATGAGGATTCGGGAGTGAGATTTCTCATACTTTAGTTCCAGCACAGCACATTTAGAGCACTTTTTGTTGACACAGTTTAACAAGGAAGTTTCACTTCTTGCTACTAGGTGTTCTGTACCACACTCTCACAGCAAATCACTGTTGAAAATGATGTTCCAGGTGCTGTGAGGGTTTTCTTCTACCCTTGTATGGGTGTTATGAAAACTGAAAATGTCATTTTTTTTAAAGATAGGTCCATTTGTTGTCATTATTTTTTAGTTTATTTTACAGTTAAAGAAGTATCTAAAATATAATTTCTAATAAATGTAATGCACTTAATAACGCTTTATACAACTGGAAACTTAGAAGAAAACCACAAGACAACTACAATAAGAACACTGGAAGAAACCACAAAAGGTCACAATTTTGTGACCTAATATATAACAAAGATAGTTGTATTGAAATCCACTAGTACGCAAATTGTCCAAAATAATTGCATTTCTATTAGGTATGTATTACGTAAAACCTGATGAAATTCCCAATATTTTAGCTAGATTGCATGAAAACTGAGCTTTTCACATTGCTTCTTTTTGAACCTACAAAATACAGAAATAAAACACAATGTAAATATGAAAATAGCATTTGCTAATCTACAATATTTATTCTCCACAGCAAATATTGCAAATAATGTTTAATAATTTTAAAAAATACATGGTTTTTAAACTCTGTACCCTTCTTTTAGTCATAATAAATCAATAACTGTCACATATTATCTTTAATCTATAGCTATAGCAGTGTTAGAGACATGCTACATTGGGCTCCTTACCTCTATCAGTTCATAGATCACAGCCTGTCCACGATAACTCTCACACTTTTCTTTCACTTCATTATCTATTCTGGCCAGTATAGTATCATCCAGACCGCGAGGGTTACGTAGCAAAACTTTGGGAACCACATCAGGGTATCCAGGTGGCAGCTCCACTACTAGTGTCACACATACATACTGCTGCATTGCATCATCCGCTGTTGAGGGGAACACTACAGTTTCCACGCATGTTGGACAACCACTGCAAGCGAGAGATAATACTAACAGTATGCAGTATAGTATGGATGCAAGCACTTAAACATTAGCACAAGTACTACACATGCATGCACACGCATACCCATACCTACACCCACCCACACCCACATCAAAACCAATGTAAAGATAGTTTCCAAAATAAATGTGGGATTACTAAAAGCAAGAAAATTTTAAATTCTTTTAAGACAAAATTAACTTTTCACTAAAAAAAGCTATTTTGTTCAAAAATACACTAAATAATTCCTCCACTAACAGTTGCAACAAACTCTGCAGACAGTGGGGCATAGGAAAAAATGATAGAATATCGGATGTTACATTCATATGACTCTACCTGCTATTGTTTATTTTTGTGCAACTTCTGCAAAGTATTCTTACATAGGCTTCTTTTTGTAAATACTTTCTCTTCATTGAGACAAATCAAATTGCTATATACTGGCCTAGATATTCCATAATAATTTTACGACAATGTGAGGAAGAACTGTACAGCAACAAGAGTTTAAAAATGACAGATTGTGAAATTCAAATCAATAACAATGAATATCTTGAAATTGGATGTCACAAAAAATGCTGAAATGGTATGTTCTAAAGAGATCTACATTTTTTGTGCGATATGATTTTGTCTACTCTTTATGGTTCACTAGTTATACAAAATTTCTTCTAAATGAAGAGGACTTCACAGCCTATTCCCATAAAATTAAGATATAAATTTTATTTGCCATGTAAATATTTCAAAATATGGTATTTTAATCAAAATTGGTAAGAGTCATTTTTGACAAAATTGAGCATCTTGAAAAATTATTTGTGTACAGGGTAGTTTGGCTTGGGGGAGTTTTCTACAGGAAGACCCAGGTACCACTGGATCAATGCTGTGGCAAGTGATGCTAAAACCCTACATGTAAATAAGAATATTATTAGTCATTAGACAAAAGTTTGAGTTTCGGTTTACCAATTTACAGACAACATATGGTGACAGTATTAATAAAATGGAATGTATGTATAAGTACTTATGTTGGGTGGATATAACAGACTAAGAGCCTGAGCTGAATGTCATATTCAAGTATGTATTAATATAATATAAAAAAACTAAAATAATAATATGGTTTCATGTAATTCAAACTTTTAAATACAGATCAAAAACAAAAATATCTTGTTTGCAATTTTAAGTGTTGCAAACTTACAATCTGTAGTCACTTCCTTTGACTTCTGTGGTTTTCTGTTAGGTTAAACATTTCATTCATAGCGGGCATGACCGGATTTGGTGTATACAAACAATTTAAAGTATGTATTTCTTTCCTTTTTTAAGGTAGTGCCATGGCACAGAGGCAATATCACAGAGCCGTCCCTGCTCTCTACTTAAAGAATTTGGGATTGACCTAGATTTGTGGGTATGTTGTGCAATATCTACTACTTTGAAGTTATGTTCGTGTTACACATTCTAGGCTTATTGAATACCCTTATGTTGCTTAATATTTCCGTTAGATTCTCTTTTTCTATTTCATTTATATTGTGAGTGTTAGCTATTTTGTTGTCTATTGTACGTAATGTTTGTTCTTCCTGTCTTGTTTCAACAGTGCTATGTTGGTATTGTATTGTATTGTTTTGGCCCTTCCATGTTGTTGCATCCAATACAAAATATGATTACAAATTTTGACCTCATTGTTTTTGAAAATTTCTTCACCTATTTCAGCCCTTGTATGTACTAATGGTGGTGTAAGCTTGGTATCTGATGTTCTTTCTTTTTTGCCTACTGCACTGGTGCAATACACTCTACATACCAATAAAAATTCTGTGTGACTTTCATTAATTAAAGTATTCTTCACACACTGAAGTGCTTATGCCTGGGTCTATCATTGCATATAATTTCACGATTTCCAAAGCAAAACATTATGTGATTTATTTGGTGTTTTTAGCTTTGTGGTCTGTTAATGGAATACATTTGATTCCTACTTCTCTGGTTTTGTACGTTTCGTGGCATTGTCCTGTGGTACCTTTTCCTCATGTTTTGTATTGTATTCTATTGCTGTGATGTTCAGTGAATTGTGTAACATCTGCCCTTCTCCTTTAATTCAAGTTTGCATTCCAGTTTTTTTTCCTATTATCATGTGTCCTATTTGATTAATACTACTTTGATTTGGTCTTTGATTATGTGTATCATGTTTATTCCTGTTACCTGTCAATTTTGAGTTTTGTGTCTCATATGCAGTTAATAGCTCTTATTACACCAATGAAATCCATCTGTTTTGCTATGAGTTCTGTCCTTAATGTGTCGGGGTAATGTCTTGTTATACTTGTAATTATTTCTGGGTTATATGTTGTTTGCTATTTTTGTGAAATAATCCACAAGAAATAACCCATTAAATGAATCATATGTCCCAATAACTAACTCTACTGCTGCCTGGTTCTGTGTTTCTGGGTCCAGTACATTAACAGAAGTACTTTCCTAAAAGATTAATAGGTTTCATGACCCACCAATGTTAATCTAAGCCATTCTAGTGTTGTTCTTTAAGCTTTTCTTTACTGTTATCCCAAGTTTATTAGGGATTCCTTTTATCTTGAAATATCCTAATTCTTTTAGGATCAATTTAGGATCATACCCTTTGTCTTTTTAGAAAATTGGAGGAGTAATATTGTTTCGAACTATGTGTGGCAAGTGCTTTGTATCTTATGTGTATGTGTGGGGCTCTGCCTCTCTTTGACGTATCACCTTCTCTTGCTCTAGTTATACAGGGTGGAAGGGAAGTCATTACATTCCTTCTAATGTGTGCTTCACAGAAGCATTACAAACAAAAATGTCTAATGGCATTTTGTTCTTTGATCAGCCGATTTCGAAAAAATAAGTAGTTCTTGATCCCAATTGGATGCATAATTCCACAAGAATGTACAAAGATAGCAGTTTGTTACTTGTAAAGTGTGTAGAGTAACTTATTTCTGACATAGCTTCAGTAATAATTATGGGATATCACATTGGGTTACAAAATAATTAATCACTGAAAAGACATGAAGGAATACTCTGAGCTGCTCTATCAGGCATTAGTTAACTTGACAACGTTGCATTGAGGTTGGTCAGGGAAAATTGACCTAGTTTGTGAATGTAAACAGGTTGGGCATTTTTGCTTTTGTTGGGAGCTAACACTTGTATTGGCCTACACTCCACAATAAACACAGAAGGACAAGGCAGGGTACGAATAAAGTAAGCTGTTTACTAAGTAGCCTATTTTCTACATTATCTTTAGAAGATAAGCTGAAACTGAAATATAAGTAAATGGGAAGACTTGCTCCTAATATGCATATAAACAAAAAAGTGACAGTTAACCACATAAGAATTAAATAGTACATTTACGTGAAAAATATAGGCTTCTGTGGATGTGAAGTCAAAAATTCTTTATTCTGCTTTCCATTTGTTTTGTTTGGTGATAACCACTGGTCAGGAAAAGGTATGGTGGATTTAGTTCATTGTGTGCAAACACTAAGGTACAGCCACTTCCAAATGTTTTCTGACACATGCAGACTTGCTGTGGAGATGAAAGGGGTAAAGGTTATTGAGTAGAATGTCCAGGCCAGAGCCATCTCAAGTGGTTTACCTGTCTCATGAGTTTGTTGTTCTTTGAGTTTGACAGCTCTAATGCTAACGTTTTGCTGTTCAACAAAAGAAACTATCATGGTGACTGACTTCTTTGGGACTGCTGTAAAACAGCGAAGAATACTAATTGGGTTCTAGATCATTGAAGATAGGAATGTGACATAAATGTGCCTACAAAAATATTTTCGGGAGTAGGGACACAATAAACATTTCATATTAGTTGTCTTACATGATATTAAGCAAAACATATGAACCCACATACACCCCCACACTTTTTCCACTAAGCTTCTGGGAGTTTCATAATAATTCTGCATATAACTCAGTAAGAATTAAAAGGACTTAATACGCTTATTATGTAGAAACACGCAACTCTACTCAAAACCCAGGCATTAGTGACCTTTATGGTTAAGCACTCCTAAACCCAATTCTTTCTCACCAAAGCTGCTTAAGCCATTTGGGGAAAAAAATAAAATAAATGGCGCACAGCAAATAACAAACATGTTTTAATGTGAAAGGAGAGTGTGTTTAGAGGATTTTATATTCATCTCTTCCTTCCTTCTTTCCTTCCTTCCATTGTTCCATTCTTGCTTCTCTCTCTCTCTCCCTCCTACTCTACTCTCTTTCCCCCTTTCTCTCTGCATGTATGGAGACCACCCTATATAAAATATATCAAACTACGCGATCACCAGAAGTAAAGTAAAAAAGGAAATAAAACAACAAATACAGATCCTTACCAAGTACATCTATGTATACAAAATAAGGAAACATCTTGCACTGTCCAATTTTATGTAAGATAGCATAGTGTTATAACATTTTTATAATAACAACACAACCACCACCGCCGCCGCCACCGCCACCACTAATAATAATAAGAAGAAGAAGAAGAGGAGGAAGAAGAAGAATTTGTCAATGGAGAAGCTGTATATCCAAAATAAATAAACCTCTTTTGCTATCAGATTTTCCGTTATACTTTTATTATTATTATTATTATTATTATTATTATTATTATTATTATTATTATTATTATTATTATTATTATTAATTATTAATTATTTTTATGTTTATTATTAACAAAAATTGATATCTTTTTAAAAAAATTTGTTTAAAATGTTTCTAAAACAACAGCACTACCACAAAATGTCAACATTAATTTGTTTAAACACTTGGGGAAAGGATGTGCAGGTTTCTTTCGTTTGGACAGTAATTAAGTATAGAGCAAATTACTTCGCTTCTTGTTTCCTCAACAGAAACTACCCCACCTGCCTCACCTTAGATGACTGTATGCGAATGTATATAAACACGTGCAGTAACCCACCCCTAGGACAGGCACAACTACTTGATAATAAAATTCTCCTTCCATTTTTCCTCAACACCTCTTGCCCACGAGAAAACATTTGGAGCTGGCTGTACATATAAAAGTATCTTAAGTTGGTATGTTGCCTGGTAACCTATTTGTAAATTTGCACAACTTGACACTTACTTGGGGAAAAAAGTCAGCTAATTTCTGAGTCCAATGGACATGATTAGTTCCACATTGTCACTTAGTCCTAGTCGATGTGCAGTGAAAAAAGGTCACTATTAGTGATGGTGTGTATATTGCATCAACAACTGAGCATTATTTCAAACATTTCTTTCATTCACCATTGGATATCTCAACCCAATTGTTATAGGACATTAATCATCTTTGCATTCATGCTTCACCCAAGAGTGATAGAGGCAGATTAGGTGATCCAGGAAATGTTAAGAGGATGGAATAATTGAACCCTCTGATTCATATAAATCCAGTAGTATGAGTACATGAAGATCCCAGGAAATTGAGAAAAACTGTTGATGCCAGGAAAATAAGTGCTTACGTTGCCAGGCCATTCTAGACCAGAAGAAGTTGATCCACTAATTTCACAGCTAAAAGGAAGCAAATATTTTTTTGGCTCACACCTGAAAGCTTCATTTTGGCAGATGCCACTTCATATTCAATGTAATTGGTCTTCTGCATAGTAAAAGAACTTCAGGCTGGGATGAAATTAGTCCAGTGTTACTAAAACACTGCAAGAATGAAATGGCAAAACCATTGGAACATCTTATCAGTTTTTCAATACAGAAGGGAATATTTCCAGACTGTTTAAAGACGAGTATTGTAAGGCTATCTATAAGAAAGGGGAGAAATTATATATCAATAATTACAGGCCAACAACTCAATGATACGCATTTGTCAAAAGTGAAGTCAAAACAGGGAATAGTAAGATATGGAGTATCTCAAGGGTCAGTTTTGGGTCCCTTAATGTTTTTATTATATGTTAATGATATTAGTCATCCAAAAAATGCCATTATAACATCGTATGTGGATGACACTACAGTAAATTTTTGGGGGGCTTGTAAATATCTTTAATGGAAACAATAGCTTTGGGTACCAATGAAATATTACACTATTTTAGAATGAATAATCTCATATGCAATATGAATAAAACAAAATTTATGAAGTATGATCTCTCAAAACTAGAACAATTGGAACAATCACTTGTGATTGAGAATAAACATTGTGATAAAATAGATATGCATAAGTTCTTAGGAATATGGATAGACAGTAGGCTTACATGGGCACAACACATAGTTGCTATAGCTACCAAAATTAGCAAATCTATTTATCTTTTAAGGTTTTTAAAACATACATTAGGCAGTGAAGAATTAAAAATGATTTATTACGGTGTAATCTATCCACATCTACATTATGGGATTGAGGTATGGGGAAGTGTAGCAAAGATGCACATGGATAAGTTATTGATTTTACAGAAGAAGTGCATCAGAATTATTAGTAATTTAAAATTTAGGGAATCTTATAGGAATGCATTTAAACAACACTAAATATTAATGGTTTACTCTTTATATGTGTATAGGACTATACTATATATACAAAATCAGAGTCCAACAAAAAATAACTATATTCATGGATATAGTACTAGAAGTAGCATAAATTACCATAGATAGACATGTAATAAGCAAATTGTATTTAAAGATATAAATGTAATAGGAACAATTTTGTACAACAAATTACCTCTAGAGATTAAAACTATAAGAAAATGTAACTTTAAAACTTGTTTAAAAAATGATTTGATCCAAAAGTGTCTTTATTCTCTTGATGAATTGTAATCATGCTTATGTATATATCTGTATGTGTAAATGTAAATATTTAATTTTGACAATGTCTGAAGCTTGTATACAAGTCTAAAGGCAATAAAGAATTATTAACCAATAACAATTAACCATTATCAATTATTATCAATTATTATTATCATCATTATCATCACCATCACCATCACCATTATTATTCTCTTGATCTATAAGTAATACATTATTCAAATGTTTACAGCAGTAAGACTATGCTTTTGGCTCCTCTTTAATATAGGGGTTTGGGGATACTGTATTTTTCTAATTAAACAGACTTTTTATTAATATGTATTTTTTCTTCATTTTAGTGTGTTTTCTGGTGCAATCTACAAAATAGCTTGTTTATTAAAATCCTTGTGTTAAAATATGCACAATATTGTAATAAACATGTCTTGAAAGTTTCAAAGCAATGTCTATTCTGGAAGTTGAGAAAATCTACATTACATATTAAAAAGCTAACTTAGAGAAAAAAGCCTCCTAAGTTTTCAATGCATTCCTGATCCATATGCTGGATCATCCTCCACTTTCCTCTTGGATCCTCTTCCGTGCTGTCTTGCCCTCTGATCCACTGCTCTAAATGCTTTATTAGAGGTTTTAGGAGACAGTGAACAGAGCTGTTAATGGTGTTATTCTGTGATACAAAAAGTGCAATATTTTACAACCAGCTAAACCTGTGAATAAACTTCGCTTGTAGAAGTAATCATTAATCTTTTAATATACTGTGTACATGTTAGGAACACTGTCTACAGCATATAACACGTTAATTAAAGTAATTTCAGTATTGCACGGCTAGCCCTCTGCAAGACTTTTTGTTTTGTTAGAGAAGCAAACCGTCAGTTGTTTTCAGTCAGTCTTTTGTTGCGTTACCAACATGATGCAATCTAGTCAACAAGAGCAAAGCTTCTCAAGTTCACATTCTATGAGTTATCCTGACAAAGCTACTACATCGCGAACAATCTTACAACCACCTAAGTTGGTCCATAAACGCCCGCTTGTAGAAACTAACCAAGGCAACGGTTCCAATTCTAATGATTGCTTCATTACACCCAACAAGAAGCACACAGCTTCAGTATCAGCTGTAAATACCAAATATATAGTCGACTTAACCTCCGTTCACAACAAATTTTCTCCTTTGGAAAGCATGGAGGAAGAGAATGATACAACTTCTGAAGAAAATCTCTCTACAACTCCTAAACTCAGAATCCCACCAATTTTTATTCATGAAGTCAATAATTACCAGCAGATTATCCAAGATATAGCTTCTACTGTAAAAGATGAGTACACAACACAGCAACAAAACAAAGTTCTTAAAATAAATACAACTTCAGTAAATGACTTCCGCGCTGTAACAAGATTCCTGGAAGAATCGAAGCTTCCTTTTCACACCTTCCGTGACCCAAACTCCAAAAGACTTGAAGTTATTTTAAGAAATGTTCCCTACTCTCTTACAGATCACGATATCGTTACAGAACTAACCTCTCTGAACTTACCAGTAGTAAAAGTTACCAGGCTTTTCTATAAAGATCGACAACCTATGCCACTGTGTGCTGTAGAATTAGAAAACAATGAGCAGGGTAAGAAGATCTTCGAAGTCAAACATATTTACCATGCCATAATTAAAGTCGAGTACCGCAAGAAGCCCACGAATATCCCACAATGCACACGATGCCTACGCTACGGGCATACTAAGAACTTCTGTCGACTCACACCTCGATGTGTGAAATGCCCCTCAAATCACCACTTTTCTGAATGCACAAAAGACAAAGACACTCAGCCCTCCTGCGTGAATTGTGGAGAAGCACATCCGGCAAATTTCAAAGGTTGTCGTTATTACCTAGATTTGAAAAAGAAAGCCGATGCAAGGGTGGTTCAGCCTGCAATAACACCGTCTTCAAACCTAAACATGGACAATTTTCCGAGGTTGTCACCAAACTCGCACTCTCCAACTCCTGAAATTCCACAATGGCCACGCTCTGCTGTTTCGGAAGAAAAAAGTCCTAGGCAGCTAATTCAGCAGACATAAACACAGAATTCTTCTTCTCCTTCGTCTTGCTCCTCCGATGGAACCGAAAACCTAATTCAGCTAGCCATTAATTTCCTCACACCATTCCTGCCATCAATAAAGTCCTTTTTACTAAAGCTCTTCACAAGTTTGTTTGCTAATGGCCACTAAAAACCAAAAAACATTCTCACAACTAACCATACTAAATTGGAACGCCAATGGAGTCAAAGCAAAGCGAGAAGCCTTCTTGGAATTCATCTCCAGACACAATGTTGCAGTAGCTTGCATCACAGAAACGAATTTATTACACAAAGAAAAGTTTTCTATACCTGGCTACGCAGTGTATAGATCCGATCGCAATGCTCCAGTCGCTTCAGGTGGAGTGGCTATAATTATTCGAAAAGACATACCTCACCACTCAGTTTCATTACCTCAATTAACCAGCATCGAAGCCTGCGCAATTCAAATATTCACACGCAATTCTTCCAAAACTACAATAATTTCTGCATACAAACCGCCAGGACCCAATCTAAATGACCAGGATATTAATACGTTATTTTCTGACATAGCACCGACTTTCCTAGCAGGAGATCTAAATAGCAAGCATCAAACATGGGGATGCCGTGTAACAACTCCAAATGAAAGACGTTTATTAACTGCAGCCAATCACAACGCAGTTAACATTGCAGCTCCGTCAGACCCCACATTCTATAGACCAAATGTAACACCAGATATATTAGACATCGCACTCTACAAAAATATATCAAGCACTCCCACAATGGTTGTTCTGCCTGAAATGGACTCGGATCACTGCCCAGTCTTAATCTCGTTCGATGACATTCCAATTCTACAACCGCAACACACAAAGAAACTCAACAAAGGTTTCATAAACTGGGAGACTTTTCAGCACGTAATGGATGACCAGTTAAGAATTACACAGAATTTGAGAACCCCCAGTGATGCCAATGCAGCAATTCTCAGCTTCACAAAATCCGTAACTTCCTCTATAGACAAAGCCACAGCTCCAGCGAGACATCAACACAGAAAATCTTACCATGAATCTTTGCCCCCAAGCATCAGAAACCTCCTGAAAGAAAAGCACAAAACTCGTCGACTTTGGCAAAAGCACAGAGAGACTTGGCAACTTCGTCACTTGAACCAACTCACAAGAGAAGTGAAGAAACGAATGGATGAATATCGGTATTCAACTTACCAACGGCATCTCTCCAGTATCTCTCCGGAAGACTCATCATTGTGGAAAGAGACTAAAAGAGTATTAAAAGAGCCGACGATTATTCCGCCCCTAGAGCAAGATGGAAAACACTACATCTCCGACTGTGAGAAAAGCCAACTATTTGCAGATACTCTACAAAATTCGTTTAGATCTAATCCAGGAAGCAACGTAGAATTCAACCACGAAATTGAACAGTTTACTGGTTCTTACGCCACAGTACCACTACCCATTGACTTCACTTCACCCAAAGAAATTCTTTTTATCATCCAGCAACTTTCCGCAAGAAAATCGCCTGGGCATGATCGAATACCAAACTTTGTATTAAAACATTTGAGTCACAAAGCACTTGCTATCCTAGCTTCGTTGTTCAACAGTTTTATGCGAATGGGTTATTTCCCAAGAATCTGGAAACACGCCATAGTTATTGTTATTCATAAACCTGGAAAATTCCCTTCCAATCCAACAAATTATCGTCCAATAAGTCTGCTGCCAACTCTGTCCAAGGTGTATGAAAAGATTATACTGAAACGTTTAGGAAAATTTCTAGAACAAGTGTCACTATTACCTCCCTTTCAATTTGGTTTCCGTCGCATTCAACTACTCATCAAATTCTCCGAAATACAGAGCAAATAGCACAAGGCTTCGAGAAGAAAGAACACACTGCTGTTGCATTCCTTGACTTCACTCAGGCATTTGACAGAGTTTGGCATCAGGGTCTACTACACAAACTGTTTCTCTATGGCACTCCAGACTACCTCTACAAAATAATATCTTCCTTTCTATCATACCGTGCCTTTTCAGTTCGAATAGGTAACAGTCATTCTTCTACCAGACCTGTAACAGCAGGTGTTCCACAAGGTTCAATATTAGGTCCAATTCTGTTCAACTTGTTCACTTCTGACATACCTACAACCCCCACAGCTCAAATAGCAATGTATGCCGATGATGCTGCCATCTATGCAACCCATCGTAATTTACACACCGCTAGAAATCGCCTTCAAGAGGCCTTAAACTTAATCATACCCTGGCTTGGCAACTGGCGCATTTCTCTCAACAATGACAAATGTGAAGCAATGGTGTTTACATTATGCAGACCGGAATATCCACCATCAGTAACGATAGCAACAAATTCTATACCCTGGAAAAGTGACAGAGAAACGGTGAAATACCTTGGTGTACTGTTTGATAGAAAACTCACGTGGAAGCCACATATAAGTAACAAACTCAAACTTGCCCAAATAAGACTGACAAAACTTTATCCACTTCTCAACAAAAAATCTTCGCTTAAGTTAAAAAACTGCATACTACTCTACACAACTCTTTTAAGGCCGCTTTTACTATATGCCTGTCCAATTTGGGGAGGAGCCAGTGCTACAGAAATTAAACGCATCCAAACATTTCAAAACAAAATCTTACGTATCTCAACTAATGCGCCATGGTTTGTCAGAAACAATCAACTACGCAGAGAAACTGGAATCAGTACCATTCAACAGTCAATTTCTTCACAAGCCGAACAGTTTTACAGCAATCTAAAGAACGTTCCTGGATCTATTCACTACTCTCTTGGCAGAAAATCCAACTTTCCAACACGCATCAAGAGTCGTCTACCACTGGACCAGTTATCACAGCAAGATCTGATTTAATTTAAACTAATACTGTCAGTGAGGGGCCCAATGGGGTTTACCTCATTTAAATGTTACTTATTATATTTTATTTATTGTTATGTGTATTTCAACAATGGTCTGTAGAGCGCACATGCGCTGATCGATCAATAAATCATTTAAAAAAACAAAAATGCTTTATTAGAGGCCCTAATCCTTTCTTTGGGTAATTTGGACACTGCTTTTTTTTTTAAAGCCACTTAAAATGCCAATATTTTTTAGTGTATGGCATCTTATATTACCATTATAATGATGCTACAGCATCATATATTCACAAATGAAGTGGGTCCAGATATACAAAATCTGTTTTGGGGCATCTAAAGCATATAATTGCTGTTGACACATTCACTGGGGTTCTGAGTTTGACCATGGACAGATTTTTGCAATAAATCTATCTGCTAGAGCCCTGTATATAGGTTTTATAATTTCTAATATTGGGCCTGGTTGAGAATATTTATGGTAATATATTTCTCTGCTTTCCTTCTCTGTGTTGTATTTGCACCAGCTATCATTTCCAAGGGACATGAACTCCAATGTTGAGGATTGTTATCAGATGAAGCCAGGTGAAAAAATTAATGCACATACATCTTTCCTCGTATCTTCCACACTGCTGGAATTTTGCCTGATTCTCAGACCATAATAACCTTCTTTAAATGCATTGGAATCCTCATACCCTAAATAGTTACATTGTAAATAAGAAGGAAATTTTAAAAACTGGTCTCTGCCCCTTGCACAAGTACCTTCATCCCTCCACTTGCTCCATTATAGTTTGCTTTGCAGCTTGTTTCATAGTGCTGTTTACTTTTATTTTTGCACAGTGTTTTGAAAGCACAACCACCTCTACCACTTTTCCGTTATCAACACCGGTTGCTGTTGCAGCACATGACCACACTCTTGCCATGTTACATCTATAACAAATGACAAGTCATAACTATCATCATTTTCAATTGCAGTCTTGTAGCGTTCCTAGCAACATCTTCTACTTTACATTCTATATATTGGTTATAAGTATTAAATTTAGTGGGGTAGATTTATCATTCCATAAAGAGAATTTCCAACAGAAGCACTCTTACCAATGTCTCACAAGCAATATATGAGATGTGCCACACCCACTTAGCATTAATTTCCAACCTGTCTTAACCGCTTGAGCGATGGCCATTTAAACGCTGCACGGCTGGTAATGGATATCCAATACACAATTCAAGGCATTTAAATTGTTAAATGTAAGTAAATTGGTATTTCTTAAGTTATTTTAATGAAACAAAATCTGGCTTAAAGCTCATTAAAGGCACTATACATCTATCATAGAAACAAGGAAAGACTGTATTAACAAAAAGTTTAAATATCACTGATTTTTTCCCTGTAGCAAAAGTCAATCTGTACGTCAAATGCACCTAATTTGTGAGTCAGGCTTGTGTTATGTGTGCACAAATGTATATATGTATAGCTAGCTAAGCACAATGTTCTCGGTTTCAAGGTTTTATCATTCTTTTTATTGCTACGATGCAATTACATGTGTGTGTGTGTGTGTGTGTGTGTGTGTGTGTGCTGAACACCCAAGCCACAAAGAAATCTAACCTGTCAACATTTCTATTTACGCCTTAAAATAAATACACAGTGGAGATTTATGGTACAGCCGTGTAGCTCATGTAGGTGGTGTACAGGCTTCAGAAATTACTTCAGATAATGAAGACTTTTTGCTATATGACAGTGATTTTGATATTGACGACGAGTTTTCAGATTTTGAGGGGGGCGTTGAGGATATAGGTAGCAGTGAGGAAGAAAGTGACTCTCTTCCTTCAGGTGTTCGTGAAGAAGCAACATTGTGGGGCAATCAAAATGACTCCAAAACAACTAGACATATCTTCACGAGCACAGCCTCTGGTGTACAATTCCAGGCTCAGCTGACTTCTGACAGCCAACCAATTGACATTTTCGCAAAATTTTTTACTGCTGACTTAGTGTCTCTCATTGTTACAGAAACAAATGCATATTTGAGTAAAGTGAAGGAAGACCTGACTTCAAAAGGTAATTTTGGGCCTAAGAGTAGAATTCAAAAGCGGACAGGAGTAACACTGAATGAGATTTACAGGTTAACTAGTCTAATTACGCTCATGGGTGTTATTTGTTTACCAACTTTAGACCTGTAGACCTGTACTGGTCTACAGATGACATGCTAGCTACTCCATTTTTTGGGAAATGCATGTCAAATAACAGGTTTACTTCCATTTTGCGGTTCCTTCATTTAACCAGCACAGAAAATGTAAATGATAAACTACACAAAATTAGGTCAATTTTGGAATAGTACCTGGACAACCGAGCTTCGCTCGGCGTTTTTCGCCTGTTTTTGTGAAATCTTTTTTTTTTTTTTTTTGTGGGAGAAGATACTTATTTAGATAAACCTGAAAGGCAAAACGTTAACTAAATAAAACTACTTGTCGCAATTGTTAAGAGTATAATGTCCGAGATACAAGAGATACAGAAATACATAAAATATTTCATAAACACCATCATTTCAGATGTAAAATGTGTACTGCTGAAAGCAGGCCTCCCCGTAGATATCCACCCAGTTTGAGGTTTTCGTCCAGCATTTGTTCCATTATGGAGTTTTTGCTCCAGGACGTTTAACACGTTGCCCAAGGTCCTTCATACTTCCGTCGAGTTCTTCCATGGCTTCCTTAACCCCGGCCAGTCGCTCGTTAGTATTCTCCGATAGACCTGTCTTCATATTGGAATTCCCGTCCTCATCTTTTCCGTTTCGGAGTTTACATTTTCAATTTGGCTTCCATTTTTATTCCCAAATTTTCTATTCCATAGTTTACATTTTTCCAATTCGGTTTTCATATTTGTTTCCTCTGCCGCATTCCGAATTTTATTTCATTTCCCATTATGTCCATCTTGGCTAACATTTGTTTCATCAATTGTTCCATATCGTGCTTTCCGTCGCACTCCTGACACCAATTGTGATTACTTTACTTTTTTAACTATTTCTTTATTTTTTATTAAAACACCGGAGCGACACTAAGCAAAAGCAATGTTGAAGAATAACAAATACTACAGGAAGAAAAGCTGGTTCATAAAGCCATGTGAATGTACTACGTATTTATGTTTCAAACATAAAGGAAATTGTATGAATTGCTCGTAATTGTTCGTCAAAGTGGGAGTAGTGAAAGAAATGTGATTGTGTTTTACTAAAGAAAAATGAGTAGAAAAACCATGTGAATGTTATACGTTGCACTTATATTTCAAGTGTATGGAAAAATGTATGGATTGTTTGCAGAAGAGGGAGTAGTATGTTAGGTAAAAGAAAAGGGAATAGAGAAAATCATGTGAATGTAATACATTGCGTGGTAAAATGGATTGCATAATAACCTTCGCTATGAAAAAAATTAGCTATGTCACTTTTCATGGCGATCGGTCAACCTGTTTTGGAATTTAATCACTCTTCAACATAAGATATGTATAGGCGTTGGTATGTATGAAGTTGATAAACCATAGGGAATAACATGTGAATTGTTACGTAAAATAAAAGTGAGTAGAGAAAGTAGTATGAATGTAATACGTTGTATTTGTTTCAAGCATATAGCAAATTGTATGAATTATATGTTGAAGGGTGAATAGCGAAAGAAGACTGAATGTGTCTCGTAAAGGAAGAATTAGTAGAGGAAATCGTGTGAATGTAATACGCTGCATTTATATTTTAATCCTAGAATATTATATGAATTGTATGTTGAAGGGCAAACAGAGGATACATGAATGCGCTACGTAAAAGAAAAGCCAGTAGAAAACCATTTGAAAGTAATATATTGTGTAGTAAAATTGTTACCATAAGAACCCTCCATTAAAAAAATACATATATGTACCGAATTTCGCGATGATCGGTTAAGCGGTTTTCGACATTAACAGTTAGATATATACAAACATTCAAGTTGTATAGATGATATGAAGTGTTTGTAGAAGAGTGAGTGGAGAAAGTCATGTGAAGGTGTTACCTAAAAGTGAGTAGAGTAAACACTGTGAATGTAACATGGAGCATTTCTATATCAAACATGCACAAAATTGTATGACTTATTTCTAGAAGAGTAAGTAGAGAAACAGGAATGAGTGTTACCCAAAAGCAAGTAGAGAAAACAGTATGAATGTAATACGTAGCATTTCTATTTCAAATATGCACGAAATTGTATGACTTATTTGTAGAAGAGTGAGTAGAGAGAGATGTGAATGTGTTACCTAAGAGTGAGTAGAGAAAACTATGAATATAATATGTAGCATTTCTATTTCGAACATACAGAAAATTGCATGACTTCTTTGTAGAAGAGTGAGTAGAGAAAGAGATGTGAATGTGTTACCTAATAGTGAGAGGAGAAAACAGTGTGAATGTACTAGCATTTCTATTTAAAATACACAGAACATGGTAGGACTAATTTTAAAAGTGGGGATAAAAGTGCTTTTTGGTGCAAAATCACGTTTTTTATGGAAAATTATTTATAGAAAGGTGAGTAGAGAACGACATGTAAATGTGATAGCTAAAAGTAAGTAGAGAAACCACTGTGAATGTAATATGCAGCATCTTTATTTCAAACATACAGAAAATTGCACGACTTATTTGTAGAAGAGTGAGTAGAGAATGAGGTGCGAATGTATCACCTAATAGTGAGTAAAGAAAACAGTGTGAATGTAATAGCACTTCTGTTTCAACCATACAGAACATGGTTTGACTTATTTTAAAAGTGGGGATAAAAGTGTTTTTCGGTGCAAAATCATGCTTTTTATGGAAAATTGTTTACAGAAGAGTGAGTAGTGAAAGAGATATGAATGTGTTAACTAAAAGTGAGAGGAGAAAACAGTGTGAATGTAATAGCGCTTCTGTTTCAAACATACAGAACATGAGTAGAGAAAACAATGTGAATGTAATATGCAACATCTCTATTTCAAACATACAGAAAATTTCATGACTTATTTGTAGAAGAATGAGTAGAGAAAGAGATGTGAATGTATCACTTAATAGTGAGAGGAGAAAACAGTGTGAATGTAATAGCACTTCTGTTTCAAACATACAGAACATGGTTTGACTTACTTTAAAAGTGGGGATAAAAGTGTTTTTCGGTGCAAAATCACACTTTTTATGGAAAATTGTTTACAGAAGAGTGAGTAGAGAAAGAGATGTGAATGTGTTACTTAAAAGTGAGAGGAGAAAACAGTGTGAACGTAATAGCACTTCTGTTTCAAGCATACAGAACATGGTATTTTTTTTTTTTTTTTTTTAAATTAACGTCCTCCAACATTGTGTCATATCGGACGAATGAATGAAATGAAATGGGTGAAATGATGCTCAAATGAGTCCGAGGTCCATGGAGCTTTAAGTTACCCGACATTCGTCTTCTCAGGGTAGGGAAAACCTCGGAAAAAAACCTTACCCGGATAACTTACCCTAAGCGAGATTCGAACTTGCGACCTCTTGAACGTGAGGCAGACACAGAACATGGTATGACTGGTATAGTAGGGATAAAATGTTTTTGGTACAAAATCATGTTTTTTATGGAAAATTGTTTATAGAAGACTGAGTAGAGAAAAAGATGTGAATGTGTTACCTAAAAGTGAGTAGAGAAAACACTGTGAATGTAATATGCATGTATACCAAAATTTAACCAAATCTTTTGAGCCGTTTCTGAAATACCGGGAATATATATACAAGAATTGCACTGTAGAAGTGGGAATAAAAAATGTTATTTTTTATGTAAAATCGCATTTTTTCGGGAATTACGCCTATGTAGATGAACTTAAAAAGCAAAACTCTATCTGAATACAAAATTTGATCGAAATCGTTAGAGCCGTTTCCAAGTTGCGCGGAATAAATATATATACAAGAATTGCTCGTTTAAATATATAAGATATTATTTCAAAATTCAAAGAAAATTACGTGCCTGGTGATAAGGTCACTGTTGACGAAAGCTTGATGCTTTGAAAGGGCCTGCTTAGGTTGGAAGCAATACATCAAAACAAAGAGGGCCATACTTGGCATAAAAAGTTTTGATCTTTGTGAAAGTAAAATGGGATATATCTACAACAGCTGCATTTACACTGGAACTGATAATACTGGAGACAAAGATTTGGGGTTATCTGGTTCCACAGTATAGCACCTGATGGAACCTATACTTGACCAGGGTAGGACTGTATATTTAGATAATTGGTACAGCTGCGCTAATACCTGGCCTTATACAAAAGGAAAACTAATGTAATTGGAACAGTACGTTCAAATCGTTTTGTTTTGTCAAAGAATGTGAATACAAAGACTCTAAAGAGAAGATAAATGTAGGTGCATCAGCTTCCACCCTCAACCTACATTACTTGGCAAGATAGGAGAGTGGTTATGGCATTGTCCAATTGCAGCCCTAAGATTTTGATGTCTGACACTGGAAAAATAGATGCCCACCCAAAATGTCAATTTTCAAGCCTGATGTTATCCAGGAATACAATACGCATATGGGTTTTTCTTTACGAAAAACAGTTAAATGGTATAAAAAAGTATTTTTGCACCAGCTGAATATCACCATATACAATTGTTTAGTCATTTGGAGAACTCTAAACCCACGTAAGACGTTGACCTGCCTGGACTTCTGCATATCAATAGCTCATAGCCTAATTGAGCACTGTAACATTCAGAGGCCTCTTCATACAGGGGGTAAGAAATCTACAACCCCTGCACCCCTCAGACTTGAAGGAAAATACTTTCCTAAAAGGACACCACCGACAGCAAAAAGTCACATCCATTTTGAAGGTGTCTGGTGTGCTGCAAAAAAGGAGTTCGTAAAGAGACTAACATGATATGCCGTGAATGTGAAGATGTGCCCTTATGTGTTTATCCATGTTTTGAGATGTACCATTCCAAAAGGAACCTTTAAAGGTAAGACTTTATTTATTCTACAATTTATTTAAACTTATTATAAAAGACAACAATTAAAATAATTAAGGTTAAATAAGCATTAAATGCATGCATGCACAGAACGTCATATGACATCCATATCGGTTCTCCTGCATTTTAAAATTGATGTCATATGATGTCCATATCTGCAAAGAGGTTAAATAGGTTTAACTTTGAGTAAACCACATTATATATCATTTGAAAGCTAAAATACCATAGATTAGATTAAAATAAAAAACACATTTTAAGATTTCTTACCTTTCCGGAATGGCTTAATGAGGATGTAATACACTATACCTGCTTCACTCAACGTCAAAGAAAGAGCCATTTTTAAAACTGTGCTTTCAGGTTGTCCACAAGCAGTAGAGTATTGTTGAGAGCATTGGAGAATTGGACACAGCAAAAGATTTTGTTACGCGGTATATGGATGGTTTTTTAAATATACAGTGCAGACATAGAAACCCATTTGTAACATATAAATTATATATTAAAAAAATTTAGAGAAAGCAATATGAGCAATAATTTATAAAAGTGAGAATTTTTTGTGAAAGAAGGTGAACATTAGGACATTTAGTTACACTGGAGAGAACGAAATTTAACCTTAACAGTGTGAAAGCTGTACAAAATATTCCCCCACCTAAAAGTTTGAAGCATCTGGATGACTTATAGGTATAGTATCGTCAAAATGCTAAAGAAATAATATGAGTAAGACAACTGTTAAGATAGGGTGCTCAAAAAAACAGCACATCCGAACCCTGATTTATATTTCCAAAGCAAGCAAAGTATTTAGGCATTACACTTGATACCAAACTTACATGGACCAAACAAATAGAAAATGTAATACAAAGAGCAGAAAGGCGCCTTTCACTGTTAAAACGTCTAACAGGAATGAAGTGGGGATGTTCCAGAGCAACTCTTAACACTACATACAATGTATATATAAAGCCATTATTTACTTACTGCAGCGAAGTTCTTGTAACAGCAAACACAAAAAGAAATTTAAATCTTTCAAAACCAAAGTCTGAGACTAGTTACAGTTGCTATCAAAAACGCACCAATACCAGCTATGGAAATATTAACCAACCAATACCCCATTGAATATGAAATAGAAAAAGCAGCTCTTCTTCAACACGAAAAGTTGATTAGACTCCCATTCAATGCATGGAACAAGAGAAATTTTACATATACACTAAAGACTCAGGAGAGCTTTCTTTCCAAAATTCAAGACATCAAGAAGAATGTATACCTTCCTAATTCAAAGGAAAACTTCATATATAAAGTCAATCCAACACAAATATTAGACATCACATATTATTTACACCTGACAAAAGAAGTTTTCATACTCCAACTAGTGTTCTAAACTTATTGGCATTAGAGGCAATCCATACTAGATTTCCGGAACATGAATGGCTCCATATTTATACTGATGGAACATTCATATCAAACCGAGATGGAGCAGGGGCTGGAGTCACATGCCACCACTTTTCCTATTACAAATCTTTAAGTTATGGAATTGCAAACTTCGATGGAGAAATTGAAGCGATTCAAATGGCCCTACAAAATCTTTTGTAAAGAATTTCACATTTTAATCAAGCAGTTATTCTCTCAGATTCCAGGGCAGCAATTATAGCAATTACTTCCAAGTTGTCACCAAAACACCAAACAATTATAGAATGTTGGAAAATCCCCACTTCAAAAACACTTAGTCTTCCAATGGATACCAGTCCACTGTGGACTGAGTGGTAATGACAAAGCTGATTTTATTGCAAAAAAGGGTACCAGCAGTGTACAGAAATCTATAGTTAATCTATGCAGCTGTAAGCTTAGTCAACTCTGAATTTTAAAAAAAAAATTATTGCAAAATATTACTATGAAAAATCAAAAAATAAAAGATGGGAAACTAGCAAACATTCAAACAGTAACTCCAGAGTATCCTCGCGTGGGCGTGTAGGATTTAAGGGCCCGTCGACAGCTAGGTCATTAGAGCCCCGAGTATCCTCGAAAAATAGGAGTTGCAACCTTCAGGTTGATTACAGGACATGATTGCCTGGCAAAACATTTGAACAGAATTGGGATATATTCTTCACCACTCTGTCCTCTATGTGATCTGCAAGAGGAAATGGAACAAGACCACCTTTAAATATGCCCGGCCACTTCTAGGGCCCCATCCATCAGTGAAAAATGTTGGAGAGGAAGAGGATTAATGACTTCATTGTCAGAAATCCAGCATTATTAGCTAACAATATATTTACAGGCTATTGCAATAAACTGCATATTGAATCTCACAAGAGAACTTCCATGTGTGACCATATTGTCCATGTTCCACATGCTCTGTTAAATGAAAGCTGCAATAATGTAAACAACTTCTAGTTTATCGCTCTTGAATTATTGAATTCAATCGAATTTGAATTTGTGAACTCCTGATGGACTTTAACATTAATCTGTGCAAAAGGAGAAATTTAACCCATACCAGTGTTTGAGTATTTTATTGGCACTGAATTCATTCACTAGCAGAAGTTGTAGTCTTGTCTGTCTCTCTCTCTCTCTACCTGAATTTATTTACCTGCTAAAATGGTTATTTCAAGTAAAGTAACACTTTCACGCAAAGGTACAATAATCCTGGAGCTATTTTAATCATCATTATGATGATCATCATCACTGTAGTACATTTCCTTCAATGCTGTATATTCCAGAAAGCAAGTCGTGGTTTAGTTCTAGTTTTTACACATTATCATGAATTTTACACATTATCAAACTTTAGAACAAAAATGTGCATAAATAGTTGTTCTTTATTTTTATTAAAGTTTAGTACTGTAGAAAACTTTCAGTCACTTATGCCATTTTTCTATAGAGACTACCTTGGATACTAAAGATTGCCTTAGTCTATATCAGTTTTCCTATTGCATTTTTTGCTAATATTCATCAAATAAGTTACATCCGACGTTAGGTTAGCTCTATATAAGCAGTTTTAAGAAAACTATGGTTTTATACACCACAGCCAAGTAACATGTTTAGTTTTCCTGCTATACTAAACCAGTACCATATCCTTTTGCAAGTGTATCAAAAATGCAAAATCCTGTTTTTGATGCAGAAATGCCACTTTCTTGCTTTACTAATCTCATTCCCTGCAAGAATATATAAATAATTTAAGGTACATCAGATGAGTATGATGATCTCAGCAATAGTTAACAGAAGTGCTGGCCATAGCTGTTTCATTCGTTTTCTCGAGCGGCCGATTTTGTAAACAATTACCCACTGCTCCAGAGATGAAGTGAGAATGAATAAAATTTATCTAACTGCTGCACAGGATGCTTTTACAATGTTCATAAAATCTACATACATATATAGATGAGATTTTTTTTTCTAAATAAACCGGCTTGTCAGATCGTGAACGAATAAACTTAATTTAATCCGTACATTAGTCCAGGGAACTGAAAAAGAGTTATGCTAGCATTTCCGACTATACACTCCCCTCTCTCTGTAACTAGTATATGTGTACGACTATTTGATACATGGCAGCATTAATACCATAAGAAAAACCATCGGAATAAATTACCTACTATGTGTGAATAGTTATCGCAAGCATTATGCGGATAATTATTGTTTCGCTTATTGCACGATGTGTAAAAGTTGTGTTGAGGTGCAAAATCCATCTAAAATGGACGCGTAAAAGTCTGCAATTACAGGCGTTTGGAATTTATAACCTAAGTATGTCTCACCTTTCGTTTGTGTTCACGACCAGTTCATCCAGTAAAATTGCTTTTAATGCTTCTACTTCATCAATGACCCTGCAAAATTAAATGTCATACATGTAATTGAACTCCAGTACCACATTCCATCTTTCTGCTATATGTCATTTATTGCAATTAGGAAACTGAACGAATACTGTTTGAGAATATAATACCTTTCATCAGGTCCGTTAGACATATTTTGTCTTCTGTAAGCAAGATTTTTCGTGATACGGTACGTTATTCTACCACAATGCCGAAATTTTCACTATAATCAATTCTATACGTCAAAAAAGTTTTAGTAATACCGGACACCTTCCACAGTATAGCCCGCACAACAGCGCTTTACTCGTGCCGTGTTATCGATAACAGCAGAGAATACACGGCAGAGCAAAGAGTGTCCAACTGACTAACGTCAGGCGACAACTTTTGGTACGCTTGCAGCGCAAAATGTTACATTATTGTATTTTATATTCATGTGCTAATGTTTCTGGATCACGGGACATGGATAACAAACTTAAACGCATACAAGGGCGCGCGCCGGTGTGCCGGAATTTTGTCCCTCAGTTTTTTTACTTCTTATTCTTCTTGTTCCTCCTCCTCCTCCTCCTCTTCTTCTTCTTCTTCTTCTTCTTCTTCTTCTTCTTCTTCTTCTTCTTCTTCTTCTTCTTCTTCTTCTCCTCCTCCTGCTTCTTCTTCTTCTTCCTCTTCTTCTTCTTCTTTACTCTTTTTTGTTGAATGTCGCTGTCAGTTGCCAGGATCACAACATCGTCGCCGGCGTGCCGGTGTTCCGTCCCGCAGAAGTTCTTTACCTGCCAGTAAATCTATTGACATGGATCACACCTAAAAACCATCAGTCTGGGCCGGATTTGAACCCGCGACCTTGGGATCACCAACTGAGCCACTCAAACCGACTCTTCTTTACCTGATTGCCCTCCCCTTCTGTAGGGCTTACAAGCCAGTGCCTAGAGTCAGACGCCTGTCGGGGAGCAGAGGGACCTATGGACCGAACAGAGTGAAGACTTGGAAGCGGGTGATCAACCAAGCACCAGGTATGCGGGTAAGGAAGAGAATGACATGAAATGCAAGAGAAATCGACGTACAGAAAGCTGATGATGGAGCAATTTGGTGGAATGAGTGGCAGGGAAACCAGATAACCCGGAGAAGAGCCACCCTGACACCGCTTCGTTCACCACGAATACCATATACGGATCCGTGGGATCAAACCCGGGCCGCCTAGGTGGTAGACGAACGGTCTAAGTGTTCGACCACGGCGCCACCTGAGTACTTTTACATACCAGTAAATATATATACGTGGGACCGTCGCTTCAAAGCACACATAAAAACAATCGGTATGGACCTAGTTTGAACCCGCGACCTTGGGATCAGTAGCCCAGCGCCTAACCAACTGAGTGACACAGAACGATACAACAGAGAAAGTGATGGCAAATTATCATAGTTACCTAATTACACAAAATATGCAGGGAGGCAGTGGCGGCTGCTGCCTAAAATAACAGGGGGTTCACTACTTTTAGTGCACTGTGTAGTTTACCTTCCTAAATAGTTTGATTTTCTAAATTGCATAAAGTATTTCAGTAGCTCTGAAATTACCTTAAACCAGCCTGATGACACTGATGGGGTTGAATCTTCTGTAAAGGTCTATTTGTAGAGAAACCCCATCCTCCTTTCGTTTTGCTTGGCGAATCTGTTTATGACTCTCGTTGAAATATGAAACACTGTGGATCATTTCCTTGTCAACAGGCAGCACGGCAAGACCAGACAGCCATCTTCATCTATGGTACTTCTAAGAAATGTTTTGATCCAGACAAAGTGGAGAAACATCTCTGCTTCACACGTCATTGGAATAGAGCTACTAATTTCAACAATTTCATAACATCACCAGAGTTCTTGCAGGTTATTTTCAATTAAAAACTTTAGAAGGGCTATTGCACTTTTCATTTCTTCAAAACCATCTCGAGAATAAATGATCTGCAGTTCTGTTTTAACTTAGATTTACTTAAAAATGGATAGGACTGCACGTCAGAAAGGGGTTTTTCAAGAAATTTATTTTTCAACGAAGGAAAGAAGTGCTGGTCAAGTAAATTAATGGCCAATAAGCGACTGGAGAATTCAAACCCCTGTTGGCTCTGATGTATTATTATGTGACATAGCTAATTCCTTTGCTGCTACATTCCTCCACAAATAGGCAGTTTGCTACACCGTCCCCTTTCTTTATCAGGAGCAGATACAAATGCGAGTGGTGATTTGAGACACAGCCTGCTTGCGTGTCCGACATATGAAATAGAGACTATCAACAAACTCAGGCTGCATCTTGGAAATACCGACTTGTATAAGCCGCGCTGCAGCACGACGTGGGATTTAGAAATATTCTGCTCTCCTAAAGCCCTCAATCATTTTTTCCATGGCTGTACCTTTAAAGACTGTAGTATTATTCATGTGCTCTTTTACAATTGCATCCAAAGCTGAAGTGAAATTTACTTTGGCGCTGAAGATTCTGCAACTTTATCATGTCCACGTAACTCAAGTTCAAACTCACCGCAGAAGTTAATTCAATCAATTATTTTGGACAGAATATAGCGATTTTTCCTTAAGTTGTCATTGTGTCTTTCTATATTCTGTCTGAAAGCTGAGTTAAGCCGTTGCATAATTTCTGTTTTTCCAAGGACTGATAAATCTAAATAAGCCTTCTTATGTGAAATATTCTTCGCGCTTCTTAACCTTCTGTTTTAGATGACTTAGATTTAACACGCCAGAGCATGTCCAACTTGTATATTTACCCCTAGCAAACAGCAAGTACGGAAAAGAAAATAGCTTATTTGTGGAAATAAACCGCAAATCCAACAATTTCTTTTATTTATATTTACATTAAAAGACCTGCAACATATATTAGCTCGGTTTGTTTGTGCATGCATTAATTTGAGAGGAGGTATCGGCATATCAAGCTTCTTTATTTCATATTTCTCTTTCAAGCTTAAAGCTGAGAAATCTGTTTCTAAAAGATATTGAAAGCTATTCATTTTTCTTGGAAAATAGCTCTAAGAACAGATGAATAGCAAATAAACACTAAAACACAAGTAAATATCTGAATACACTGTAATACAGTTAAACGATTGTAGACAATCACTCCATTACTACCGTGAAAGCACGCGTGCTAATTGTAGGTTGCTTTTAGTTCGGGTCGATTCGTGCGTTTCCGCCAGTCCGACTTGCAGTTGGAGCTGGTTCCCCGACGTATACCTAGCGACCTCCCCTCTCGCCTCTCCCTACCGAAAGAGCTCACATAAGCTTACACTCGGAGGTTCACAAGTGCAATTTAACCTCGGGAATGTCTGGGCAAACTTTGGCGCCTATGCGTGCTATCTGAACGACTTAAAAGTTTCTCATGCGATAAAGTCCTTTGAAAATCTTATATATTTAAACGAGCAATTCTTGTATATAAATATATACATATATTTATTCCGCGAAACTTGGAAACGGCTCTAACGATTTCGATCAAATTTTGTATTCAGATAGGGTTTTGCTTTTTAAGTTCATCTATATAGGTGTAATTCCCGAAAAAAAACGCGATTTTACATAAAAAATAACATTTTTTATTTCCGCTGCTACAGAGCAATTCTTGTATATATTCCCGGTATTTCAGAAACGGCTCTAAAGATTTGGTTAACTTTTTGTACACAGGCATATTACATTCACAGTGTTTTCTCTACTCACTTTTAGGTAACACATTCACATCTCTTTCTCTACTCACTCTTCTATAAACAATTATCCATAAAAAACGTGATTTTGCACCAAAACATTTTTATCCCCACTTTTAAAATAAGTCATACGATGTCCTGTATGTTTGAAATAGAAATGATATTACATTCACACTGTTTTCTCTTCCCACTTTTAGGTAACACATTCACATCTCTTTCTCTACTCACTCTTCTGTAAACAATTTTCCATAAAAAGTGTGATTTTGCACCGAAAAACACTTTAATCCCCACTTTTAAAATAAGTCAAACCATGTTCTGTATGTTTGAAACAGAAGTGCTATTACATTCACACTGTTTGCTCCTCTCACTATTAGGTGATACGTTCACATCTCTTTCTCTTCTCACTCTTCTACAAATGAGTCACGCAATTTTCTGTATGTTTGAAATAGAGATGCTGCATATTACATTCACAGTGGTTTCTCTACTCACTTTTAGGTATCACATTTCCATCTCATTCTCTACTCACTCTTCTATAAATAATTTTCCATAAAAAACGTGATTTTGCACCAAAAAACACTTTTATCCCCACTTTTAATTAGTCATACCATGTTCTGTATGTATTAAATAGAAATGCTATTACATTCACACTGTTTTCTCCTCTCACTTTTAGGTAACACATTCACATCTCTTTCACTACTCACTCTTCTGTAAACAATTTTCCATAAAAAAACGTGATTTTGCAACGAAAAACACTTTTATCCCCACTTTTAAAATAAGTCATACCATGTTCTGTATGTTTGAAACAGAAGTGCTATTACATTCACACTGTTTTCTCCTCTCACTATTAGGTGATACATACACACCTCTTTCTCTACTCACTCTTCTACAAATAAGTCATGCAATTTTCTATATGTTTGAAATAGAGATGCTGCATATTACATTCACAGTGGTTTCTCTACTCACTTTTAGGTGGCACATTCACATCTCTTTCTCTACTCAGTCTTCTATAAACAATTTTCGATAAAAAACGCGATTTTGCACGAAAAACACCTTTATCCCCACTTTTAAAATAAGTCATACCATGTTCTGTATGTCCAAGATGGAGCAGGTGCTGGAGTCACATGTCACCTCTTTTCCTATTACAAATCTTTAAGTTATGGAACTACGAACTTTGATGGAGAAATTGAAGCAATTCGAATGGCCCTACAAAATCTTTTGTACAGAATTTCACATTTTCAGCAAGCAGTTATTCTCTCAGATTCCAGGGCAGCAATTACAGCAATTACTTCCAAGTTGTCACCAAAAAACCAAACAATTATAGAATGTTGGAAAATCCTTACCCATCTAACAGCGCTTCAAAAACACCTAGTCTTCCAATGGATACCAGCTCACTGTGGACTGAGTGGTAATGAGAAAGCTGATTTTCTTGCAAAAAAGGGTACAGGCAATGTGCAGAAATCTATAGTTAATCTACCATTTTATGCAGCTAAAATATTAGTCAACTCTGAATTCATAAAAATTATTGAAAAATATTACTATGAGAAATCAAAAAATAAAAGATGGGAACTACCAAACATTCAAAGAGTAATTCCTGAGTATCCTCGAAAAACAGCAGTTGCAACCTTCAGGTTGATTACAGGACATGATTGTCTGGCAAAACTTTTAAACAGAATTGGAATATATTCTTCACCACTCTGTCCCCTATGTGATCTGCAAGAGGAAATGGATCGAGACCACCTTCAAATATGCCCGGCCACTTCTAATACCCCTACCATCAGTGAAAATATTGGAGAGCAAGAGGGTTAATGACTTCAGTGTCAGAAATCCAGCATTAGCTAACAACAATGTTCTGTATGTTTGAAACAGAAGTGCTATTACATTCACACTGTTTTCTCCTCTCACTTTTAGGTAACACATTCACATCTCTGTCTCTACTCACTCTTCTGTAAACAATTTTCCATAAAAGCGTGATTTTGCACCAAAAAACACTTTTATCCCCACTTTTAAAATAAGTCAAACCATGTTCTGTATGTTTGAAACAGAAGTGCTATTACATTCACATTGTTTTCTCCTCTCACTATTAGGTGACACATTAACACCTCTTTCTCTACTCACTCTTCTACAAATAAGTCATGCAATTTTCTGTATGTTTGAAATAGAAATGCTGTATATTACATTCACAGTGGTTTTTCTACTTACTTTTAGGTATCACATTAACATCTCATTCTCTACTCACCCTTCTATAAACAATTTTCCATAAAAAACGTGATTTTGCACCAAAAAAACACTTTTATCCCCACTTTTAAAATTAGTCATACCATGTTCTGTATGTTTGAAATAGAAATGCTACATATTATATTCATACTGTTTTCTCTACTCACTCTTAGGTAACACATTCACATCACTCTCTACTCACTCTTCTACAAATAAGTCATACAATTTCGTGCATGTTTGAAATTGAAATTCTACGTATTACATTCATACTGTTTTCTCTACTTGCTTTTGGGTAACATACTCATAACTGTTTCTCTACTTACTCTTCTAGAAATAAGTCATACAATTTTGTGCATGTTTGATATAGAAATGCTGTATGTGACATTCACAGTGTTTACTCTACTCACTTTTAGGTAACACCTTCACATGTCTTTCTCCACTCACTCTTCTACAAACAATTCATATCATCTATACAACTTGAATGTTTGTATATATCTAACTGTTAATCTCGAAAACAGCTCAACCGATCCCCGCGAAATTCGGCACGTATATGTATTTTTTTTTTTTTTTTTTTTTTTTTTTTTTGATGGAGAGTTTTTATGGTAACAATATTACTACACAATATATCCTAGGTGGCCCGGGTTCGATCCCAGGGAGCCACATGTGGTATTCGTGGTGGACGAAGCAGCGTCAGGGCGGGTTTTCTCCGGGTTCTCCGGTTTCCCCCGCCATCTCATTCCACCGGTTCTCCATCTTCATTCCATGTATCATCAGTGTCACCGCCTGCGGTGCCATAGTAGTAAAAGCGGGCGTCAAACACTACAACAACAGTACACAATATATTACTTTCAAATGGTTTTCTACTCGCTTTTCTTTTACGTAGCGCATTCATGTATCCTCTGTTTGCCCTTCAACATACAATTCATATAATATTCTAGGATTGAAATATAAATGCAGCGTATTACATTCACACGATTTCCTCTACTAATTCTTCCTTTACGAGACACAATGTCTTCTTTCGCTATTCGCCCTTCAACATATAATTCATTAAATTTGCTATATGTTTGAAACAAATACAACGTATTACATTCATATTACTTTGTCTACTCACTTTTGTTTTACGTAACAATTCACATGTTATTCCGTATGGTTTATCAACTTCATACATACCAACGCCTATACATATCTTATGTTGACGAGTGATTAAATTGCAAAATAGGTTGACCGATCGCCATGAAAGGTGACATATCTAATTTGTTTCATGGCGAAGGTTTTTATGCAATCCATTTTACCACGCAATGTATTACGTTCACATGGTTTCCTCTATTCCCTTTTCTTTTACCTAACATACTACTCCCTCTTCTGCAAACAATCCATACATTTTTCCATACACTTGAAATATAAGTGCAACATATAACATTCACACGGTTTTTCTAGTCATTTTTCTTTAGTAAAACACAATCACATTTCTTTCACTACTCCCTCTTCGTCGAACAATTACGAACAATTCATACAAGTTTCTATATGTTTGAAACATAAATGCGTAGTACATTCACATGGCTTTATCAACCAGCTTTTCTTTCTGTACTATTTGTTATTCTTCAACATTGCTTTTGCTTAGTGTCGCTCCGGTGTTTTAATAAAAAATAAATAAATAGTTAAAAAAGTAAACTAATCACAATTGGTGTCCACAGTGCGACGAAAAGCACGATTCGAACAGTTGATGAACCAAATGTTAGCCAAGCTGGACATAATGGGAAATGAAATGAATTCCGGAATGCGGCAGAGGAAGCAAATATGAAAAACGAATTGGAAAAATGTAAACTACGGAATAGAATATATGGGAACAAAAATTGAAGGCAAATTGAAAATGTAAACTCCGAAACGGAAAAGATGAAGACAGGAATTCCAATATGAAGACAGGTCTATCGAAGAATACTAACGAGCCGCGGTTAAGGAAGCCATGGAAGAACTCGACGGAAGTATGAAGGACCTTGGCCAACGTGTTAACGTCCTGGAGTCAATCACAGCAGCAAAGAACTGAACTCCATAATGGAACAAATGCTCGACGAAAACCTCAAGGTGGGTGGATATCTATGGGGGAGGACTGCTTTCAGCAGTACACGTTTTACAGCTGAAATGATGGTGTTTATGAAATATTTTTATGTATTTCTATATCTCTTGTATCTCGGACATTACTCTTAACAATTGCGACAAGTAGTTTTATTTAGTTAACGTTTTGCCTTTCAGGTTTATCTAAATAAGTATCTTCTCCCACAAAAAACCAGATTTCACAAAAACAGAGGCGAAAAACGCCGAGCGAATCTCGGTCGCCCAGGTACTGCCCATAAAATTACCTAAGACGAGAAAGAAAGAAAAAATGATTGTTTAAATATAATTTGCACAACCTTTTTCCGGGGGTACACTGAACCACTGAACACATAGGACGCGCATGAGCGTCGGCAGACTTTTCTCCAGGGAGGGGCCGCATGTTGGAAGTTTGCAATTAATTCATTATTCTGTTGCCAAAACCTGTAAAAATTGAGTTATAGTATTTGTTACGGATAAGTATGTTAATTTATGCTAAATAAAAAGTGTACTCTCTAACGCAAGAGATTTCTATCTTGATTGAATATGTTACCCCAACATGACACCTCGCCCCACATAGTGACGCTAACCTAACCTAACCTAACCTAACCAAGCTCCTACTCGTTTTACTAGACCTTTCATAATTTAACCTAACCTAAGCTCCATACTTCTACTCGTCTAACCTAACCTTCACCCTTATTGCTCAACCTAAACCCTACTCATTTTTCTCTAGACTTTCAAATTTAACCTAACCTAAGCTCCATACTTCTACTCGTTTAACCCAACCTAACACCTCATCTAATGATTTATTCTTCATCCCTGTTGCTCAACCTAAATCCTACTCCTTTTACTCGGTCTTTCAAATTTAACGTAACCTAAGCCCCCATACTTGTACTCGTCTAACCTAAGCTCACCTAACCTAGCTCCCACTCTTTTTACTCTGCTCTTTCATAGTTTAACATAACCTAAGCCTCATACTTCTACTCGTTTAACCTAACCTAACATTACTTAGCCTAAAGGAGCACAAACCCTCATATTTATTAAAATATTTTAACCTGACTCAACCTAACCTATCTCATCCCATTTTACTCGAGCATCCTATTCTACTATAACCTATTCTGACCTTTACACCATGCTGTTTCAGGCTTAGATATTTCACTTTCTTTTGCAGACGTTTTTCAACAACTTTAGACACTTTGAAGCTATTAGACCCCTGACGTGCGAACCCTAAGCAATTTCTAATCATTTCACGGTATTTTAATACTATTTAGGAGTTTGGTAGGTATTTTAGCCACTTTGGCGACATTCTAGGGATTTTTGCGAATTTTTTAAGGTTTGTCCTGATTTTTCGGTGTTCTCATGTCTTTAACATATTTGATACTTTTAATGAGCATGTAGACCCCTTTTAGCGATTCGTTATGCTTTCACGAACGAATTTCATCCCTTTGGAAATGTATGATGTTCAGTCTAGGGCATTGGTTACGGTCTTTCTAAGACTAGCCTAACTTAACCACAAGCCTCTTTAGATATATTTCTTTTTTTTTTTTTTTTTTTTTCTTTTTTCTTTCCTTGGCCAAGAGCTCTATCGGAAGCTATACGGCCACACTAACTATAGAGGTAGTAATTTGTCGTACCAACAGTACGATATTGAAAATATCATTAACCGAATGATATTGCGGGCACATTCATAAATGCAGGTTTACTACTAGATGCTAAAAGTAAGCAAAACGTGATTTAGTATATGATATAAAAATTCAGAGGAGAAGATCGGAGTAAAATAAAGAGTAAGAAAATATCAAAATCGAAAACCACAACGTTGTATATGACGAAAAATCGCCTGTAAAACGCGCTCATTTTTTATAGTCAATAAATAATTGATTGATACCGGAAAAACTATAATTTGGGAGTATAGGTCTGAATAAAATCGTTCTAGCTTGTGTGCAAGGTTCGGACATCCTAATAAAAGATGGTCTAAGGTGGCCTCTTGACCACAGTTGCAATAAGGTGTGCTCCCAGAACCATAGCGGAACAAATACGCCGGAGTGTAACAGTGACCCACACGCATCCGCGAGAACAGTGAGTTGAAGTGACGCGGGTAATGTAAAGAAGCAAACCATGGACGATTGAGGGGCTGCAAGAGTGGAAGACAGGGACAAAAAACATGTTCTGTATTAGTAAAGGCTTCCCACTCCTGAATCCATTGAGAAAGAAGAGAATGTCTGCCAGATCTAAATAATTCCCGTGGGGGTACAGTGATTGGAAAAATTTCATCGGAAAAGCAAGCAGATTTGGCTAATTTATCGGCGATCTCGTTACCATAGATACCAGAATGACTAGGTATCCAAGCAAAGAGCACCCTTGAGATCCCTAGCGTAAGATGGAGTGATTTGAGTGCCTGTACATACCAACAAGTACTGGGTGATAACGAAGGGCTATGTAGTGTCTGCAACACACTCAAGGAATCAGTATAAATATTTGCTGTTATGAATTCCGTATTTTTAAGAAAGTCTAGTACCTTGTAGATGGCGAAAAGCTCTGCAAAATAATTAGAGCAAAAATCCGGTAGCCGAAAGGTACGTCGTATTTCCAACTCTGGTGAGAAAAAAGCTGATCCTACCCTCGGAGGGTCCCCCTGACGTGATCCATCGGTAAAAAAAGTTAGGCGGCCATCTCCTGCCACAGGAATAGGAGCCTGGAATAGTAGTCGTTCTCGGAAGTCTACAGGATAATCTAAAATGCGCACACAGGCCGTAACATACGTAATGGTATGTAAGCCTGTGACAAAGTCAAAAGAATAGCATGGGTAAGTTTCTGCACGTTGTAAAAACCGGGCGTGATTTGTCAGAAATCGGTAGGCTAGCATGAGTGGTAAGGTCATGACTTCCGTTTGAAGCCGCCCTTCTGGACAGCGTTCCAGTAACAATTGTAACTTAGGGAATAGTGGAAAAGTTATATTGCCCCAGCGGGCGAGAAGGTAACGTAAAGCCACCACTGGGGCAAGATGTTTCAAAGGGGTGAGGCCTAGTTCTCTGTGCATTACCATTATTGGTGTCGAGTGGGCATAGCCCACTATAAGTCGAAGAAATCGATTGAGGCTGACTTGTAAGGGCATTAATGCACCTGCAGCAGCTATACCCCAGAGAAAGATTCCATAGGTGATCATACCCTGCACTACAGCCTTGTACAGGTGCAAAAGTACCTTGGGGTGGGAACCCCAGTTTTTCCATAATAACGCACGAAAGAAGTGGAGCTTACTGTCCAACCTATTACGTAAGCAAGAAATATGTGCCCGCCAGTTTAGTCGATGATCAAGTGTGATACCTAAGAAGGTGTATGTGTTAACCTCACGTACAGGTTGGGATTCCCAGTAAATTGGGGGAAGGCAAATGTGTCGACGGTTGGGGTAAAATGTACCAGAGCAGCTTTCTCTTTATTCACTGTTAGTCCGTTAGAGTCAGTCCACTCTCTCAAGGCTTTCACGGCGTTATTTAAGGAAACACGAGGTTGTGCTACATTGCCACCAGGCACGTATAGTACGATGTCATCCGCGTATACCAGTAGTCGAGCATGAGGTAGAACCACCTCCGCCATTCCTGTGATATAAACCAGAAATAGGAGTGGACTAAGGCATGAACCCTGTGGCAAACCCTCACTTGTAGTCCGGGGTCCCACCAAAGTACCCCCAGAACGCACTGTAATGCGGCGATCCACAAATAGCTGATATAATAAGTTACAAAATCGCGTTGGTACACCGAGTTGTGTCAGCCGTTTAAAAAGTATGATCAGAGAAACACAATCAAAACCTCGTGCAATATCTAGAAAAATTGCATCTAGAGTAGTATTATCTTTAAAGGATAAGTAGATATCTGTTACCAGAAGGGATAAGCTATCGAGAGTAGAGCGGCCTCTGCGGAAGCCGTTGTACCATTTAGGGAAAAAATGTCGATGTTCCAGCCAATGATACAGCCGGTTGGCGAGAAGGCGTTCAAATATTTTGCGGGGGCAAGAGGATAAAGCTATGGGTCGAAAGTTAGATGGAGAAGTGGGAGTTCTTCCTGGTTTCAAGAAGGGGAGCACTGTGAAGTGCTTCCAGGTAACAGGCAGAATACCATAACTCAGAAAATAATTAAAGCAAAGTAAAAGTTGCTCCTTCCAGGAATGTGGCAGCTGCCGGAGCATCGCATAGGAGATCTCATCAGGACCAGGGGAGGTGGATTTAGTACCCGACAGAGCAACTACAAACTCCGACTGGGTGAAAGGATCCAGTAAGGGATCATCAGGTATGGAAACAAGCGAAAGCATACAAGGTGGAGGAGGTGATATTGAATCAGGCGTACACATATACAAAAAACTAGTGAGGACCTCTGGTTCTAAGGGATTTTGTAAGCTACGTGAAGGTAATTCACCTCTAAAGGAACGATATAATGTCCACAGTTCCTGCATAGGAGTTTCGAAGGAAAAGGAACTGACCTTCCTTAGCCAAGCAAGTCTCTTTACTGAGCGGAGATACCTTCTTGTCACCGCTACCAGTTTTCTATAGTGTAGATAGTCCGCGAGGGATAGCGAGCGCCGATAAGTAGCCATTGCTTGTCTGCGTCGAGTTATATAATTGGTACATTCTGGGGTCCACCAAATTGGAAATCGTCGTCTCCTTGCACGAGGTACGTAGTAGGGATGAAATGTATCCAAGTAGGCATGTAGAATCTCCATGAATTCGGTATACTTATGTATCCCACGAGAATTTGACAATAATCCTAAGCGTTCGTTAAGGAAATTTCGGAAGTTATCCCAATTGATATGGGACAGTCTACGACGGGGCATAGGAGGAGGTGTTGCATATTGTGAAGGGGAGCGATATTGCAGCAATATAGGGAAATGGTCACTTCCCCACGAATCGGGTAAAATGGACCAATTCCAAAGAGTAGAGTGACCAGGGCTGCATAAGGCCAAATCAAGTACTGTTGGAACAGTACCTGGTGCAGGAGTGCGTGTAGGTAAAGGATGATTTAAGCAGCTAATCTGGCGATGAAGTAGACAGTGTGCTAGGGAAGCACCTTCCCTCGTATCTAGAGAATTGCCCCAAAAAGAGTGTCGGAGATTAAAATCGCCTAAGATAATAAATGGTGTCCGCAAATGTTGGAAGAATCGATCCCATTGAGCCTCAGTAGGGCGAGAAGTAGGGGGATTATATATTGCAATAATTGTGAGGGAGCCGAGTAGTATTCCTACTGATTGTACGTTGGGTGGAGTATACGGGCACATGTACTCCGTAAAAGAAAGTGATTGATGCACCATGAGTGCTACACCACCGTAACCATCCGCGCGGTCTGAACGGACAATACGAAAGGAAGGTAGAGAAAAGGGTACACCCGGTTTCAGCCACGTTTCGCAAAAGGCTGCCACATGTATATTATAGTTACATAGGTGAAATGTGAGTTCTGGAAGCTTAGAATGTAAACTTCGGGCATTCCACTGCAATAAATTAAGCATTGTCGGAAACTAGAGTTTCTAAGGAATCGGAGATATGAGGAATGTCACAAGAATAATCGGTAATAAGCTTCCGAGCGTAATCTAGAATTTGATGCATTTGGGTTACCGACAAATGGAGCCCAAAGTCTCGACTGAAACATTCTGAGAGTTGCATGGCAGGGGCCACTGGTAGTGGCTGAATATCCCTAGGAGAAGTGGAGGAACGGTCTCTCGGTAACATAGGGTTGCCGTCACCTCCAGTAGGGGAATATATAGCTGAATGAGAAACCGAGGGGCATCTACCCGACGGAGCGTATAAAGCATCAGTGTAAGATTTTAAGAGTTTTGGAGAGCCATGCTGTATGTTATCTTTCTGTAATTCTTTAACTTTGCGCTTTTTTGATGTGGTTGAAGAGAGGTGAGATGGAGCATTAGAAGAGTAAATGTGACCAGTCGGGGGCTTCACTGAGCACAAACTACTCAAAGCAGAGACGGCCACTCTTTCCGGTGTACTCAAAAACTCTTTGTGGAAAATGGGTTTGTTCTGTGTAATCCGTGGTATCTGTTTAGCCGCCTGTAAAAAGGTACAATTTTCAGAGAGCATCAGGCGTTGTATTTGTAGTTGGCGTATTCGTTCCGAACAGTTTGACTCATTGGCCTCATGCGGACCCCCGCAATGAATACAACGAGCCATTTCAGATGAGCATGCGGAGAGCAAATGGGCTTCACCACATCGCACACATCGGGCTTTGCTGCGGCAAACCGTTGAAGTATGTCCATATCGCACACAATTTGTACAGAACCGCAATGCCGGTAGATAAGGTTCCACAGGAAGAGAACAATAGTATAAATATATTTTGTCTGGAAGGGAGGAAGCACGCCAAGTAATTACAATTGATGCGGTCGGTAGGTATTGTACTATGCCGTCAATCACAACTTTCCTGTTTAACCGTCGGACTCGGCTAACCGGAAAACGCCCATTGGCCTGTAATTCAGTCAAAATTTCAGATTCCGGGCAATCCTTATCTACCTGGCGGAGAATGCCCTGCTTATAAAGTAGATTGAAGGGAATAAAGCCCTTCAAGTGGTGTATCACTAATAAAGGGGATTGTAACAAATTGTTTGCCTGATCGGCAGTATTAAAAGTAACTATAACCTTTCGGTTACCACTTGGCCGATAGAGTGTATTCCCCGAAAGTCATTTGTATGTAATAGTTTGCCTATTGCAACGAAATTTAATGACTTACGTTCTTCCTGTAAGGGAACAAGATGAACTTCATATGGACCCAAATCGGTGTCCAGATACCTATCTGTACTCAGCGTGGGCCCTGGTGGGTCCTTCGTAGGTTGCGGGCGATCCTTCTCCATTTTTGGAACCCCTTCTAAATAGTCGTCACAAATGGGGACTCAAAAAGAACACACACAAACTTGAACGCTATGAAATAAAATAAGGAAGGGCTTGACACATAGCCCAACCGTATTGGTTATTGGCGTCTTCGTACGTAATAAAATGAGAGGGTTTACGAGGATCATACTGCTCCATATAGATGTTGTTACGCGTTTTGAAGGCTTTGTTAGTGATATCCCCCACAGCATTCACAAACTTACATTCAGCCATAATGTTAACTTTCAAAGTTTTATGAACCCGCAGCTCCTGAACAGCATGAACTATGCGCTGCTTCGCCTGCTGTAGGTATGAATTTAGATCCTGACTTGCTGGGCATTGGATGAAATACGATTTCACCCGATCCTGAAAAGCCGTTTCATATTCTACAACATCGTATTCATTAGGAGACATTAACAATAATTTATGTTTAGTAGGTTCGAATTTTACTTTCTTAGCATCTATAGCCCTATCACAGCGCCCTTCATGTACATCCCTTCGATTTTCAGTACCGTAAACATCACCACAATGTCTACACTCGAAAAACTCACCACATATCAGCTCATGCCTCTTATGATAGTCACGTAGAAAACTCTTTTCACATTTGCTGCACCTATAATCTGGTATAGCATTCAGAACCGATTCCACCAGTCCACCACTTCACATCTTTATTTATTTATTCATCCAGTTCAATACAGTGGAATACACAATTGAACCATATCATGAGTCAATACATAAGATGATATAAATAGGTACCCTATAAGGGCCCATGTCATGAGAAACATAAATAGAAAGGAATTTAGTAATTACATAGTATATACAATATAATTAGATAAGAAGTTAAAAGTACAATTAGTATAATCAAAACATCATAGAAAATATCTATAAGTTTAGGTATTCTTCAATACTGTAAAAAGATTTGGTTATTAAATAATTTTTTATCCTATTTTTAAAGGTATTATAATTTTCATATGATTTTAGATTTTCAGGCAAAGCATTATAAAACTTTGCTCCCATATAACTAGGGACCCTCTCTGATAAATGTAATCTGGTTCTGGGGAGATTTAGTAATTGATTATTCCTGGTATTATATGTGTGAACATCTGACATGTTTTTCATTGGGAATTTAAATTGAACTAAATATAAAATGGTTCTATAGATGAACAAGCTTGGTAATGTAAGGATTTTCAGCAGAATAAAAGTGCTTTTACATGATTCGTTATACCTTAGACCACCTAAATACCTAATAGCCTTTTTTTTGTAATACAAATATTCTTTGAAAATTTTGTTTAGATGTATTTCCCCATAATTCAATTCCATATGACAAAAAGGAGTGGATAAGCCCAAAGTAAATAGTTTTAGCAGTGGAAATAGGAATAGAGTTTCTTAGATATCTCAGGACATATAGATTTTTACTAACATTAGCTACTATCTTGTCAGTTTGTGAGTTATAAGTGAGCTTATTGTCTAAAACAATCCCTAGCAACTGTGTTTCGTCCACACTTTTTACTACCTCTGTATCAATTTTTAATTGTAGTGGATGATTCATAATTTTGAATTCAAAGTTTATCATTTCGCATTTATTAGGGTTAACACTTAAATTTAAATTATGAAAGTATTGAACAATGTTACTAACTACATCGTTTAAACGGGTTTCTAGCTTTAATATGTCATTATCACTTACAGTGATGGTTGTATCATCAGCAAACTGAATAATCTTTATCCCATCAGAAGCATAGTTATCTATGTCATGCATATATAGCACAAACAATAGGGGGCCGAGAATCGAACCCTGAGGAACTCCATGTGTTATATTTTCAGAGCTGGATATTGATACAGATGATCTATTTTTTAATTTTACAATTTATCTCCTATTACTCATATATGACCTTATGATATTATAACCTAAACCCCTGATACCGAGGATTTCTAATTTATCCATTAAGCTAGTTTTTTCAACATAGTCGAAAGCTTTAGTTAAATCCAAAAGAACACTGCTTGAAAAGCAATTTGAGTCAATACACCTTACTGTCTCTTCGATGCAATTGACAATTGCAGTTATGGTAGATTTATTTTTTACAAATCCATTTTGGACAGTTGGTATTAAATTATGCTTCTCTAGATACTTAATTATTCCGTTATAGAGAATTCTTTCAAATACTTTGGAAATTGCAGGAAGGATAGATATTGGCCGATAATTGTTAATATTGGTTTTGTCTCCTTTTATTATGAATGGGTACTACTACAGCTACTTTTAAGTTATCAGGGAATATTCCAGTTGCTAAGGAGGAGTTTATTATGTCAACTAATGGATCAGCAATTTCAGTACTACAAGTTTTTAGAAGTGATATTGGAATTCCATCGACACCTATACCGTTTTTAGATTTTGATTTACTAATTATAGTTACAATCTCAGCCTTATGTGTAGGGTAGAGGTAGATACTTGTATCTATTTTGGAGTAATTTGAAAATTTAGTGAATTTATTTATATTTGTGTTTGCACTAATGTTACTGCCTATTGACACAAAATGCTTATTAAAAGCTTCAGCAACTTCGTCTTGCTTGGTAATAAAATTTGAGTTATTGATGCTCAGTTCAATAGGGGCATTACCAGTGGGAGTTCTAGGTTTACGGAAACCATTAATAATTTGCCAGCAACTTTTACTCATATTATCAGATTCAAGGATCTTACTACTAATGAAGTTTTGTTTAGCTTTTACTACAGTCTGATCATACAAATATTTTAATTTATTAAGTGCAATCTTATCAGATGCTGACTTACTGTACTTAACTTTTTCAGTATCTAACTTAATTTGAATACGCAGTTTCTTTATGTCAGGAGTTATCCAGTTGAAGTTATTCATTTTTCTAATGTTTGATTTACGAGAGTGGATCAGTGGACAGCATATATTTATATAGTAGTTTAGAATATTATAGAATACACTTAATTACTTATTTGGGTCCTGCTCACAATACACCCTGTCCCAATTTGCACCATTTAATAGGCAACTTAGATTTGTTAAGTTTTGTTTGTTAAATGAATGAAATAGCGTAGAATGTGTGATATTTTTATGAATTATTTGAGAGTGTCTATCAGTCATTAATGAGATTTGCTGGGCTGTATGATCAGATATACAAGAGTTTATCACCCGAGCACTATACATATTTACAGGTGTATTAGTTATGATGTTATCAATTCCAGAACTGCATTTATTAGTAATTCTTGTAGGTTCATCTATTATAGGTTTGAGGTTAAATTCATTTAGAATATCCATTAGTCTAGCCTTACTGCGTGAATGTTGAAGAATATCAATATTTATATCACCCATTATTATTAATTTTTGGGTATTCTTTTTGAGACATTGATCAATTAATAAAGCTAACTTTTCCAAAAATGTGTTGATATTCCCATTAGGTGGTCTATATATTCCAATAATGATTATCTGACTGCAATTTAAATTTACTCCCGCTATTTCAGTATGTCCTTCGATGCTAAACTTCGCTACATTTAATACGGAGATCTTTTCACCAAGATCATTAGCAACAAAAATACCTACCCCACCCCAATTTTTTTTTGCGACCGACAAAAACTAGCTGCTAAGTTCATATTAAACATTAATTTATTACAAATTTGATCATCCTTTAAACCATGTTCAGTAAGAATAAGAACATCGGGTAGAGACTCGCTTACAAATATATTTAATTGATCGATTTTGTTTGTTAGCATTTGAATATTTTGGTGAATAATATTGAGAGAACCACCACACTGATTGTTAGCAGAGAAGTTACCTAGTTTTTTGGAAGCAAAGTAGCAACATTGTTTTCACCCACTGTTACAACCTTACATTGGTTTTCATTAACATGATTATCCTGAGCACTGATCATGTTACCCATGTCTTTATGCTCAGTTTTCTCTACTTGAAAAGTCTTTCTACCCTTATCCTTAGGAATACCTACACTGCATTTTGTATTTATATAAAATCTCCTCCTACAACCTTGGGGTTCTTCTGTCTCGTGGATCGCCGTAGTTCTTCTGTGCTGGCATCTTGTGTTTCTGGGAATGTTGAGATGTCCCTTATTTGGCCGTCTTGTTCTTCTTTCTCAGAAGATGCTCTAGTTTTCCTTCTGTACTCCTGGGGTTCCACAGATTGTTCATGTATTTGCTGCTGCTGCACCTGCTCCTTTGGTGACCCATCTTGGACCTTATCCTGGTTTACAACTATTGGAGTGTTCTGTTGTTCATTTTTTCTAAATATTTCACTCACAACCTTTGCAATTTGTTTATCTTTTCCTTACCATTGGTATTCATATGAAGGCCATGCCTAGTGAAATCACTTCTCTCTAAACTTATTTCTACCACTCGCACATGGCTATGCGTTTTCAGCCGTTTTTTCAGTTTTCTGTTGTATGCCGGCACCTCCTTGTTCACACATGAAGATTCATGTAGATCGTACCTTTTTGGTGCCTCCATAACTATGATGTTTGTGTTTTTGTTTCGTTCTGCAAAATTTGAGATGTACTTTAGCCCTTCTTTGGAATTATTTCTCGATATATCATTTGTACCTCCCCTTACTATTATGGCGTTAGTCTTCCCTAGATTATGGATTTCAACACTCGAAATTTGAGCCACTAACTCCATACCTACTCCTGGCCTCACATAACCACAAACTTCTGCATTTGTTTCCATCACAGAATCAGTTTCTGCTGCAGATCCTCTTGCGTGACTATCACCGATTACTAAGATGTTGTGTTTCTTCTTCTTCTTCTTCTTCTTCTTCTGAATGTGTGTTTTGTTTGCCTCATTTACGATCATTTCTTGCTCTTCCTTTCTTTCCAATACCTCAAAACGATTACAGGTTCTGATAGGATTTTGAGTTATTTGTGATCCATGCCGTTTTCCTTTCACCACATCTCGCCATTCTTGATTTTGTATACTTTTGTCACTATCCTCATTACCGTTAATGTTGATGTATCGTTCCGCTTCACAAATGTATCTTCTCGCTCTTCAGTATGTTAATTATTGCCCATGCTGATTTTAATTCCACAACTGTTTCTTCTAGTCTTCTTTTTATTTCACCACACCAACTACACTTATTACAATTTATTTCCTGTGGTTTATCATAAAAATTGCTGGAGCTCACACTTCTCTTGGTTATAGCCGCCGCCATTTTGAATATTTTTATTATAATATGTAGTGCAACACTTGTAAATGATGTAAATCAATAAATGCTTATAGCACTTTCCACTGACTCGCCTCGATAACTTATCAAAGCTATTGAACGGTAATCTCGCTGAGAGTAGCTGATGTGCTCGACTCGAAGGATAATTACTGAATAACTATCTTAGCTCAAGCAAACCCTACTTATTCTGAAAGCACGCATCTCTCAGGGAACTACATAATTCAAGACTTGCAGTGCCTTATAGCGGCTTCAATCAGTACTAAAACGCACATTCTACAGATTTTATACTTTTATGACAGTAAATTATATATTAGCAGTCAAATTTTCATTCTTTTTTATGATTTTTCTCCGTTTTACGTACTTTGAAACGAATCCGGTATAGAATTAAGACGCGAAACGCGGGTATCTATCTTTAAGTAATAAATACCTTTTAACGATATCGAATGACAGCGATAGAAGCACTTGAACATTATTTAAACGCTTAAAACCCAATTTGTTCGCTACATTTCATCAATTTCAGCATTAGAGTCCTGTGACGGCACACTCAAGCATCGACGGAATGTCTGCTACCTCCAAACATGTTCATACAAGTCTAATGACGTCACGCAAGCACCATACAGAAGGCATAATTCAACGACCAAGACATTAATTTTAACTGTATATTCCCGCAACAAAATAAACGGATTTGAAAGCGTCTTAACACGATAACTTCAATGCATGTATATATAAAACCTCTAATATAACAATCAAAAAAGAAAAAGGATTAAATAAGAAATAAAATAAAGGGAAAAGAAATTATTAGCAGAATACACCCTTAGAAAGGAGGTTATTCCTTATCTTTCATCATTCAGTCAACTAACATAGCTAAATGACGTCACATAATAGTGGCGAAATTCTGTCTACACTCCTTCAAAACAAGTTGAGACAGGAAAGTGCCCCCACCCTCGGACCCACGCAGCAACGTTATGAGAAGGCCGCCAGTAACGTCCAAGCCATCAGAGCGAGTATATGGGACGTGAACACCCGACAACGCTTTTCACCGTTTAAGCTTATTTGCATCATATTTTTCCAAGTACTCATCAATCATACATTGTACTACACACATCATATAGATCACAATACTTAGCGTTGTATGCTATAATTTGTAATGTTCACGATTTTATACCCATTTAATGATTTAAATTCAAACTCTTCTTCTTCTCCTCATATCACACCTTTACCTTCGATCTGTTGTTCTCCTTCGTGCTGTCAAGAAATACGCGTTATTGAACGTTATTAGCTTAAATATTAAAGAAAATAACAGCATTCTCCGTCAATTATATCTAAACGGCTTTTTCGAGTTGTGCATAATTTTGGCTTCTAGAATCAAGATAGAGAATGTTTCTCTCAATAAGAGCATTCAGTAATTGATTTTGTAAATAATATCACTAATTCAAGCCTTATTTCAAGCCTCTAAGACCCAAAGTTTGCAAGGTATTTAAATGGACCCTTAAGGATTCGAACTAGAGCTACAGTATAAAAATTACCGTTTTATCAATAAATCAGGACCAGAGCATTTAACTGAAGCGTTTAACTTTTTATTTCATAGCGCTATCTTTATTGATTCGCGAGTAAATTGACTTTGAAGTAATTGCCCCGTCCCGGTAATCGAACTATGAGTCGTTGGGATAACATTTTCTAATATATCACTTTATGCGTTAAGTTACCCTAATTTGTCTTTACATCACCATTCCAAGTGTTACAAATCGCGATATAGGTCAAAATTCACTCATTCTCCGCAAGGTAGGAATCGAACCCACGATACCTCAACTCTAGCATGCTATAAAATAATTGTCCCAAACGAGTATTACCATTTAAAGTTTATTTGAGTCTTCTGGCGCAAGCGATTCTCCGGATAATTAAATTTACCAAATCAGGCTTGGAACCCAAGACTCCAGGACCCCGAGTATGCCACAGAGGAAAGCCTATAACAATACCAATTTAATAAAATTTATTCGAAGTTTTTATCACTAACAGTTTAGGAATTATTCCAATAATAAAAGTATTGATTGCCCGGGAATCGATCCCAAGACCCCCGGCGATCTTCAAAACTACATCAAAAGATGCGCCGTTATATTAGAAGATAATCACCCTTTACCGTATTTCGACATCTCACTTAGTTTAAGAGAAAAAGAAGCGATCACAGAGTAGGCTAAAAGATGCCGCCCTCATTAAATATTAAAGGGGTGCCGCCCGATAATTGACCACATGTTAAACATATGTTAACATTGGCAATTAACCTCTCAACCCTCGTCAACCCTTGTCGATGGTAATCTGACCGATAACGAGGGTCGGGCCTTTGTCGGCTTTTTCCCGACAAAGAAAAGGGGTGTGAAAAAAACACGTGTTATACACGTGTAATCAATTAGCGGCAACCCTTTAATATGCTAATGTATCCAGAACCGCTATTTTTAGCTGCGGGTTCATAAAACTTTGAAAGTTAACATTATGGCTGAATGTAAGTTTGTGAATGCTGTGGGGGATATCACTAACAAAGCCTTCAAAACGCGTAATCATGCCGTGTTTTTAGATAGCAACTTGGATGCCATCTTGGGGAAAAAATTCGAGAAGCTTCGTGCTGAAATGGAAGAAAGTAAGCTGAAAGGTAGTAATTGGCTCTACTGAATGTTGATGGCGTTCCACTTCGTATTAACAAGAATAATCTTCTTCCAGGGAGCAGCTATATTCCTCTACCGTCATCTTTGGACGCGAAAAAGGCCTATATAAACCCTCAGGACTATAGTGACGGGAAATGCTTTGTGTATGCTATTCTTGCAAAGTTCATTCAAAAGAATGCTCAGCGCGTAAGGAAGTTCAAGGATTACCAAGAAAAATATGATTTCTCATGTGTTTCGTTTCCTACGAGCTGGGGTGTAATCGCTAAATTTGAAAAACTCAATAATATGTCCATAAATGTGTTTGGAGTTGATGATAAATGTGAAGTGTTTCCCATAAAGGTGGTTGATGAAGAATTAGCTGATCACCGCGACCTTCTTCTATTGAGTGATTCAGCTGACAAACATCATTATGTGTATATAAAGGATTTTGAGAAGCTTATTCGTGGGCAGAAAACAAAACATAAAGAACGAATTTATGTGTGTAAAAGATGTTTCAGTCATTTTGATGACAAACATGGACGAGGTGGAATGGAAAAATTGCAAGAGCACAGCGAAATATGGACAATACGGCATTGCTAGGTGCGTTATGCCTACAAAGGATAACTCTATCGTTAAATTCAAGAATGTTGAGAGGATGTTGAAACTGCCCTATGTTATCTACGCCGATTTTGAATGTATTCTCACCCCTCTCCATACCTGCTCCTCTAACCCTGAAACCTCCTATACAACTCCCTATCAAAGTCATTCTCCAATGAGCTTTTGTGTTTATGTGAAGCCATCATCCAGTGTTGAACAACTAGAAACAACTCTTCCTACTGAGCCGTATGTTTACCGAGGGCCTGACGCTGCACAGAAGTTTATGGAATGCCTGATCGATCTGGCAAATAAAATTAGTGACTTATACAAATCTGCTAAACCTCTTAATCTTACAGCTGAAGAACAAGAATCATTTGATGCTTCTACAATGTGCTACCTGTGTGAACATGCATTTACAGAAGATAATTGGAAGGTTCGTGATCACTCACATATAAGCGGGGCGTACAGAGGACCTTTACACAATAAATGTAACCTGGTTTGTAAAACACCTAATTATATACCTGTCTTCATGCATAACCTGAGCGGGTATGACTCTCATTTCGTTGTTAAGGAGTTAGGGTGTACTAGCGAAAGAGTAGAGGTTATACCAAATTCAGAGGAAAGTTATATATCATTCTCCAAGTATGTTGGGGATATTAAACTTAGGTTTGTGGATACTTTCCGCTTTCTCAGCACGAGCTTGGAGAAGCTTGCAAAGAACCTTGAAACGCATCCTGAAATAGCGAAGTACTTTGGAGCAGAGAATATTGGCTTGGTGACCCGTAAGGGGGTATTTCCCTATGATTACGTAACATCGTGGGATACCCTGAACACAGATTATACATATATGTTTGCCTTCTAGGGATGCCTTCTACAACAGGTTAAACAGCGAAGAAATCAGCAGTGAGGACTATGATCATGCTCTGAGCGTGTGGAAGCACTTTAACGTCCGAAACCTTTGCGAGTACAGTGATTTGTACTTAATTTCGGATGTTCTTCTCCTAGCGGATGTCCTCGAGACATTTAGAGACCAAACCCTGAAAACTCATAAAGTGGATCCTGCACATTATTTTACTTCTCCAGGACTTACATGGGATGCTATGCTGCTGTATACTGGAATCGAGTTGGAATTGCTTCTTGATTACGATAAGCTACTCATGGTTGAATCTGGTATAAGAGGAGGGTTATGCCAGGTTTCTCACCGGTATGCTGAGGCTAACAACATCTATATGGAGCAGTATGATCCTCGTAACTGCCAGAATGACAGTTTGTCACAATAGCTCAGTGGTAGAGCGTCCGCCCGGCAAGCGGAAGGTCTGTGGTTCAAATCCCAGTTGTGGCATTGAATTTTTAAGTTCCAGTTCTACCTCTTAAACTTTGCCCACACACGGCTTGTGTGTTTAAAAACACCAACAGTAAGTTTGTTGGCATAAATAAATAATAATTACCATGTGAAGGTTATTTAATCCTGGAATATAAAGTACTTGCAATAGTAAGTCACCATTGGGGTAATTGTTTCTGATGTGAGACTGCCTTTGTGGTTTACCAGGAGAAATACGAACTGGCTTGAGAATTTAATGTCATTCTGGCAGTTTGTCACAATAGCTCAGTGGTAGAGCGTCCGCCCGGCAAGCAGAAGGTCTGTGGTTCAAATCCCAGTTGTGGCATTGAATTTTTAAGTTCCAGTTCTACCTCTTAATGGAATTAATATTTAATCCAAATGATCTACCCACTTACCTTCATTATAATGGTTCAGGTACAAATCCTGATCTTCTGATGGTGTCATCTGACATAATTGACAATACAAAAAGAGAAATAATAGAAGACCCAGGTTCAGGCCACAGAATCACCATAAACTCCATAAGAGGTCTAATAAATAAAAGTAACAAACAAAAAATTAAAACTTCTTGGAATTTTAAAAAAGCAGATTGGTCCAGTTTCCAAAATGAGATAGAAGGGAAGTGTAATATACTGTTAGAATCAGAGTTCAAGTCAACAGATGAAATGAATAAAAAAATTTGTGAAATATTATTGACAGCAGCCAAAACACATATCCCCAAAGGAAAGTTAAAGAAATATAGCTACTTTTGGTCTCCATCTTTATCTAAGTTAAAATACGAAAGAAATATAGCAAGAGTCAAAGCCGAAAGAACCAAGTGTCCAGAAGATGTACAAAACTGGAGAAGAAAAGCAGCCATTTTTAAGAAAGAATTAATTACAGCAAAGAGGGCCAGTTTCACAAATTTTGTAGAGCATATGGACTATAGGAAAGATGGAAATAAAATATACAAATTCCTTAATAAAACAAAATTATCAAAAAATACAACTGAACCATTAAAACATAATAACAAAAGCTTAACTACAGATAGGGAAATAGCAGAATCCCTTAACAAGTTTTATGCTCAGTCACAAAGAATACCCCAAGCATATAAAAGCAAGATAAGGCTATCCAAAAAACTATCAGAGAAACTAATAAGCCAAAAGGTATACAAAATGATATTTTTATTCAGGATTTTAACGAAACAGAACTGGATTTAGCAATAGAACAATTACAGAACAAAAAATCTCCAGGACCTGACAAGATCCACCCAGAGTTTATTAGACACCTTGGCAGGAAAGGAAAAGAAATCCTACTTAAACTGTATAACACGTGTTGGAGAATGACTGTACCTTCCGACTGGAAAAAAGCCATTATCATCCCGATTTTAAAGAAAAACAAACCTTAAAACAATATTAATAGTTTCAGACCAATATCTTTGACCAGTGTTATTGCAAAAGTGATGGAAAGAATGGTGGCATCCAGACTTAACTGGTTCCTAGAATATTACAACTTAATTAATAGTTCACAGACTGGCTTCAGACAGAATCATAGTACAAGTGAAAATGTACTCCTACTAAGCCAAGACATCAAGGAAGCTTTCAATAGAAAGGAGGATACCTTAGCAGTATTCATTGATTTTAAATCAGCATATGACTCAGTCTGGAGAAACAAATTAATTGAGAAGTTGCAATCAATAGGTGTGAAAAGTAACATGCTTAAATGGATAACTCAGTTTATTTCACAAAGATTTTGTGCCACAAAATATAATACATACATTTCCAACCTGTGAAGCATTAAGATCAGAAGAAACTACAGTTCAAAAGTATTGGAAAGCACGAATGCTAATGGCTTCATTGCCAGATGCAAGGCACTAGAAAACAACAACATTTCCAAATATAAACAAACACACAGATGACTTCCACAAGGTGCTGTTCTGAGCACAACACTCTTTAACACATATATAAATGACCTTCCATCAATAGTAAAAACTTTAGAAACCAAAATTGCTTTATTTGCTGACGATGTAGTCATTTGGACTCTCCAAAAAAACCTGAATTAATTAAAGACAGAATAGAAACAGTCCTAAACAAAGTACATGAATGGAGCTCCAAAAACCTCATGACTATCAATGTGGAAAAAACTAATTATGAATTATTTATACTAAAATACAAACCAGTTAATATTAACATAAATTATAATGGTAAACCACTCAAAGCAGTTGATGCCAACTACTTAGGCATCACTTTCGACAGAAAGCTAAGTTGGAAAAAACATATAACAAACATCTCAGAAAAGGTTGAAAAGAAACTGCAAATCCTGAAAAGGTTAGCTGGTGCTAAATGGGGCTGCTCAAGGAGAGTCCTTAACACAACATACAAAATGTATGTTAAACCAAACCTCTTGTACTGTTCTGAAGCTTTAATAACAGCAGCAAATGCTAACATCAATAAACTTGAACAAATACAAAATCAGGCTCTTCGCCTAATCACTGGAGCAGTTAAATCCACACCTATTGATGCCATGCTTGCCTTAACACGGACCCCATCAATAACAACAAAAATAGAAGAACAAGCATTGCTCCAACACGAGAAAATGTTACGACTGCCAAACTCTAAATGGACCGAAGAGAACCTCCCCCCTTCAATCCTTAAAACTCATAGTAGTTTCCTAGAAAAGGTAACACAGATTAAATCCAAATTGAACATTCCTAACACCAGAGAACATCTACTTATAAGAGAAAATCCATTGGAATTATTGCAACCTACCTTCAATTTGGAATTAATAGCGGAAATAAGTAAATCAGACACACCAAAAGAAATACAAAAACTTCTAGCTCTGGAAACAATCAGTACTAGGTATCCCACAGAAGAATGGCTGCACATATATACTGATGGATCCTCCACGGAAAACCTTACTGGAGCTGGAGTTACGTGTTCACATTTTTCCTTTTATCATTCTGTTGGCAGAGACACAACAAATTATGATGGAGAATTAGAGGCTATACACATTGCTCTCCGACAATTATTAAATCTTCCCTTAAATAAATTTAACAAGACAGTAATTCTTTCGGATTCTAAAGCTGCAATTCAGGGAATATGTTCAAATACTACAAAGAAGTCAACAAAAATTAAAGAATGCTACAAAATGTTAACACAACTCCAAAAAGTTAATAAGACTGTTCATCTCCAATGGATTCCAGCACACTGTGGAGTCATGGGGAACGAAGCTGCAGACTCACTTGCAAAGAAAGGCACAACAATAAAACAAAAGTCTAAATTCAATTTCTCATATTCCTCAATAAAACGCTTCATCATTAAAAAATTTTCTCATTCATACCTACAAGAAATAGAAACAAATGCCAAAGATAAAAAATGGATTACACTACTTTCCAACCCAGATATAATCCCCCAGAGACCAAGGAAAACAGCGGTTGCAGCCTTCCGACTATTGACAAATCACGACTGCTTAGCAAGTCATCTCTATAGAATAGGTATCTCAGCCTCACTAATATGTGTCCTGTGTAACGATCCAGCAGAAATGAACGAAGACCACTTGAAGACCTGTGAAGCATTAAGATCAGAAGGAACTACAGTTCAAAAGTATTGGAAAGCACGAATGCTAATGGCTTCATTGCCAGATGCAAGGCACTAGAAAACAACAACAACAACAACAACATATTTTTCATTTTAAAATTTAAGGTTTTTGAAAATTATGTTTTCACCGTATTCACTTTTTGAAAATGTCACATGATGCAGTTTTCATGCAATTCTTCGTATCATTCCCAAAACACAAACAACTAAATCTGCCATATACTTTTTTTTCTTTTGAACGCTTTTGAGTTACTAAAGAAACTTGCTGCTTATAAAACTTTATACTAGAAATTTCAAGCGACACAATTTAAAAACTATTGTCTTTTGAGCTGAGGCTAATAAAACAAATTTGTATGGCAGATTTGTACATTATAATGAGATAACTATAATAGAACCTTAAAAATAGGTATTTGTTTTAATTTCGTCGTGTAGAGCATTTGGCATAACATAATAAAATCCGGATTCAACATTTCGTAACTCGGAAACTGAAGGATATATCACACTAAAATTCAAAACCCTCTAATGCTGGTATAAGACAGCACTGAAAATAAATGTTCAGCTAACTTGGCTGAAAAATTTTAAAAATCTATTTTCAGTTATTTATTCCCTTAATTTCCAAGCCCGGGCCCAGCCCGAGCCCGGCCCTAGTCCAGCCCGAGCCCAGCAAGCATTTTCCAAATTAGGCCCGAGCCCGTGCAGACCTCTAGACTATGCAGTGCCAGTTAAGGCTGCGAGGGAGGGAGGGGGAGGCAGAGTAAGCGCTGCCCCTGACACGTCATAGTTGCGAGGCCTCATTGAGTACATGTTTGCCGATGCCTGGTCAAGGCCGTCTCTATGTTTAGAGTACAGGAAGCTGAAGAAGATTGCGTTGACATCATTGGAGGCTCACATTATCGCTTGTTTTAGGCGGGACCATGGCCGAGAGGTTAGACAGTTTGCCAACCAGTTAGGTGGTCCGGGTTCGATCTCACGAACCCACATGTGGTATTCGTGATGGACGAAGGGACACCTGGGCGTTCTCCGGTTTCCCCCGCCACTCATTCCAGCAATTTCTCCATCATCACCTTTCCATGCATCGATTTCACCTGCATTTCATATGATCCTCTTCCTCACTATCATACCTGTTTGCTTGGCTGCCCACCCTCTTCCAGGTCTTCACTCTGTCCAGGTCATAGGTTCCTCAGCTCCCCGACAGGTGTTTGACCCTAGGCACTGGCTTGTAAGTCCTAGTGTGTGTAAGTCCTACACATGGGGAGGCTAATCAAAGAAAGAGAGAAAGAAAGAAGACAGAAAGAAAGACAGACAGACAAAGAAAGAGAGAAATAAGTAAAGAAAGAAAGAAACAAACAAACAAAGAGAGAAAGAAAGAAAGAAAGAAAAGAAGAAAGAAAGAAGGAAAGAAGGAAGGAAGAGAGAAAGGCAGAAAAAAGAGAGAAAGAAAGTGAGAAAGAAAGAGAGAGAACGAAAGAAATAAATAAAGAAAGAAAGGGAAAGAGAGAGAAAGACAGAAAAAAGAAGAGGCCGAGTGGTTAGCGCGTTCTTTTTACATAAAATTAACGTCCTCCAATGCAATGTCATACCCGCATATCAGATGGTCAATGAATGAAACAGGTGAAATGATGCTCTAATGCATTTCATCTCATTTTATTTCTCACTACCATATCTGGTGCTTGGCTGACCACCTGCTTCCAGGTCTTCACTCTGTCAGGCCCAGAGGCCCCTCTGCTCCCCGACAGGCGTCTGACTCTAGGCATTGGCTTGTAAGTGCTACATAAGCGGATGGTAATCAGGAAAAGAAGAAGGTAAGGGGAGTAAAAATGAGGAGAAAGAGAAGCGGGGGAGAATAAATTGGGGAGGAGGAGAAGAAGCAAACAAGAAAAAAGTGAGAATTACGAAAATATGTCCAGGATAAAAGACAATGTGAGCAACGCTGCGACCTCTACTAGCTTTTTATAATAATATGAATAATGGTAATACATAAGTAGTTTTATGCCTTATTCCATATTACAGTGAATTCATAGCATTTCTTTTAATCATAAACTATGACGTGCTACATTAAACTATTCAGCTTTTGATTTTTGTCGCCACAGATGATTTTAATTAAGTGTAAATTAAATCTAGGTCCGGAGAAAAACGTTTGCTGATCTTTGCCGATGACTTCAAGAATGGGAAAGTGGCAAAGAAGAAACAACCTATCGACAATACTACATAGATATGCATTTCGTTAATTCGAAACTGTCATTGTCGATGCATTAGTTGAGTAACACTGGCGGTGTAAGCTTGGTGGTAGACAGTGTCACAGTGGAGGGATAGTGAAATGCTCAGTTCCATGTTCGAGCTTTGGTTGTGATTATAAAAGCCACAAGTTTAAGATGTCAAAACATAAAATTCAAATGAATTTGTTACAGTTTGTTAAAAAGGGTGTCTTGAATTCGGAGACAATTCTTGTTACATAAAAGATATTGATGAAAAATCCAATAATGATCAAGCTACAGATTTAAAAGTGAAAAGCACGTGTGCTGAAGTCAGATAAGGGACAAACAGTGATTGTGTTACAGTTACTGCAAATGCCAGCAGTAGCAATGACAGTGAATTGCAGACTTCATTAAGAACTGCATTTAATGATTGCGACGAACTTGATATAGGGCACTTTGTGAATCAAGATTTGTGCAATGACGATGCCAATTAGGCGAATGTTTGAATGTCGTATCCATAATAGGAGTATTTTGTAAACATTTGATTGGTGGGCCTGTGGTGGTTACAGAGTCTTCTTCTTAGATAGGTGGTAGCTGGTAGTTAAACGTTATTTCTTTCAGTTAAATATTTAGCTAACCATGTTTTAGCATGAATTTAATTATTCTTAAGTGGTAGTGAACTGGAACCGCCCCCCCCCCCCCCCCCATATCGAATATTTCTAGATCTGTGCCTGTATGTAAATGAACACTTTTAAACCAAAAGAATCACAATAATAAAAGGAATGGACTTTATTTTCCCTTTGAACTTTGTACACCCATGTTTTGCTGTGTTTTGCTTAGCACCGCTGCTATCTTTGAGTATACCAGTCTTTCTCTGAAAAAATTATTTTGTTGTTTAACGACGCTGTCAATTGCCGGGATCACATCAGCGTCGCCGGTGTGCTGGAATTTTGTCCTGCAATTCTTTTATATGCTAGTAAATATACTGACATGGAGGTGTAATTTTTAAGCATACTTAAACACCTTGGCCTGGGTCAGATTTGAACCCGCGACCTTGGGATCAGTAAGTCAGCATCTAACCAACTGAGCCACCCAGACTGACTGTCTTTCTCTGACCACCTCATGCCCATGAGTACTGACAAGGACATGAAATTGCCCTTGGGTTGAAATCGCTGATATAGCACATCAATTTAGCTCAATAAATAAAGCATTTGTGGGCAACAAATGGAAGGACAGCAAAGTTACTGACTAGCTGCTGAATTATTTACAATAATAAACAATGTTACCTAGAACTGAAAATGCACAATACCTTGGTATAGTTTTTGACAAAAAACTAACATGAAAAAATCACATCTGAAATGTAAAGGATAAAGCCACCAATCGTTTTAAAATATTAGAAAGACTAGCTGGAACTAAATAGGGATGTTCAAAAAATACTCTCAATTCAACGTACAAGATGTATATAAAGTCAATTCTCAAATATAGTGGTGATGTTCTAATAACTGCATCTCTCTCAACCTTAGCAATACTTGAACATTGCCAAAATCAAGTTCTCAGATTAATAACTGGAGCAGTTACAACCACTCCAATTATAGCATCACAAGCTGTAACATACAATAAATCTATCACAGTGGAACTTGAACAAACTATTTTAACCTACAAAACAATTATGAGACTGCCAGAAAATAACAATTGGAAAAAATACCACAATTCTATTAATACTTTAAAAAACTCAAATAGGTGTGATACAGAAAATACAAGAATTGTACATCAATATAAATTATCCATCTGAAAGAAAACCATTCATACATCTTAAAAATCACTGAATATCCTGGAAGTGAACCATCATCTACATCTACTTGAAAATTTTACAAAAGAAAGAAAAAAAAAAAGAAAGAAAAAAAGAAGGATGTCACTCCTATAGAAGCTAAACAATATGCTCTTGAATTCAATTTAAGATTTCCAGAACATGAATGGATTCATATCTATACTGATGGCTCCTTTTACAGTCAAGATGAAGGTGCAGGTGCTGGTGCCACTTGCAAGTTATTCTCCTTTTATAAACACTTTGGAGACAATTTCACCAACTTTGATAGAGAAATTGATGCTATCTATGTATCATTATAAAATTTACTTATTAGACAAAACAAATTTATTAATATTGTCTTCTTATCTGAATCCTAAGCTGCAATTCAAGCTATGATATCAACAGATTATCAAAAAATTGCAAAAATATATGAAATACATATTTTATATCCAATTACAAGCATTACATAAAACAATACTTTTATAATGGATTCCAGCTCATTGTGGAATAACTGGCAATGAATGAGCGGACGTATTAGTGAAGAAAGGATCCAAAATTAATTATAATGTAAAACAAAAAATCCCATTCATGTCAGCTAAGTGAATAATAAAAATAAATTTGAACTGAAATTTGAAAGACCTCTCTCCTCTATGGATAAAAACCATCTAGCAGTATGTGAAGGTCTAAAGGTCCAAGAAGATTTAATCTCCAAATATTGGGAAGCCAGACAGAGAATGATTTTATTAACTTGAGCATTAGACACACACACACACACACACACACACCCACGCACGCACGCGCACACAGACACACACACAGACACACACACACCCACCCACACACACCCACCCCCACACACACCCCCACCCACACACACCCACCCCCACACACACAAACTTATGTATATATTCCTTACATGGTGTCTAGCAAAATTTGAAAACCAAATTCAAGGTGATTTCCAGGATTTTTCATGGTGAAAAAATCCCTTTTCATTTTTTTTTTTTGGTGGGGAAAAAGGCTACTTATGCCCTAACCACATGCACACATGCGAGTGTCAGATTCCTACCCTGGCTTCGAACCCAGGTAGCCTACTCACAAAAAAAAAAAAAAAAAAAAAAAAAAAAACCACCGGAAGTCTTGAGGTCGAGGCCTCTATGCTGCAGTACTGCTTTAAGCACCTGCGCATTCTGTGGTGAGAGATGGAAGCTGCCTGCCAGTGGCAGTAACAGCGAGTATTACTGATGTGCCGGAGGACAAACATGACTTAAGCCCTGAGTGCTCCCTGGTAGTAATTAATGGTGATGTGTTTGATAGTTGATGGTGATCTTTCGTGTTTCAGCCATTTGGCATCGTTTGGTGTAGATGGATGTGAGGGATGAGTGAAATGAGCGTGTTTAGTCCCTTTACAAGGAGATACGCAAGCTTATAAACAATACTGGGAAAGAGCTAATCAAGGTAAACGAGAGTAGATACATGGTGTGTATGTATATATGTACACACACCATCCACACACACATACAGGATGTAAATGAATAACACCACATGAATTTTACTGGTAACAGATGGCTCCTAGTCCATCAATTTGAGAGGTAAAATCAATTGTCTATGATGCCAAGTTACCCAGTTATACATATTCAAAGTAATAAGAGATTGTGATCAATACATCATAACCAGAAAAAATATGTAAATAGTATCCACTGGAGATGAAATAGTGCTTATTAGGCACTTAATAAAGTCTGTCTTTTGTATCTCTGAAAAGCACTTCTAACTTGTACTGTTACCAAAAGCACTTAAATTGTAGACTGTGGCTGCATGCCACTGCAATGGACAACAGGTTATGGAAAATGACTTAAGAAAATAGGGAAGTTCTAAAACGTGTGCTTTGGCCACATGCTTGTGCAGACTGACTGTGAACCTAATATACCCGAGAAATAGAGTTCAAACCCGGAGATGGGTAAACATTTTTATTCTCCTTTCTTTTCCATTTTGAGAGTAATGTTGTGCTTATGATTTAAAACAGCAAAATGCCACCATCATATGTAATACACAGGGTATTGTTTACTTTTGCTTCTTTTCTCATCTGATGGCTTAGACTGGAGGGTTATGTATTGACATTGGTTTGAAGCTATCAGTTGGCTATAATTACCCTGTCAATACGAGCAATTTTCCATCTAACATTTAACCAGCTGTAAACAATTCACAAAACACTGAACCAAGCAATAGCACAAAGTACATCTCCCCAAGAGGCACTGGTACCTATGTGGTAGCATGACAAATGCTAATACTGCCTATAGGTGACCTTAATAATCCTGGAAGACACTAACGCCACTATATGGTGACCTTTTACCATTTAAGTCACCCACGTCTCAATTCCTATTTGCTTTCAGCACACATTACGTTGAAGTACTTAAACAGTTACTCCAGGAACCCTCCTAGCACAACAGCCCTTTGCGGGCAAGGCTTACCATCTAGCTGCTGTATCTCCCACCTCTGCCCACTGCAGGCATCATGAGTGGAATGCAGAACTGGAAGGGGAGGGGGATGGGGGGGGGTGGTCAGAGCCCCGAATCCTCCCACCCGGTTAAGCAGACTTTGTGACCTAGGGCACTACTTCTTTATCCAGTTACTCTAGGAACATGGAGTGAAATTACACTTTAGCCAAATAAGCTGACATGTGCCTGGTGTATGACAAAGCAGGAGTTTGTTCTGCAATAGTTACATGGATTTACTGCGAAAGCTACTACTTTTGAATCTGTAGATAGACATTTGCAAGAACCTGGTTCTTTGATGCCAAATAAAGCAGATTGTGGTGTAAGACATACCCATCACACTCCGGAGTTTGAAGAAAACGTACTGCATTCAATGGAAGAGAAACTGTCAACCAGTACCCGTGCTATTGCATGTACAATGGGCGTCAATCACACAAATGTACAGCAAGCCTTAACTCCAGAGGATTGTGATTTACACTTGTAGTTTTGCACATGGACCTTCAGGCAGCCATTGGAACTGTTTTCAGTGGTGTGTTCATCGATGAAGTCACATTTACCAGGGATGGGCTTATTCTAAACAGAAAGAATTGTCTCATATGGGCATACAAAAACCCCCATACCAGTGTTCAAAAGAACCAGCAACAGAAGTTTATGTCGAACATATGTGCTGGCATTGTTTCTGATCATGTCATTGGGGCATACATTCTTCCTGCTCGAATGTGTGGCAACACTTATAAATAGGGCTAGGAAGTTAATGCATTTGCATGTTTTTTCATAGGGGTTAAAAATGTATGCTTTTACATTATGTGCACGAATTATGGAATTTTCAGTTATTTGGGCATGATTTTATGGTGCATATAACTGCATATTTTCTTGTTTTTGATAAGTGCATAATATTTCAATATTATAGCTCCTATGTTGCATATTTTAATGATTTTTATGGTTTTTTTTTCATCTAGATATTTTTCATATTGGTAGTATTGCATGTGATGATGCAACTCACGAAGATTTCAATATTATAGCCCCTATATTGCATATTTTAATGATTTTCATGGTTTTTTATTATTTTTCCATCTGTATAATATTTTTTATATTGGTAGTATTGCACATGATGATGGAACTCGCAAGGTGGCGAGAACTAATGCTGAGTCATGTTGTTGTGCATTGAATCCGTTTCTATCTTTTCATTATATGTATGTGCGTAGCAAATAATCAGTGCGTTATCTGAGAGGTTTATGTCAACAAAGATAAAGTGCAGGTCAACGTTTTGAGCAGCACGATTATAGCAACACTTGCCTGCCCACCAGTAGTTGTGTCGTGGTCTTCAAACATAACAGTGTTGTGAACTGGTCCCCACCAAATTAAATTAGATGTATAAAATGTTATAAAGCTCTTCAAATGCCCAAAATAAAACCAACTTTGAGTACTAGATTAATTAATTTACAGAAAGAGTTTTCGGGTGATTTAATATCTACAGATAATAGGATACTGTTTTGTGGAGTGTGTAAGAAAAATGTAGGAAGTGAGAAAAGATTTCAAATAGTTCAGCACATAAACACAGCAAAACATTAAGAGAATTTAATCAGAAAACTCGCTAACAGACCCTGTTCAAAAACAGCTAGTAGAGTGTTTAGGAAGTAGGGTTACTGAATTTTCCTATGACTTGTGCCAAGCATTCTTAGCTTGCTTGATATTCCCTTGTTCAAAATTAATAATCCGACAACTAAAAACTTTCTTGCCAAGTAGACTGGACAACATGTGCCTGAAGAAAGTACCCTGCGTAAGACTTATGTAGGACATTGTTACAATAACGTATTGTCAAATATGCAAAATGAATTAGCGGATCAGTTTGTATGGTTGTCTGTTGATGAAACCCTTGATTCTGAGCGCCGTTCTATTGCTAATATAATTGTGGGTGCTTTAAATAATGAACAACACCTTATCTTCTTGATGTGTGCTAATTGTCGGTCACTGACAATGTAACTGTGACCCAGTTTATGATGGACTCTTTGAAATTACTATGGTACACGCTCTTCATCGCATTTCTGAGACAATACATGATTCTTTCCCATTGGTAGATAGATTTGTGTCCAGTACAAAGAGTTTTTTTGCTAAATCTCCTAAAAGAGTTAAGTTGTTCAGATCAACAGCACCTAATATGCGACTTCCTCCTGCACCAGTGTTAACTTGATGGGGAACATGGGTCGATGCAGTTTTATATTATATTGAGCACATATAAATAGTTGAAGAGGTTGTTAGTTCATTGGACTGGAAAGATGCCTCATTAATAGAAAGTGTGCAAAATATTCTGTCAGGCACTGGGTTAAAACAGGATCTTAGTTTCATATCTGCCCATTTTTCTTTTTTACAACAGCCATAACGGCATTGGAAGGTGTAGGATCTCCTTTGCATGAATCACTTACTGTCTTTGAAAAAACAATATGTGATCTAAGTTTGGTTGCTGGTAGCATAGGACAAAAAGTGAAAGACAAAGTGAATTATGCAATTTTAAAAACTTCTGGTTATAAACCGATGTGCAAATTTCAAGACATCCTCGAAAGAAAACCATCTGTCACACCAGGAGACTTGACTCTCTCTGTGAAGTAGTTAACATAATTTATATATGCCACGATAATATCTTGTGACGTGGAGAGAAGTTTTTCACGTTACAAAAGTGTTTTGCGAGACAACAGACGATGTTTTACAGTTGAAAATTTGTGCAAAGTGTTGGTTGTGAGCTGCAATTTAGCAGTTAATACTAGCAGTGGGACCACTTTTGCTTCAACCTCTAAGGAAAAGGTAACTTTATTTATTATTTATACTAACTCGTCTTGTTTACTGCCCATTAATTGTATTAATTAAATAGTGCATATTTCTTGGCATATTTTTAAGTTTTTAAGAGCATATTTCAGTGTTTTTTAGGGCATGAACTTCTGAGCCCTACTTATAAAACATTTCTGAAGGATGTACTGCCACCCCTCTGGGAGAAGTGTCGCTTGATGTTTGCACTCAACTAAATTTCTAACATGATGGAGCTCCTGTGCATTATGCTATAAATGTACGGGAGTTTCTAAATCAAGTCTTCCCCAACCGTTGGATTGGAAGAGGCTGCCTCGTTTGCCAGATTTCAACCCCATGGATTCCCTTCTCTGGGGTCATCTTCAGATTATGGTGTATTCATCATTGATTCCAAAGAGACACTGGTTGTCTACACTGGTTGCAACAAACCTAAAGAGGTTTTTAAAGTGGACGCATTTTTGGTTTCTTTGGGCCATACTGTCGTTTACTTGTCCCCCATACATGTGTGATCTCAATCCCATAGAACTAGCTTGGGCCAGGGTAAAATTAACAGTTAAAGAAATTTAATAGATGACTTGTCCTTACAGGAATTGCACGATATAACTTCCAAAGGTATATCACTTGTGACCAAAACAAAGTAGTTGAAAACATGTTTTATAAGCCAAGTATACTGTATGAACTGAAAATAACATTTAAGTTATGCTATTTTAAGAGACTTCTTTGCTTTAATCTAGCTTGAATACACATTCCAAGATTGGCACTGCTATCTTATCATAGCAGAAGCACAAGCCCAGCTTCAGACATATCTGTGAACCTGGAATTCTTTAATGACATACCAACTCGCTGCATTTATCCCAGGAACCATGAGCTACACAGAATGTATAAGTGAGCTGGTGAACAAATTGTAGTGCTACTGGCGGGTTAAGTCTCTGTGTAGCTTCAACCTTGTCAGAAAGAGCGCAAAAAAGACCAGCATAAGTCACACGTGAGAGTGTCAACAATCCCACTATCGTACTCGTGAGCACCATGTATCTCAAGTGCGCAAGTGTCGGTCTGGGTGGCTCAGTTGGTTATACGCTGGCCTGCTGATCTTAAGGTTGTGGGTTCAACTCTGGCCCAGACTGATGGTTTTTAAGTGTGCTTAAAAACGACAGCTCCATTTCAGTAGATTTACTGGTATGTAAAAGAACTTCTAGGGACAAAATTCCAGCACATTGGCGATGCTCATGTGATCCTAGCAATTGACAGCGTCGTCAAACAACATAATTTTTTTTTAAATGGCTTCAGAATGTAACAGAAGTGTTTCAGGAAAAATTCAAGGAGAGTTTTTAAAAATCGAGGTGAATTCCATGTTTACAAGGTGCAATTTTAAATTCAAGGTGATTTCCAGGATGTTCCAGGGTGCTAGACACCATGTCCTTAATTTCTACTTAGATGCTGGTATACCACATACATTTATTTAAAGCTAAACTAAACCCCGGCGTAACAGCCCATGAAGGGCTAAGGCCTACCACCCAGCCGCTGCGTCTCCCACCTCTGCCCACTACAGGCGTTATAGGGTGGGACGTGGTCAGCACCCTGAGCCCTCCTGGCCAGTTATGCAGGCTTCTCGACCTGGGGCCGCTACTTCTCCATCAAGTAGCTCCTCAATTGGTCCCCCTGGGACCTAACGAGGCTGAGTGCACCCCGTGCCATACCTCCCAGAGGGGATAAAATCCCAATGCTGGTACCGGGGATCGAACCCGGGTCCTCCACACCAGAGGCAAGCGTGCTACCAACTGCGCTACGGAGGCGGTCATACATTTATTTAGGCAGTTTATATCTATGGCCAGAGAGTGCATGCACTGTCAAATGGTACCCCTATATTGCAATTACAAATTTACGGGGGTGACATGGAAATAGTGTAGTTCTTGCCTTTTATGTTATAGGCGCAAGTTCAAATACTGGTTTGCTCAAATTGCCTAGGAAAGCATATTCTGCCCCTAGTTCTTAGTATGAACATAAGGTGGCATTAATGTATTTTGTTCCTGAACTCATTTACACATTTCAACCATTCATTCACTTCACTGCTTATGATGCCTTGCTTTGCAAAACCTTTTACAGGTAACAAAATGAAAGTTTTACATGTGTCTAGGATACAATTTGCTATTTGTACTGTGCTGTCAGCACTTTTAGGATTGTTAGAGTAGTAGGTTCTAATTACAAGCAGTTGTAACCAAGCCCTAATATTATCAGTAGAGCCTGGATTTTTATGTAATTACATATTTTAAATCCGGCATAATATTTCAATGACAAGTAAAAATGTTGGCGAATTACGTCATTTGGGACTCCCTTACAAATTTTTATTTCACATGTTTTTACATATTTTAACGATGTTACATAAAACATACATATTTTCTGGGTTTCGTTACAATTTTCTTATTTTTTAAAAAATATTGTAGTTACATTATAAACTACTGTTTTCACAAGCTTTGCTGAAAGCAACAAAAATCAATCTGCGAAATAGGATGCAAGTTAAATTAAGAATGCGATAATAATCGCCTCACCCCGTTCTGATTGTTGTCCCTTTATATCAAAGCAGATGCCGCTCGACAATGTTGACCTCCAGTGTCACGTTTCTCGTAGTGCTTTGGGCATTTACAAGAACTGGAGAAATTGGTTGTTACCATTGTCGCGGTAGTCGGCATTTTGTAATATTATAATAGCTGCGAGGAAACAAAGTGAGCCGCTGGACAACCATCAATATAGCGAGGCGATAATACTGCAGTTAGTTTCTTGCAAGTCTTAGTAAAATGGCACCAGTTGCGTCCACGCTATCCTGCAAGTTGAATTATTCATGGGTGAAATTAGATAGCACCTTTACAACCGACGGAAAAGTAATAGTCTGTGAAGCATGCGGTAAAAGAATTGGCTGTTCCATGAAACCTCATTTGGAACAACATATCAGAAGTGCTCTTCACATACGCAACAAACACCTACAGTCTTCTAGAAAGCAGGTTCTATTGACATAAATGCAACAAGAACTGTCCGGAAATAATTTTTTAAAGACTTGTGCAGTGCAATGGTTGCAGCTAATATTTCATGGCATTAACTTCAAATTGCTCAATTTCGCTTTCTAAAAAAATATAGCAAGAAAGTTATTCCAGATGAATCCACTCTGAGTAAAAAGTATCTTCATGTGTGTTATGGAGAAGCAGTTGCTCGTATACGGAATGAAATTGGAGACTCCTTTATTTGGTTTGCCATCGATGAAACTACAGATGACATGGGTCGGTACATAGCAAATTTAGTAGTTGGAACACTATATTCCGAAAGTCCAGCAAAACCATTTCTGATCTGTTGCAAGGTGTTAGAACAAACAAATCATTCTACAATTTCAAGATTCGTAAATGATGGGATGGAGATTCTGTGGCCAGAGGGTGTGTGTGAGGAAAAGGTTCAGATGCCGAAGCGTTCATGATTAAAGCTGCTACTGCCCTTAAGGTTTTCTACCCGAATGTACCTGCTTGGCCCATGCATTGCAACGTGTTGCTGTAGTAGTAAGAAGTAATTTTCCCTGTGTGAATAAGTTGATATCAGCAACAAAAAAGGTCTTCGTGAAAGCACCACACAGAATTCAGTGCTATAAAAATCATCTCCAACATGTCCATTTGCCTCCTGAGTCAGTACTTTAGAAGATGGGGTACGTGGTTAGATGCTGTGAACTTCTATTGTGAACATTTTGAAGGAGTCCAGTCAGTGGTGAACAGAAGTAGCTGTTTCCATACGTGAATCTCAGTACATCGAAAGTGGCAAGCTCCTGTGCTTGCATCAAAAGTAACTTAGGCTGGTTGCCTAGCACCATCAAGCAAGCAGTTGGAAACATGCGGTTCCCTTCTTCATGAATATATGGATTTAATGGAACTTGCATCACAGAAGCTTAGAGGAGTTGCAGGAAGGAAGGTAGGTGAAAAATTCAAAGCTGCGCTAAACAGGAATCCAGGGTACTCTATGTTTGTGTCCGTGCCTAAAGTGCTAAATGGTGACAGTGTCGATTTACCAAAACATTTCTCTGCAAATCAGATTCCTATGCTAAAATATGCTCCTATTACTTCGTCTGACGTGGGGAGACGCTTCTCTGATTAAAAAAAATATTTTATCCGATAGGAGACAAACAATGACCCCTGAAAATATGGAGAAGTACATATATGGTTATTCACTGTACGTTGAAAGAAGCAAAAGACTCAAAATGAAAATGCCTGGTTGTTCATTGTATGTCAAGAGATAGAAAACTGAAAATGCATCTACATTATAAAATTTAATTATTTTGAATTGATTGTTTCACTCATTGATAGATTGGTTCAGTATTTCAACATTGCTTTACCGTCTAAAATTTAAGCAAAATGTATATGTGAAATGAGTAGTTTTAATAAATATAATCCAAAACACCTCTTTTTATTTCGTGATTACCTACTTGAAAATAAATTTTAGGTAAAGTCTGCATACAGCAAAGCATTTTCCCCTATAATTAATTCTATATTTAGTAAATTTTAACTCACTGTAATTAATTTATGTACTTACAGACCCATAAAATTACAAAATTCTGGGTAATTTGCGTCTGCATTTAGATTTGAGGTTGTAATCTTAGCATTTAGATTATTACATAATTTTACATATTTTGTTAATATTACATATTTCATTACATATTTTGATGTTTTTTATTACATAAATATGTACATATTTTGCACCTTGATATTACATAAAAATCCAGGCTTTAATTATCAGTTTATGAAAATAAGAACTACATAAAGTACATTTTTAGGAATCACACTCAAAATTGTCAAAACCTAATTAAACTTCATTTTAAAGTTGTCATTCCTTTGTCTATTATTATTATTATTATTATTATTATTATTATTATTATTATTATTATTATTATTATAATTGTTATTACTAGGGCTAGGAAGTTCATGCATTTGCATGTTTTTTCATAGGGGTTAAAAATGTATGCTTTTACATTATGTGCACGAATTATGGAATTTTCAGTTATTTGGACGTGATTTTATAGTGCATATAACTACATATTTTCTTGATTTTTGATAAATGCATAATATTTCAATATTATAGCCCCTATACTGCATATTTTAATGCTTTTTATGGTTTTTTATTATTTTTTTCCATCTGGATAATATTTTTCATATTGGTAGTATTGCACATGATGATGCAACTCACAGATTTCAATATTATAGCCCCTATCTTGCATATTTTAATGATTTTTATGGTTTTTTATTATTTTTTCCCATCTGTATAATATTTTTCATATTGGTATTGCACATGGTGATACAGCTCGCAAGGTGGCGAGAACTAATGTTGAGTCATGTTGTCATGAAGTGAATCCGCTGTTTACATCCTTTCATTATATGTATGTGCGTAGAGAATAATCAGTGCGTTATCTGAGAGGTTTATATTAACAAAGATAAAGTGCAGGTCAACGTTTTGAGCAGCACGATTATAGCAACACTTGCCTGCCCACCGCGTCGTGGTCATCAAAGGTAACAGTGTTGTGAACTGGTTCCCACCAAATTAAATTAGGCGCATAAAATGTTAAAAAGCTCTTCAAATGCCAAAAATAAAACCAACTTTGAGTGCTAGATTAATTAATTTACAGAAAGGGTTTTCGAGTGATTTAATATCTACAGATAATAGGATACTGTTTTGTGGAGCGTGTGAATAAAATGTAGGAAGTGAGAAAAGATTTCAAACAGTTCAGCACATAAACCAGCAAAGCATAAGGGGAATTTAATCAGAAAATTTGCAAAGAACCTGTTCAAAAACAGCTAGTAGAGTGTTTAGAAAGTAGGGTTACTGAATTTTCCTATGACTTGTGCCATGCATTTTTAGCTGCTGATATTCCCTTTTTCAAAATTAATAGTCCGACATTTAAAAACCTATATCAACCTTCTTGTCAAGTACACTTGACAACATGTACCTGAAGAAAGTACACTGCGTAAGACTTATATAGGACATTGTTACAATAACGTATTGTCAAATATACAAAATGACTTAGCGGTTCAGTTTGTATGGTTATCTGTTGATGAAATCCCTGATTTTGAGCGCCATTCTATTGCGAATATAATCGTGGGTGCTTTAAATAATGAACAAAAGAGTACACCTTATATTCGTAATGGGTGCGAATTGTCGGCCACTGACAATGTAACTGTGACCCAGCTTGTGATGGACTCTTTGAAATTACTATGGCCATGTGGAATCAAATACGTCCGGTTACTTTTATTTGTTACTGATACAGGTTCTTATATGGTAAAATCAGGACAAACTCCGAAAGGTATTTATCCTAACTAAATACACATAACTTGTTTGGCACACATTCTTCATCGCATTTCTGAGACAATACGTGATTCTTTCATATAGGTAGAGTTGTGTCCAGTACAAAGAGAATTTTTGTTAAATCTCCTAAAAGAGTTAAGTTGTTTGGATCAACAGCACCTAATATCCAACTTCCTCCTGCACCAGTGTTAACTCGATGGGGAACATGGGTCGATGTAGTTTTATATTTTGCTGAGCACATAGAAATAGTCAAAGAGGTTGTTAATTCATTGGACTGAATGATACTTCAATAGAATCTGTGGAAAATATTCTGTCAGGCACTGGATTAAAAGAGGATCTTAGTTTCATATCTGCCCATTTTTCTTTCTCACCAACAGCCATAACGGCATTGGAAGCTGTAGGATCTCCTTTGCATGAATCACTGTCTTTGAAAAAGATCGGTTCCTGGTAGCATAGGACAAAAAGTGAAAGAGAGAGTGAATTATGTAATTTCAAAAAATTCTGGTTATAAACAGAAGTGCGATATTCGAGACATCCTCAAAAGAAAACCATCTGTCATACCAAGAGACTTCACTCTCTCTGTGAAGCAGTTAACATCATTTAAATATGCCCCAATAACATCTTGTGACGTGGAGTTTTTCACGTTACAAAAGTGTTTTGCGCGACAACAGACAATGTTTTACAGTTGAAAATTTGTGCAGTGTTGGTTGTGAACTACAATTTAGCAGTTAATACTAGCAGCGGGACCACTTCTGCTTCAACCTCTAAGGAATAAGGTAACTTTATTTATTATTTATGCTAACTCGTCTTGTCTACTGCAAAGGGACATTGTTTTAATTGAATAGTGCATATTTCTTGGCATATTTTCAAGTTTTTAAGAGCATATTGGCATGCATATTTCAGTGTTTTTTAGGGCATGAACTTCCGAGCCCTAGTTATTACTATTATTATTATTTACATTTCCAAGCATGACTTATAAACAGTAAAATTAGCACTATGTCACACAAGGTCTGGGTTTAAGTCACTGTTGACCCCTTCCAACAACTTGATCCCTTCTATAACCCAAAAAATGTAAAATTATAAATATCAAGTCACCATGGAAAATGTTCATTGTTGCTAATAGAACACGCTCATTAATTAATTTTTTAGATGGATAAAGGTATCATAACTGAAAGTATAAAGAAACTTAAGAAATACTTACTAGCATATCACACATCAAAGATCTCCTTCCTGTCTGAGTAAATCTGTCATTACTTCTGAGACGTTTCTTTTCAGTCTACGTCTTCTCCAAGCATACTGACATATCATTTTACTTACATTGTTTTAGTATGGAAATGCCATGTTCTGTTGTAGAGTTAGTGATTGGTTATATGAAGGAAGTCCTTAATGCATACTCCATGCTATGGAAAGTACTTTTAGGTGGTTCTTTTTAATGTAGATGGAGACAGGTGGAAATGTCTCTGGCTTGATGCAAATCTTAAAGAAAGTGAACTTGTTTCCAGAATTGCTGCTACTGTCAATCATATTTCAAAGCAGCCCTAATAATGACAGGTGGTAGGATCATTGGGAGTGCTACTGCTAACAAAATGATATGGTACTATTTGAATTTATGTTTAGTTCTTTAACCCTCCGTCAGGCACAATACCAATTGTTACGTGTTCGGGCGCAATATATCTAAGAGATACCACGTACATATCTGCCTCTATGCTGTCTGAAATTCCTCCTAAATGTGAAATATTTGTATTTTATTGTGTTTTAATTATGTATACCAAATTTTATTTTCAAAGTATTACAATACATCATACTACATTTCAAAAACATATTGGAGAGCAAGAGGATTAATGACTTCATTGTCAGAAATCCAGCATTAGCCAACAACAACATTTCAAAAACATGAGTTATGTAAGTTGCAGAAAATAAACTAATACTGCGAATGTACAAAATGTGAAAGGGTAATTATTCTTATATTTGAACATAAAGTTAACAATAAACATCATTAGTTTTTATGAAATTATAAACATTATTACAATTAATCAGTTATTTGAACTAAATTGTATGTGCGTGTGTCTGTAATATACTTGAGAGTTTTCACTGCAAATTCTCAGCACACTTCTTGCAAACCTGTCCGGCATGCTCTAAACAATAGTACATTTCACATTTCTTACAGCAATATCTTGAAAGTCGCTTCTTTTTTTAGTCTACAAGGCAAGTCTTGCAAACTTTGCGCTTATTTTCAGCAGAAGGACCTGAAGAACCTTCATCACGGACTTCTGTCGCAGCTTCGCAATCTGTGACACTTTCATAATCAACAAAATCTTCATTTTCATCCCAGAGTATTGCCAGGGCTTTCTGTAGGTCGTTAGGTTTACACAGATTGAACACTTCTTGCTTCTTAGACATTATGGGACGTAAAAACGTGACCAGCAGAAAAAAAGACCACAGAAACAATGAGGTACGTGAGCGGGTGCAATGTATCTCACAGATGCTTTTGCTTGATAATCGAACGAAACAACAAGCAGCTGGCCAATAATGAACCAGGAAGTGCTACAGTGTGTTTTAGGAAGCAACAATGACTTGCATCAATTTTGCATAAACAGTTGTGTCATATTGTTTAAAAAAGCGGGAGAGGTATCTCTCAGATATATTGCGCCCGACGGAGGGTTAAAAACATAGCAACAGAAAGCCTATACTTGCATCCCTTGAAGTTTAGCATCTGTGCATTTGCTCAGACTGTCCGATTACAAAAGAGGGCATGATGTCACAAAATATATTGTTTAGGTTTCACTTGATTTGGCAATTTATGCCTGATTAAAAATTACTATAGTGCACTTAATCACCTATTTTAACAGATCCCTAATTTTCTGTGGTATTTCACATTTATTGGCATTTTGAAAAATTTACTGTCTAATAATTTCAACAAAAGAGTTTGATATGACAGTGGCACTGTGGCAGAGTGATTAGACCATTTCCCTAGTTTTCTCCATGTTCTCCAGTTTTCCATGCCACTCATTTCACCAATTGCTCCATCACCTTCTCATTCATTAATTTTGCCTGCATTTCATATCCTCTTCCTCACTATCATACGTGGTGCTTTGCTGATCACCTACTTCCAGGTCTTTACTCTGTCCAGTCCACAGATTCCTGTACTCTCTGTCAGACAACCCACTGCTTTTAAGTCCTAGGGGGTGTAAGTCCTACATGAGGGTAATCAGGTAAAGAAGTTTGATATAACTTGCATATCAAATGGAAAGAATGCTGTATTCTGAAATAATGCCATTGTAAACATATGTTGCTATTATGTCAAACAATTTTCCACAGCTGAAGTTACTAAATATATTTTCGGTCTTGAGCGTTTAATGAAGGACAGGAAACTCAAGAGTGAGGGAACAAAACACACTCTCAATAATTATCAGTTATAATGTACAAAATTTTATTACATAATATATGTATAATTATATATAATGCATCATTTAAAAAAGTCTGGAACACTTTGGAAAATCCTTGGTAAACTTTTTTCTTTCCTTTTTTTAATGCTTTTTGGCCCCTTTGAAATGTAATACAAATATGCACCTGAATGAAAGTACAAGCATTTCAAGTTGCACATTACGGAAATGACTTTTTGCAGTTCCATATAAAGAACATATTATCAGAAGCCTTTTCAAGGGATATTCTCAGCATGTCCTAATAACATTGTTAATTTCACTTTTTGAAGCTTCACAAGTTCTGCACCCACACATTCAAGCTGATAAAACCACCATGGACTGATGATGGTTGCTAATTCTACTTTACAATAAATATAGCATGGTACTGCTGCTTTAGCTGCCATTAACATACACTAATGCTACTGGAACAGTTGCTAGTTCATTGGTAGCACAAAGAAGTTCTTTTTGACTAGATTAAACAATTAGCTTACATTTATAATACCATAACAATTAAAACATATACATGTTCATATATATATAAATATTTATAAAACATAACCTGCACCTTTTTTTTTCAATACACCATATGGAATTATGCTTCCAGCCATTCTGTCTGAAGCATTTTTCAAAGGAATCTGTATACATACAAAATATTTTGATATAATTAAACAAAGAATATAGCAGTGAATAAAATAAAAAAGAAATTTAAAACTTGTAAAGGACAGGGATAGGGAAGTCTTGTTAGTATTTGGTTACAATAGCTACTCTATAAAGAAAGCTGCAAAAGTATTGCCTTGTTTTCTACAGTGAAGCCTAACTGACATTCACTAAACTAAATTACACAGTTAATCTATGTAACTAGGTAACATTTGGCTACGTGAGCACTTCTGATTTAACATGCACTTTCTGCTGAAACAAGCATTGCATTCTTTAGTAACACTCATTTCACTGAATTCGAGATTTATATTTTTATAAAAACAATATTTATGTGTATTTCAGCAGAAGGTTATAGCTACCTCTATCAAAAAAATGAAATAAAAAAAAGTATTATTGCACAAAAAGATACAGCTACAGGCTCTTTCAAATGTCAATTCAAAGATTAGAGCATAACAATGGAGTTTGTGTTTTCCATTTTTCTTTTGAATGTAATATACTTAGCATTTTAATTAAATATCATATAGTTATTGCAACAGGAAGTTTTACAGGGCAAGTCACTGTCACAGCATTAATGCTAGAATGCATTTGGTTAAGACCTGTTATAAAACAAAAACTGTCTCAATGTGAGAAAATTTACGAATATTTATAATGACTTTATAAATCTCAGCTTTGCAAACAAATGTATAATCATGATCATCTGCAGTTCATTCCATCAACAATTAATTTATAAATGTCAATCCAGCAGCTTTCAGCTGCTAAGTTTACATTAAAGAACCAGTTTTGGTTGCTAGCTCAATAATTCAGTAACTGAATATTTCTTTCAAGAAAATATTGGAAAAATTCACCGATATTGGCTGAAAATGCTGTTGTACATGGCTTCATACAAAATATGGCACCTAGAATAAAAGTAATTCTGAAATTTTTAGTGTTATATGAAAAATCTCACTACTTGTTCAACAGTAATTCCCTTACTTCTTTACCACACCAAATACTAGAAACTTTGTAACATTTAAATTCTAAAGTAATGACTTTTGAAAGATCCTGTATTTTCATGATGTACCTGGATGTCAATTAAAACTTATATATGGAGAAAATTTCATTTTCAGTGCTTACTTAAGTTGCTCTTAAATTGAAAGTTTTCTTTACATCACTATAAATTAGCTTTCTACACCCAGAAATAAAGGAGCAAAATCATATTGCACAATAATTTTCTCAAACTGACATCATATATATTTTGTTTCTCAGTGCAGAAAATAACTAATATTTATTCAATCCTAATCATTTAGAGTCGCTCAGCAATTATCATTTGGCCTGAAAAAGCACTCTCAACATGATAGATTACAAAAAGAAAGAAGATCCAAATCTATTTTGTGGATTTTCAACTAGCATTTTATACGACTAAGCTCATCTCATCTGAACATATCTTTCCTAGCTTACATTGTAAGATCCAATCAACAACAAGGAAGGGGTGAAATTGTAAGTTTTATAAACTAAAACATTTATGATGGGAATGATTCAAATATTATCAATACCTAAATATGAGCAAGCAATTTCATTTACTTCATTGTCACCAAAACACCATTCATTGATTATTTCAACTTAAATTCAATGTATAAAAAGAACTCAAACTTTCAATAAATGAATATGATCTCTGGGTTGGTATTTCTAAGCTATTTATAAAAACTATTTAAGCTCTAAAGAAATGTTACTTTTGACTTTTGAATGCCTTTGAATTTTGAGTTAATGAAAGAAACTGCCTCCCAAGGAATTGCCCTCATTTGGAAGCATTTTCCAGCTGTGTTTGCTTGAAGTTTTATGTGCTTCTTTTGTTGAAAATATTGCTTTTAGTGAATTACATTTATAGTGCAATATAAATACATTTTCCTTAGTTTTTGTTGCAAGCAAATTTAGAATTAATTTTTGAAATTAATGAGACTTGCACTTTGACACATCAAGAAAAGAAACCCAAGAAGTTATGACTTAGTTATTCCAGTTAATTCACCTAACAACGACAAAAGCCTTTCAAGAGGCATCAGTTACAATGAACATTCAACAGTCCAACAAACTGACAAAATAGCCCTCCTAAATAAAAATATTGTATATATAATAAATAACTGGTCAGTGGTTGTAACACTCATACTTTACTTGTATTAATTAGGATATATTTAAGGAGCAACCATTGACTAGTTATTTACTGCAGCATTTAATCACTTCAATGTACATACATAACTTCTAGGGTTTAATAAAAAAGCATTCTTCAAATATTTGAAAAGCTGCACTCTGTATTTTCATCACAGCCCTTGTATCTTTGATTACTATCAGAAAGTGTCCTTCAAGATTGTCAGCTGCATTATTAAAGCTATATGTTCTGAGAATATCTCAAAGTTATTTTCTGATCTTTCTTATTTGGAAGCCCAAATTACAAGTTACTTTATCTGCCACTGAAGTTAGCAACTAAATAGAAAATAAATATAAATGGCACACTTTTTCTTGAATCAATTACATCATTAAATGATTGCAAAGCCAATGGTTAATTCTAGTTTCACCAACCTGTTCAATTTCAGTCACAGTTCATTTCTACATTTTTCCTTATTTTCCTGATTTTTACCATAGTACCTTCCTTTCCATGCAGACCCCATTACATACTTTCCTTTTTCCTTTATGGCAAAGTTTTCAAGCTATTCTCATTAGTACTTTAATAAAAATGTCATGCAAAATCTCAGTTCATATAAGGACAGAAAATTACTCACGTAGCCTTTCCTTAAAATTATATGTACAGGGCATTGCCTGATTATTTTGGTTATCAAAACTGAACACACTATCCAAACACTACACGACAATGAAGTGAGTGCAGTTTGATAAGGGAATAGCTTTGATTAAATGACATTTCATTACCCTTTAAATATAAAATACAACAGGGCATATAAATATATAATATAGCATTAAAATTGCATCAACTTTTATCTAGGAAACAAATGAAACAGTTTGAGCATTTTGTGTGCATGTAATTCTATGTGACATACCACTGGATCCATCCAATTAAATATCATGTTGTTTACCATACATAATACAATTGGCTTCAAACACTTCCCTGCTGCTTTGCTAACTGTGAAAAATGCAACATTTTTTGTGATATCTGTAATACTGAAATAATATAGCAAGAATGGAAGCTAAATACAGTTAAATAATAAACCTCCTGTGCTGTGTAAATCAATAAAACTACACTGCAGTTAACAGTTGCTATTAAAAGCAGACAAAAAGTACTCTATATCTATCTACAGCTAGGATACTGTCTATTACTAACTGCAATGTGCACCATTAACACACAATGTCCAATTATAACATTTCCGGGTTAGATTAACACCATAATTCAGCAAGGAGACAGAAGCGTTTGTTCTTTGGGATGAGAAAAATTGCAGGCAGCAGAATATTCACAATTATCTTAAAAACTAGTTCCTTAACTACAGCCAAATTTGTAGCAATCAATTAAAGATGTAAAATAAATGGTAACAGTATCCATAACCAACTTTTCAACATGTCAATGCCCTTTCAGTATCCTGCTAGGTATATGGCAGCTGCTTGGGAGATTCAAAAAGAAAGAGCACACTGTAAAGATATAATATAAAAAGAAACAAGCAATTTACAGAAATGACTGTCAAAATGTGCAATAGACATTCATTCTACCCTAATGAAGAAAATATCCCTATCATATGTTGTTATGTTCTATATCAACAGCTAGCAGCAGAGAAGTGCTTTATTGATCAAACATACATTTATCTCACTTATGCTATATTGTTTTTCTAAAATGGATTCTGATTTAATGACTATCTGTTAACATCACAGTTATTTTTAATAATTGTATCCTCCAAAAGAGTATGACCTCTGAGCGATGCTATGTCACTGAACGTTATTGTCATTTACATCAAAATCACAGACATCTTTAGAGTTATGATTTTGCTGAAAAGCCAAAGATAACACATACTAGCTTTAATTTCATGGCATTTATTTTCCATTTTGAACTCTGTTATGAAATCCTGAAAAATAAATTTGTAGGTATAGATGATTTTTTGGGTATAATAGTTAAAAGCATGAAATCCCTGAGTTTAAGAATGCTAAAGAGGAATTTTGTGGAAAAATAGGTACTAATATTCATTAAGACAAAATTGACCAGAAGTATTTGTATAGAAATCTTAAAAGATAAACATTTCTAGACAGTAAAATTATCTGAATTTACAAGCTTCTATGCTTAATTTAAAATGAAAGCATATAGATAAAGATGCTACAAATCCTTAGATCAATAATTCTGCATTTGAGACTGGAACTGTATAATTAAGCAACTGTTACTAGTAGACTTTTTACCTGTCCACTTTATGCCTCATTTTGACAAAATCTATTAACCCATTTGGCAAAGCATTATACAAGATGTTTTTTCACTTTTGTAACAGGAAGTGATGACTTATATGTGATTCCTCATTCACATCTCAAAAAGTGGAATAAATTGATAAGTATTGATAACATGAATAATAAGTGCTGACAGTACTGAATAGTATCTCACTTGTATAATAAATATAAATTCTGCTCTCACAAAATGCATGGCAGTAACAGTAAAAAGTACTAGTGGTATGGAGCTATGTGCTTGCTTTTCAATCCACAGTTCTTGCTTTCTTTCTCTACAGAGGTAAGTTACCAGAAAAGGATACTTTTCTCACACTTAAAAGATGAACGTTAGATAATTTTGATGTTACAGTAAGTATATTTATAGATTAGATTGCATTGTGTTCAGCTAGTTCACAAGTAGCCATAGAGGCCTATGAACATTGAACATGTAATTACCGGAGAAACTTGAATCTCCTCTCTTCCCAGTATGAAAGTTGAGTAATCCAGTGTAATCAAATAGCTAGTGATGGTGATTTTTAGCATTTTGAAATTATAAATTTAGCATTTTGATTTTACTATTTAGCACTTTATAGTGTTTTGTAGCATTTTATGGAAAATATATATTTTAGGTTAACCCACGTAAGTGGGCCATTTTTAAAAAATAAATGTAGTATTAAATACATAATTGTAAGAAAATACTGCCTAAATGCAATAGAATACAATAAATATAATGGCAGTAAAGTGTGGCTGTGACAGGGTTTTTTAGCTCTAACAGTTATTAGCGTACCCCATCCGCTAGGCCAGGCAGGTAGTAGAAACAAGGTCATGTTCCAAGTTACGCTTCACACATCATAGCACAGTACACAGTCGGTAGGCCCGAAAAATAATACGCAGCTTCAAAATACCAGTCAGGTAATTGAAGACATTGTTGGACTATCCATTTTAAGGGGAGGAAGAAAGAAAGTGTATTGTGGATGTAATTTTAAACTTAAAATCTGTGCTGGAATTTTCTATGACACAATGAATGGGATGGGTGAGGTTGAAGACCTGCTATTCCTTCAATTTCCCACCTGCGACCAAGCTTTTCAGTGTCACATGGATACAATATTTGTGGAAGCAAACTTGTTAGTATTATCATAAATTGCGTAAAATGCATTTTTCCTTAAAAAAAAACTCAATTTCATATTTATATTGTATTTTGATACTCATTTAGCATTTTAGGGGGATTTCGCATTTTATCGCATATTCACAACATGTTTAAAGTGAATTAATTGATCATTAACAATGTAAATATGCAAGCATAGCCTTTTTATATGCAATTTACACTTTATCGCTAATGCAAAAAATCATCACCCCTACAAATAGCACATGCAGTATGCAATGAGATGAGATGAGGACATTTGATATTTGCCCTCAACTTTGTTTACTTTATCAGAAACAGTCGATTATCTTTAAATAGATAGATAGACAGATAGAGCGGGGTGGGGTGGGGAGGGGGGGGGGTGGAGTGGAGATATGACTGTTAAATCTTGCCTGGTTAACTAAAATATTATCTTCTTATAGACACCTTATGATGCACAGGAAGAAGCCCAGTCACATTCATTCCAATTGGCAGTAAGTTTGAAGACCAGCTCATACTTTGCTTACTATTTCAAAGAGTACCTATAGCCAAGTTACAGTTTTGGAAAACGCCTTTCTTATTACAACAAAGAATTTGGTCTGCTTGATGTTATATCAGAAAAAAATAAACTTTGAAAATGCATTCATTTGCTTAAGACTTTAACAGAACTTAACAGTTGGTGACCTTCACCTTTGTAAGTTGTTCTGGTCTTTTGACCCTCAAAAGTTTTTGACAGTCTGTCATTTTGAAAATATTTGGTTTATGTAAATTCTCTTCACTGATTTATGGGTCCTTTATTGAAGCATATTCTGGCCAGGAGAAAATTACTTTGGTGCTTTAGTTTGGCATTCACAGAAGTAATATTTCTGAAGATGTGTGGGAGTTTTAATGTTTGCGTGTCTTAATGCTTATTACAGCAAATTTTGACAACATTCAATTAATCAAAGCAAGGCAGGTATGAGGAAGTGCAGGTAATTGTTTTCAGTAATGGAATGTCTGTTTTTGTAGAAGAGCGAGAAGGGAAGTGCAAGTCATTGATTTTTGCTGTAACAAATCTGTTATAAAGCAATCTGTTTCTACTCATGTCACTTGTTTGCTACCTTTAGAGTTCATATATATATTAATGAATTGTCTCAATATAATGACCTCCTTGCAAGATAATGAAACAGTAGGCATAGTGCTAAACATATCTGATAGTCATGAAGTCGTTTCTGAGGATGAGGATCATGTGTTGGAATGAGTTCTCTATCTTCAATAGAACAGACAGATAATACCAGAGCAGCAGATGGTAAGTAGTAGAAGTCTGATTTCAAAGGATAAATCAATTAAATGGAAGGCAGAACTCCTATTTCAGTTGGAACAGTATGCAGCATGTAATATAGTTTCCTTGACTCCAACACCAACAAGGTATTCCACATCTTGCATAACCTATGAATACTCAGCTTTCAAATTGTTCCTTCCTCCATCACTTGGAAACATTCTTCTTGTTTTAATGCAGAAAGAGAATGTTTATATGGAGATACATGGAAAAAAATTATATGCTCTTGACCTAGATGCTTACATAGTTCTCTTATTATTAGCAGGGATTTTTAAGTGACATAATGAGCCTACTAAAGTTTATGGGATGATTAAAACTATCGTCCAATTTTCAGAGCTACAATGTCACTAGAAATGTTCAAAATGATATCAAGAGTTATTCAAATTGATGACTGTGACATAAGACTGCGAAGAGGTGAAGAAGATACGTTTACACTTATAAGGGATTTGTGGGGGAAATGGGAGATATTACTTAAGTTACAAAATCCCACAGTAGATGAGCAACTCGTGTGGTGATGCTGGCGCTTCTAGGGTTAAGTTATTTGCTTTCCCTAAATATCTTCATACAAGATTCTCCAGTATGAATCATTACAACACACAAGGTGCAGAAACTAAAGCAAGCATCAAGCAATTCAAATACATTAATTTTCAGCAGAGCGAACAGATGTATCTTATTTCAACATGTATAGAATGTCAGCCATAATTTATCAAACAGTTCATTAGCTTTAATCACAGAAAGATTTTGCAGCAAGCTCTTTCAGTAGTAAACAGCTGTTGATGGGATAAATTTGGTGAAAGATATCTGCCATTTATGAAGTAACCAAAGGAATACAATCCCTCCTAATTATTAGGGTAGTCTTTCTTGTAGATTCAAGGGTACCTGTAATTGTGGCTGCAGTGTCATTTGCATACTAAGTAAAATTTAGTGTCTAATGATCATAAAATAAAAGCCACAAAACATACAGAATTTCTAAGAACATTAAAGTCGTTTTTAATTTGGTTTGTGGTAATTGTATGTTACCTTTAACGTTTAATGCATGTGTTTGATAACAAAACCTTTTGTGTTGCACTCACATGACGTCCTCTACTCTTGTACAAACTATTTTTCCAAATGCTTATTCTTCTGTCTACTTTATGTTAATTGAGATAAACATTTACAGAAATTGTGTATGTATGTTTCCTTGTAAGTACAAGAGGAATAAGGGCATATAATGGACTTCAAGTGATAGTCAAATCTTTTAAGAGCTGCTCGCTATGTGATGGATTTTAAATTACATTCTCTTTGCATGGCCAAGACATAAAAATATGAATTACAACCTTCTATTTGAGAAAAGCATTTGAAAATTTAAAGCAATACCAAAGAATATCTTGGAAATGGTTTGCTCCACAAACAAATATTTTGCATAAATAGGTGCTTTAATGAGATCTACATTTTTTTATTTAGTAACACTGTCTCATTCCCAAAAAATTAAAAATATACATTTAATTCATCACAAAAATATCTTACACATGTGGTATTTCAATAATAATTGTTAGGGCCATTTTTGAGAAAATCAAAACACTAAAAATTTTTTATCCAAAGGGTAGTTTGGGGTGGGGGATTTTCTTGAAAATCTTTTTGTCACAACCTTGGAGGATGTTGCTACCTAACCAAATATTCATTTGAGTTATTCTGTTCATACATGTACCTTCCCACTCCAGCCCCTAAAATAAAAAACTACGCACGCACGCACGCACGCACACACAATAAGCATCATATTATGTATTTATCAGGAACATCTATATCAATTTCTAAAAATTAAAGTGAATGTTTTAGTGACTTATATTTCAAAAAAGCTCAGTAAGAAAAGGTGAAAGTGAACTACCTATTGTTAAACCAAAGTTTCGTTGAAAGAATTTTCCATTAAGACTGAAAAAATTTTGATCCAAACAAAGATTAAAGCTTAAAAAAACACTTAATTTATTGAATTCTGTACAACTTAACCAATATTTTAAAAAACATCAAACGCTTTCCTCTTGGAAATAAAGGAGTTATGCCAAAAGAAACAAGTTTATCATTACAAATAATACTGTATTACTGATCTTTTCCAAAGCTCAAAAGAATTTTTAATACTTAAATCAGTGGCGGCTAATCAGGTGAAGCTCCACTTCACCAGTTTTAGTTGTATTAAATATGATATAGGTGTTTAATTTGTTGTAAGCTTAAATATCCAACAACTAGTCGGGTATATATCTGTGACGGTAGCTAAAAGGAAGGGTGAAAGCTACCAGCCTTGGCTGGCGTTAACTTTGCGGAACAAAAGGTGCAGCTATTTCTGTCAGTCAATATATAACTGCATGTTTGTATCTGGTTGCCATGACAATGAAACAGAACATGAGGTTCCATTTATTGCTAAATAGACATGGTGTGAGGGTAAAGAGCAGCTGCTCAGTACAGGGATTTAGCAAACCTCAGCCCTTTGTAGAGGCTAGTTTATGGTTTATTGCCCTTGTGAAAGGCAAGCTAACTGACCCCCTCTCTTAGGGGTATCCCTTTTGGCATTCCCAAGAAGTTGTAATTAAATAAACAGTGCAAAAATACTGTTCGGGTAAAGTAGTTGTGTACTCTAGTTGCCCATTGTGTTTATTTATTTTACTGAAGTTAGCTTTGCTACAACTTCTGCTTTGTTGAGTTAAAGTTAGTGGAGAAATGAATCTGCAAAATTTTCATGGTATTCTAAAGTAAGAACAAATTAGAAACTAAAAACTTCACTTATCTTAGTATTATTTGCTGACCCTGGGTTTCAAGCTGTGTCCAGCTCATTCTCCAGCTGGACACAGCTTGAAACCCAGGGTCAGCAAATAATACTAAGATAAGTGAAGTTTTTAGTTCCTAATTTGTTCTTACTTTAGAATCTTGTTGCTTCACTGTTAATAGCTTCAATTTTTCCTTATTTTCATGGTGAACTAATTGTGATAAAAGGGATATGGTATTAACAAGAAGGCCAATTCCATCGGCACAAAAAGTTATGAAATGTTACAAAAAGCATTTTAAAGGTTCATGGTACACTGAATTTGAATGGCTGTGCTGTAGTTATTGTATAGAACAACTGTTTTGTTGGGCTTCCTTATTACTTGGTGCAAAAATGTTAGTGTGGAACAGTCAATCGGTCATTACATCATTCCGACTCTGCGGAATATCTCAAGTGCACGCTTCAATTGAAGCAACTCGAAAATAATCAAAATACCATTGCTGATGCTTCAAAGGTAAACAACCAGCTTTATGTTGCTCAGTACAATGAAAATGTAAGATTGAACTGATTAGTTTTTAAAGTTTAATTAATGCAATAATGTATTTGACCAGACAAGAACTTGCTTTTCATGGTCATGATGAAAGCTCATCTTTATCTAACATGGAAAATTTCAAAGAACTGTTGTCTTTATTAATTTTGAGAAGTCTGTTAGAGATTCAGACTCACTACAATAAAATGAAAAATATCTTCATTGGGGATTGGACAACAGTACAGAATGAGATTATTGACTGTATTTCAAAGTACACTGATGATTATAAATCAAGTTGGAATTATGCAGCAGCAACTTTTTTTCGGTTCAAATTGATGACACTACAGATATCACACAAAAATCTCAGTGTTCTATAATTGTCAGACTAGTAGGTGCTAATGGCAAACTAGTCAAACGCTTTCTGGGCTTTTTTTATGTCAGTCGCGGTAGAACATCGGAAACATTGTTTGCCTTAAGAGGTAGAACTGGAACTTAAAAATTCAATGCCACAACTGGGATTTGAACCACAGAAGTTCCAGTTCTACCTCTTAAACTTTGCCCACACACAGCTTGTGTGTTTAAAAACACCAACAGTAAGTTTGTTGGCATAAATAAATAATAATTGTTTGCCTTGCTTAATCCAGTGTTGGGATTGTATGACTTTCACCAAAACTTATAGGACAGTGCTACAATGGCGTGTGTCATGTCTGGAAATTTAAATGGTTTGCAAAAACAGGTAAAGGATTTTGCACCTCAGGCAGTCTTTGTTCATTGTTTGGCCCATAGGTTGAATTTAGTTATACAAAACACAATGAATGAAATTTCACAATGCCGCATCTTTTTTGCTGATATTGCTGGAATCCCTTCGTTTTTCACAGCTCTGCCAAGAAAAGCAATGCCCTATACACCCTTTTAGGCCGGTGTGTACCCACTGCAACGAACACCCGATGGAGTTCATACTCAAAATTGCTTAAAGTAGTTGAAGAAAACTGGAATGATCTCAGTACGGTTTTTCAGGAGATAGCAGATGATTTTGAGTCTGACTAGACAGCAATTCAACTTTTAAATGGTTTTCTAAATAATCTGAACGATTTTGAATTTGCATTTTTCATCATTGTTTTTAATGAGATCTTTCAGATTACTAGTCTTCTGTTTGATATTCTCAAAAAAATCTCTTGACATAGTTTTTGTCAGAAGTAAATAGAAAACAGTTATCACATATTTCAAAGAAAAAGAACGGATGAAGCTTCCGTAATTTTTTGAAACAGCTGAACAAAGGGGAGTGTTTTCAGGGTGAAAATATGCAACTGTCCCAAGATGAACTTTCCCAGAAGTACAAATTGTTATATTTTGAAATATTGGATTTGATCTTGGCACAAATTACTATTAGATTCCAAGACCTTGGAAAACTTCAGTTTGCGCTCTTGTTGATTCTTTGAGGTTCCTGCAGCATTCAACTGCTTTCCCCGTTGATACTCTCACCTCTTTTCAGGAAACATATTTAAAATAAGTAATTTGAAAACGGAACTTGAGATTTTTTATGGAAACGAAGAATACCAGCATAATGTTACCATTGCACTAACATCAAAGTTGGTCAAAGAAAGCAGTAACATATTTTGATAGGTGTACAAATTTTTTTCGCTCATTGTAGCACTGCTGTCAATGAGCATTTCAGTGGAGAGAAGCTTTTTTGCTCTCAAGCGCATGAAGACTTATTTGTGGAGTTCTATGACCCAGGAAAGACTAACATCTCTAGTCAACATCTCCACCCACAAGGACTTGTTGAATGACCTAGAGGGAAAGCAGCCTTTTCATGACAACATAACTGAGAAATGTGCCAACAGAAAGGACAGAAGAATCAACTTATAAGAAATAGGTATGTAGCATGTGATTTTTATGAAATTAGAGCTTCATCTTTAGTTTAGGTCATGAGCCACCACTGACAAACTCACAAATTTATCAAACGCACCGAGTTACTTATTTAACTATTCAAGCTAGATTGTAAGTAGGTGAATTAAGTCTCACTTTATTTTCAGGTTTATTAGTTTTGGGAAGTGCATAAAATCTAGGTAAAACTGGATTACCGACTTCTACAATAGGTTATTCTTTATTTTGTATAATTTTCACCTTCTTTTGGTTTTTATTTTTTAAAATTAAAATGCATGATTTTAATGGGTCGTTATTACTTCTTATACAATCTTCACCTTCAATTTTATTTACACTTACAAGCCTATTTATTACCTTTAACACCTTTGGTATAGATTACATTTTTTTAGTTCACTGTCTTTCTAATAGAAATTATGTTTTGAATAAGATAAGTAAGTTATGTCACGATCTATTATTTATTGTATTATAATAAAGAATTATTTCTTTCCTGTTTGTACAACACAACTCACAAAAGTAATAACTACTTTTAACCCAAGAGAGAATTTATTGCTAAATATAGGTATTTAATTGAAATTATAATAGTAATGTATGCTTCTAGTGTGCATCAGAGAGCATATTTTTAAAATTCCAGTTGTTTACTGGAATGAAGTATGCAAAAAGCTTATGGCATAAATTTTGAACTATTGAAAAATTACTTTCAGGTTTCTAATTTTGGCTAATTAAGCTATTTTTTGATGGGATCAGCAAAATATTTCTCCTTTGAATAATGCCTGAAAATCTAATATTCTACAGTCTCAAAAAAATAACTCTTACCAATACTTTCTATTCTCAGGGACAATAAAGTTCTAACTTATTTAAAAAAATCTTCATTAGTGTTTTTAACTGAATTTTTAATTTGTTCACTGAATTAATAGATTTTTGTACAAGCCTATGACATTTGTTATATAAAACACCTATAAATAACTAGAAGTGATGCACTACTTGCAAACTTTATCTTAGGCTCTCAGATGACATTGTTGAAGACCGCAACAGGACTTTTCATTTCTTTTACAGAATCGTACTTCAAATTATCTCATAGAAGCCTGTGAGTTGAAGTTTCCACAATTGTTTTCTCCAGGTTAACCAATGGTTGAAGTTAAAGCCTACACATGTGGTCTATTCTTTTACTATTTACAAGAGTTTGTGGTGTCAATGCTGATCTGCTAAGGCATTTAGTAGTTAAAATTGCTGTTTGAGCTGGTTAAACACAAATGTAAACCAGTATGATAATGTAAAAGAGCAGCAACAAAGGTAACATTATACAGTGAAATGCACAATGATAACTGTTAATCTAAAATAGGAAAAAATTAGAAACTAAAAGCTTCACTTATCTTATTAATATTGCAAGTTGTTCCGGTGCTGACTAGTTTCATTTTCAAAGCTTTGAAAATACATTGGATACAACTTGAAACTAGTTAGCACTGGAACAACTTGCAATATTAATAAGATAAGTAAAGCTTTTAGTTTCTAATTTGATCTTATTTTAGATTCTGTTGCTTCACTGTTAATAGCTTCAATTTTCTATAACTAACTCAATTGTTACTTTGGCAAAACACAGGTCTTGATTTGAACTGTTGCTAGACTAGATTCAGCGCTAAGATAAAGTGTGTAAGTAGTACATTCATTGCACTGTAGGCTGTTTAAGGATGTAATCGGCATTCTATATTTATTGTTTTAGTATGTAAACAAAGAATTAAATTGCATTTTGAGAATAATAAATTAAAAAAGATGTTTATCATTTGTATAATGACATAATTTTATTTATTATTGAGATTGCCTGTGGGACAGTAAGGCTGACAGTTGCCAAACCATTGAACCCAGTGATTTAATGTAATGCATCAGTGATCTAATGGGATGATAGTGATCTGATCAATAATAATAATTTTTGCAAAACTTGGCCATACATTATTTTTTTCAAATCTTGAAGCTATTTAACATCTGTTAAAATGCAAACATTTAATTAAAACCATATTTTATTTTTTTTGGAAAAGCAGAAGTAATGCTTAAGAAAATGATCCCGCAACATATACTGTAACCTTCATCCTGTTTCTTCTTGTTAAGATAACTGGCTGACAATCACAAGGCTAGCTCATTTGCATGAAATACTGTTTCTTCTTCCTCCTGTTTTCTCTACTTTTTTGCACTGAAATTTGCCTTGGAGCTCACAGAACTGAACTGATTCATTATGACCACCACACCATCTATGCTACTTTACAAGTTTCTCTGGCAGTTAATAAGAAAGGCATTCTGTAGTATCCAAAGTTGAGAAAGCAGTGCACACCTGATTCAATTGTATAGCAAGCAATAATGAAAAATGAGTAGGACAATAGTGCATTTTAAGTAAATCCCCAACCATGTCAGCATACATGGAAATGAAGCTTTCTAGCCAAATTACGCACATGGATGTCATAAGAAACTGCAAATATCTTGCTAACCTTAGGAAGATTCTAATTCTGTAAGAAAGATGACACATGAATAATAAATATAAATACAATGAATATAATGGAAAGTGGTGGAAGACAATAGATACTGTAATCTAAGAGATACTCATAAAATGGAAATTATTAGAGTTCCACACTTGCACCAGCTATGATTTATCTTGAAGTTCATTTGCACGGATAGTAATGGCCAGTAAATGATGTCTGATATCTGCAAGTCTAATTTAATCTTTGATTGATGGATGGACTAACAACTGCATGACTATGTTATGTAACCAGGTAAGAGATGGCAGAAATGTGAAATGCATATGTTGGATAGGTAAATGTTATGTAACCATTTATTTTAAAATATTACTTACTCTGGAATTATAAAACGTTTAGTAAAATTTGAAGATCATATGAATCTTTATAAAAATATAGAGCAGTACAAATGAGAACTAGTCACCAGCCACAATCCATATATTTATCACACAGCATCCTATGATTCAGGTGCTGATCAGACCTGGTTTATGATTAAGAGGTAAATAAAGAAGGAATCTTATTGCACTTCAAAATCATTCTGGGTTACCCAGAAAAAGGAATGTGTATTCATGTGAAAATACAGTCTTTAATTTAAATGCCATACATTAAAATATTCAGTCTTTTTCTGAAACATATAATATTGTACTTGATAAATTTGTTGATACCGTTTCTGTTCACTCTGCTGCAGCATCTCATGTGTCACTTCTTGGAAAACTATCAATTAAAAAGTAAGCTTACATGTCTAAAAATATGTACTCAATCATGTAATCACTGAATGGAATGTTAAAACACTCAATATATGTATATAATAAAAGGTTGCGAGCATGTGCTTCATTGCTTTAAAAACAAACACAAAAACACAAGATTTAAGAATTATCTAGTTTTTCTCTGAATGTGACATAGCTGACGTTCTGAGGTCAATGATTCAAGGCAAGATTCTATAGGTCTTTTAAAAGCTGGCAACACAAAACTTTACAAATAAACATCATCAATTTAACATTTATGTTAAAAAAATTTACATCATACTCTACATGATTCAATGGTATAAGGTAGCATTTCGTGCTTGTGCTTAGAGGTTGATCAACTGGTACAGATGATCTGAAGAAGTAAGATGCTTACTTCTTATTGCCTTTAGTTCTTAAAAAACATTGGGAAAAGAAACTAAGAAGCTTATTTTCCGCAACTAACAAATTTGAGTCTCCTAGCAAGAAATTATAGAAAAGAACTTAACCCGCACACTCCTGACACTTCAATATTCTCAATATTGCAGAGTAATGAGTTAAATAGCTTTGTATTATACTTCTGGGGTTTTGTCAACATATTTACTTTTAAGCAAATCCTTGCACTTCATAAATAAAATTTCCTACCACAGAAATGAAGATCTTCCACAAATTGAAAACATTTCTACTCTAGAAAAGAAGCACAATGAAAATTTAGCTTTACTATATGTGCTATAATAGTTTGAGGAGAAAGCCATAGAAAACCCATGGTATGATAAGTGATCCAAGCAAATTAAAGGCTGGTTCACAATCACTAAGAACAATAACCAGACGAGAATGAGAAAGTTGAAATACATATATTCAAATGGGAGTGTTCACCAACAATGGGAAGCTTTCCCAGGCCCTAGGAACAGGAAAGAAGACTTTGTCAAGTTTTAACTTTTATCATTCTCATTCCCAGGCCACAGCATATTGCATTCATATTAAGAATTTAAGACTTTCATTCTTCTTCTCCCTTCAAGTATTATTACTAGATTCTTCATTGTATAAATTATTCAATATTATGTGACATAAAGCAGCCACTAGAGCTCTTGCTAGTTGCAATCAAATTTTGGATTTGAAGGAATTTTGGCAAAAGTGTCTCTCTCTGTCAGATTGTAGATATTAACAGAAAACAAAAAACAAATAACAAAGAACAAATTAGTATACTATACGCTAAAGGACTGACAGTTACTAAGATGCATTCTCTAGAGAAATCAGAAATAGCAATGGCTTCGCATAGATGAATAACGATGGTGGTGTGTTGTTTGGGACAATGAAGTAGCTGCAGTGTTTTTGGTGCAAAAAATGAATTTTATGGTGGTAATTATTTTGTTGTTTAACATCACTGTCAATTTCCAGGATCACATCAGCGTCGCTAGTATGCCGGAATTTTGTCCCGCAGAAATTCTTTTTCTGCCTGGGCTGGATTTGAGCCTGCAACCTTGGGCACAGGAGGCCAGCGTCTAACCAACTGAGCTACCCAGACTGACTTTTTGGTGGTAGCAGCAACTACAATGTTAATAACACATTAGTTATGGAAACATCTAATAGAGCAAATAAAAGCTCAATAGTAGTTAAGGAAAAACTGAAGCTATTAACAGTGAAGCAACAGAGTCTAAAATAAGATCAAATTCGAAACTAAAAGCTTTACTTATCTTAGTAATATTGCAAGATTTTCCAGAGCTGACATGTTTCAAGTTGTATCCAACTTATTTTCAAAGCTATACAAACAAGTTACTACAGTTACTGATGCTCAAATTAAAAAATCTGTCACCAACCTCTGAAAACAAAAACCTATAAATACAGTTTATTGGTGGTATTTCAAAGTTCATAACGTGGTTCTTGTTTTTTAAAATAAATATATTTTCCCAAACCATTAAGTCTATAGGTCCATTTAATTGTTTTAATAATTTAATATCTGGATTAATTTCATGATTAAATGACCAAAAATGATCTGCCACAGCTGCTTTATCAATTTGTTTATATTTAATATTTCTAAAATGCTCTTTTATTCTGGTTTCTAAATGAAGTTTAGTTTTACCAATATAAACTCTATTACAATCCAAACAGCTAAATTGATAAATGCCAGATTTTTTATAACTTGTAATTTTATTCTTTTTTAGAAAAATTCAGTAAATTTTGTACATTAAATTTATTTTGAGGGACCAAATTTATTCCATAGTTTTTAAAATTTTTTGTATATTTTTTATTGATCCACTGAGGGTAAATAAACTTTTTAAAAATACAACTATATTTTATTTTGTTGAGGCTAGAAACCTCTTTAACTTTGGTTTTTAACCCACTTTTCATTTTTGAGATTCAGGGAGCCTCAAAACATATTTTCAGTGAAATCTTGACATCAAATTTTTAGGTAGAATATAATACTTCCTCTACTTTACTAAACGTAGTAGAGAAAGTAAAAAAAGATGATATGACCCAGGAAAAGAAACCAGGAACGTACCAGATCAATTATAACTGTGAGAAAGTTATACATAGGGGAAAAAAATAAATAAACAAAACAAAAACAAGACTAAAATACATCAGGAACATAAAACAAAAGTAGGAAGACTAATCAGCAGTAGCTTGGCATTTTTGGAGAGAACAACATAATATAAACAGAAATCCAATAATATCAAAAAATATTTTGGGAAAAACAGAATTCACAGTTTGGGAAAACATTTATATATGGAAAAACAGGAACCACAGAGAGCTATTTCATTATGCTTCAATGTCAGAAAATCCTATGTTCAAATACTCTGCCTAACACTTTACCCCTTAAAAGCCATCTGACTTCCATGTATAAGGTATTGCTGGTCTTGTCCCATGGTTTGCCATATTTTGGCAATAAAGCAAAACTGAGTGAATACTAAAGTAAGAACAAATTAGAAACTAAAAACTTCACTTATCTTATTGTTTTGGTGCTGACCCTGGGGTTTCAAGCTATGTCCAGCTCATTCTCAAAGCCATAGTTGTGTAATTATAATCATATGGCTTTGAGAATGAGCTGGACATAGCTTGAAACCCCAGGGTCAGCACCAAAACAATAAGATAAGTGAAGTTTTTAGTTTCTAATTTGTTCTTACTTTAGAATCTTGTTGCTTCACTGTTAATAGCTTCAATTTTTCCTTATTTAACTGAGTGAATACTGTTGAGTTAATGAAGCTGACTGCCAAGAACATTCCTTAATTCATCTCCAAAAGTTTTAGAAATGAGAACTACATTGAAAAAAGAAAAAAAAAGAACACCAGTAAGTTATGATAATGTTTAAACCTTTCTTTTCACATGTGAAACTAGTCCTTTAACTAATCCAATCATTGAGGTGGTGCATACATCAATGCATCAGCTAAGCTTGTAGTGTCTGCAGTGGAAAGAAACACATACGATTGATGTATAACTGTTTATGAAAGATTTTATATTATCCGTGGAACCATTATAAAGCGATGGTAGAACCCTAGGGTTCCGCAAAACCCCATGTAGGGAAACACTGATACATTATGTCAAAAATCACCATCTGTTTTGTTTATTTTCCTACTTCTTCAAAATTGTAACCATTGTTTGGCTTTATCTATTCTTCTTGAAATTAATTTTAAAAAGAGCTACTTCATCCTTCCAAATTGAGCTACACAATTCATTCTTTTGTGGGCTTCAATGACACAAGTATAGTATGTCAATTACAAAACTTGGCTGGCAGGCGCACAGCCCGTCTCCTGAACACGTTCTATACAACTTGGCTGACAGTCGCACAGCCTGTCTCCCGGTCACACATGTATGGAGGTCAAATTAAATCTCACATCACATAAAAAATTATCAAAATAACACACAAAACATGCCTTATCACAGGAGATGTTGGAAATGCAGTCAATCTGCATCAATACATCTATGGCATCTTTTGAGGAAATTTTCATTTAAATGCAGGAGTTCAACTTCTGGAATAGCGTTAATTTCTTTTCTGATATTTTGTTTTAATTTTGTCTTGTGCAAGGTGCCTAAGAGATTTTTGAGGTGACCGTTCTAACCTTTCTCTAATTTCATCTAATTTTTGTTCCTTAAGCACACGCCGTTTTACCTTTCCTTTCATATCACAAATTGATCCTGACACCCTGAATTTATTTACAAGCAAAAGAACAGGGTCCCTATACTTGGAACTCACATGCCAGGAAATTTAGTTTCAATACTGCAATCAATTCATTTTGAAAACACCAAGCAGAACTAAACACTTGTAAACACTCCTAATGTTACTCATCTGCACACTGGACTAAAACAGCATTTAATACCTACCTAACAGAAATAAGATTGTCACATGTGAGATGACTAGCAAGCACGTGCAGGGAAATGGAGTGAAGGTCACTCGGGCCATGTACCTGCCGGCCAAGTTTTGTAGTAATATTGTAGAATGGTAGGCTTACCTCTAATTGATTATTATAGAGATTCCTTGCACTCACTTGACTCCACTCTTCAGTGTGTAACTGTTGTTCATTATTTAATTCTACTTCCTCTTTGAATATCTCCACTGCATACCATTCATACTTTTACTATGTAGTTAATATTGCACAACAGTGATCTATTTTTCTTTTGATTGTCCTTTAATGACAAATAGCTTTTTATTTGTAACAAGTGACAGATACAAAATAATTTAAAGCTTATTTATAAGTGGAGTTGTATATATGTTAAAGCATTTGGCATAAAACATCCTAAAAGTATGTGACACATACTCAAAATCAAGTTATAAAATATAGTATTTCTTCAGATTTTCTCATTAAATACCCATCTGTACCAGCTTAACACCACATCTGTATTTTTATTGGCATTTTATAATAGTTGCATTTGATTTCATAATGCATTTAAAACACCTTTAATTTTATTGCAACACATGCCTAAAAGAATAGCCATATAGGTAAGGAAGGTTAATATGCTATTGTTTTCTACAATGGGAAAGAAAACAATTTTCCACAAACTTGCATATCAAAATTTTCGGACTGGCATTATATGCTCACCATTTCCTTACTTCCTCAATGTGACCTGCATAGTAAACTGCTGGTACCTGCAGCTCACATAGCACCTTTTACCTGGAACAATGCCCAAACTGAATATGATTGGCAGTACCACTACTGCCTTCCTTGCTTCTACCACGGAATGCTACTGTTGTCCAGCATTAGCATGACACTGTAGGAAATAATACAATATGCCAGCTTGGGCCATCACATCTACTGTCCCTGCTGCTAGAGAGTCACTGCGCTGATGACGTGAATCTGATTTGCCTGAAGTTCCTGGTCGAAGCAGTGTGGGACCAAACACAGTGGCCAAATTGTGCAATGACATCTTGTTTTGTGCCTCATGCTGATTTACCCTGTTTGAAAATGAAAGAAGTTCTAAAAGTTCTAAAATCCATCAATCGTCACTGTTAAGAAACACATTTGTATTCCACTTAAAAGGAGGAGAGTTGGAACATGCAAAAATAAAATGTCTTTGGCAAAACTGAGAAGATATGATGGCCTGTTTCAGTTTTTATCATTAATTTTAATTGCCAAATTCAAACTAATGATCATGAATATATATGAATTTGGATTGCTGCCATCAAAGATATAAACACAGCATAGAAGGAAGCCTGGCAAATTCCTTTAAGTAGATACGTCAAAGAGACTTTTTTCTTCATTGTGAATGCTTTCAGAAAAAGTCACAGTTTGTGATATGTCTGTTGCAAAGAAACTGTTTAAAACATTCCAAGACTACTATGCACTATAGCTAACAGTATATATCTTATCAACCTATTATTACTTAAGCCATTTTATTTAGTCTGAACTCATTTAAGCTCATTATTACTTGGCCACCATATATCCACACTCTTAATAGGAAGTGCAGTGACAAGAAAAAACTCACTTCACAAGATGCATCAACAGGTAGTTTATGATGTTCTGGTTTAGTGGAGGAAGCATGTTGAAGCACTGCTGTAGCATTGTGCGTCGTCTTGCTGCTGAATCACTGCCTCCTGAACTATTGAATGCTTCAAAAAATTTGGGATAGTGTTCGTCTGTAAACAATGCTTCTGGTAGCTCTCGAAGGTACAATTTCAGAATACCCGTTACAGAGTGAATATCAACCTCCTTGAGCAATTGTTCTGCCTCATATGAATCTGAAATATTTAGAAATTAGTTTTACAATAGCAATTTTAGCAGCTCCAATGTCATTAAAGTAGATGCATAACTTTAGATTCTCTGAGTTGGACACCTAATGATTTTTAAGATTTTATAAAAAAAATAAATATATATATAGATGCACATATACCCATACTCACACACCGACTGAGTCTTAGCCTGCGGACTGAGAAGATCTGCAGTCCCACCATTTTACAAGCTAGGACATAAACACTGTCCATTGCATCGCATTGTATTCATGTCGGCTGAAATGACTGCTTTGACCCACTATGCCTGAGGTCACTTGCTCTCGTAGTGCAACAGTATGTGCATAGGCTTTCAATGGTGATGGTTCCAGGTTCAAATGCTGCCACTTGAAGGCACTTTTTATTTTTAGTAAATTTATTGAGAAGCACCGCTGTGATCGAGTGGTTAGAGCCTTCACCTACTATCTAGGCAGCCAAGGTTGCAGCCCAGGTTCGATCCCAGCGATTCACATGTGGTATTTGTGGTGGATGAAGAGGTGTCAGGGCAGGTTTTCTCTGGGTTCTCCAGTTTCCCCCACCACTCATTCCACCAAATGCTCCACTGTCACCTTTCCAATCATTGATTTCTTCTGCATTTCATATCATCCTCTTCCTCACTATCATTCCTGGTGCATGGCTGACCACCCACTTCTAGGTCTTCACTCTGTCCAGTTCATAGGTTCCTGTGCTCCCTGACAGACATCTGACACACACACACATGTGCAAGGCATGCACATGCGCACACACACACACACAGCATGTTAATAGGGTATTAATGAAAGATTTTTAAAATTCTATTGAAAAAAAAAAATACATGTATCTATGGGGTTTCCCATATAAGCTAACACTGTACGCACTGTGTGCAGTTGTCTCAGCCGAATGTATATCTTTTTTTATTTTCTCTACTGGTAAGTAGGGGAAGTATTCTATACCACCCAAAAATTCAATGTCGAGATTTCACCGGAAATATGTCTTGAGACCCTCTGAATCCAAAAAAAGCATTTTTAGAAAAAGGTCCGTGTGTGTGTCTGTGGACAGCATAACTCAAAAACGAAAAGTTGGTTAAAAACCAAAGTTGGTATTTAAGTTTAATGTCTTCCAAGAATGCAACACAAAGATTTTGAAGAAAATAGCCCCACCCTAAACTACCCTTTACATGGAACATTTTTTGAAAATTTTGATTTTCTTGAAAATGGCGCAAATGATTTTGATTAAAATGTCATATGTTTGAGGTATTTTTATGACAAATGAAATGTATATCTTGAATTTTCTGGCTATAGCCCCTGTAGTCGTATTTACTCTGGAGGACTTTTGCATAACTGGTAAACCGTTAGAGATAGACCAAATCATACGCTACCAAAAATGTTAATCTTGCTAAAATACACAATTTATGTCCAAACAAATTTTCTTGTAAGGTGAACCATTTTGGAGATATTCCTTGTTATGTGTGTGAGTTTCAGAAAACTTGTAACTTTCGTCAAATGGATCATCGTAATTCATTTTTTTGTATATTAAGTGTGGAAAGACAAGAGAATTTCAAAGCTTTAAAACATTTGACTATCGCACAAAGCCTACTGTATTCTAACATTCCCCTTGCACCTACAAGGAAATAAGCAATAAGATAATTTGTATAAAGGTTTATCTTAACTATCATGAAGATATAGGAATAAGAGTTTGTAAGAATGGTTAGTACAAGAGTACAGAAAGTCATGTGAGTGCAACACATCAGATTTTTTAGTGTTTAACACCCACTTTTACTACTACAGCACCGCAGGTGGTGACACTGATGATTAAAGCCCGGATTTTTATGTAATATCAAGGTGCGAAATATGTACATATTTATGTAACAAAAAAACATCAAAATATGTAATGAAATAAGTAATATCAACAAAATATGTAAAATTATATAATAATCTAAATGCTAAGATTACCAACTCAAATCTGAATGCAGACTGCAAATTAACCATAATTTTGTAATTTGATGGGTCTGTAAACTAATTACACGAGTTAAAACTTACTAAATATAGAATTATAGGGAAAATGTTTTGTTTTATGCAGAATTTACCTAAAATTTAATTTCAAGTAGGTAATCACAAAATAAAAAATCTGATGTTACACTCACATGACTTTCTCTACTCTTTTACTAACCATTCTTACAAACTCTTATTCCTATATCTTCTTCTTGTTAAGATAAACATTATACAAATTATCTTATTGTTTATTTCCTTGTAGGCACAAGGGGAATGGTAGAATACAGTAGGCTTTCTGCGATAGTCAAATGTTTTAAAGCTTTGAGATTCTGTTGTTTCTTTGCACACTTAACATATAAAAAAATGAACGATCATTCTGTAAGATAAACATTATATAAATTATTTTACTGTTTATTTCCTTGTAGGGACAAGGGGAATGGTAGAATACAGTAGGCTTTCTGCGATAGTCAAATGTTTTAAAGCTTTGAGATTCTGTTGTTTCTTTGCACACTTAACATATAAAAAAATGAACAACGATCATCCATTTCACGAAAGTTTTAAGTTTTTTGAAACTCACACACATAACAAGAAATATCTCTGAAATGGTTAACCCTACAAGAAAATTCATTGAGACATAAGTTGTGTATTTTAGCAAGATCTACATTTTTTGTATGCTATGATTTGGTCTATCTCTAATGGTTTACCAGTTATGCAAAAGTTGTCCAGAGTAAATACCACTACAGGGGCTATAGCCAGAAAATTCAAGATATACATTTCATTTGTCATAAAAATATCTCAAACATATGACATTTTAATCAAAATCGTTATGAGCCATTTTCAAGAAAATCAAAATTTTCCATGTAAAGGGTAGTTTAGGGTGGGGCTATTTTCTTCAAAATCTTCGTGTCACATCCCTCAAAGACATTAAAATTAAATATCAACTTTGGTTTTTAACCAACTTTTCGTTTTTGAGTTATGCTGTTCACAGACTGACACACAGGCACACACACAAACCTTTTTGTAAAAATGCTTGTTTTGGATTCAGGGGGTCTCAAAACATATATTTCCGGTGAAATCTTGACATCGAATTTTTGGGTGGAATACAATACTTCCCCTACTTACCAGTAGAGAAAGTAAAAATGTGTTTTGGATTATGTTTATTAAACTTACTCATTTCACATAATTATTTTACTTAAATTTTAGACGGTAAAGCAATGTTGAAATACTGAACCAATTTATCAATGAGTGAAACAATCAATTCAAAATAATTAACTTTTATAATGTGGATGCATTTTCAGTTTTATACCTCTTGACATACAATGAACAACCAGGCATTTTTATTTTGAGTCTTTTGCTTCTTTCAACGTGCAGTGAATAACTATATACTTTTCCATATTTTCAGGGGTCATTGTTTGTCTCCTATCAGATAAAATGTTCTTATAAGCAGAGAAGCTTCTCTCCACCTCACATGAAGTAACAGGAGCATATTTTAGCATAGGAAACTGATTTGCAGAGAAATGTTTTGGTAAATCGACACTGTCACCATTTAGGACTTTAGACACGGACACAAGCGTACAGTACCCTGGATTCTTATTTAGCACAGCTTTGAATTTTTCACCTACCTTCCTTCCTACATCTCCTGCATTTACACTAAGCTTCTGTGATGCACATTCCTTAAATCCATAGATTCGTGAAGAAGGGAACCTGATGTTTCCAACTGCTTGATGGTGCTAGGCAACCAGCCGAAGTTACTTTTGATGTAAGCACAGGAGCTTGCCACTTTCGGATCTTTAAAGATGTCCTGAGATTCACGTATGGAAACAGCTACTTCTGAAGAGAACATGTTCACCACTGACTGGACTCCTTCAAAATGTTTACGATAGAAGTTCACAGCTTCTAACCACGTACCCCATCTTGTAAGTATTGGCTCAGGAGGCAAATGGACATGTTGGAGATGATTTTTATAGCACTGGATTCTGTGCGGTGCTTTATCGAAGACCTTTTTTGTTGCTGATATCAACTTATTCACACAGGGAAAATTACTTCTTACTACTTCACCAACACGTTGCAATGCATGGGCCAAGCAGGCACATTCGGGTAGAAAACCTTAAGGGCAGTAGCAACTTTAATCATGTACGCTGCGGCTTCTGAATACATAATTAAAATCTTTTCCTCACACACACCCTCTGGCCATATAATCTTCATCGCATCATTAACAAATCTTGCAATTGTAGAATGATTTGTTTGTTCTAACACAGTGCAACAGATTAGAAATGGTTTTGCTGGACTTTCGGAATCTAGTTTTCCTACTAATACATTTGCTATGTACCGACCTATGTCATCTGTAGTTTCACGGACGGCAAACCAAATAAAGGAGTCTCCAATTTCATTCCATATATGAGCAACTGCTTCTCCATAACACACATGAAGATACTTTTTCCTCAGAGTAGATTCGTCAGGAATAACTTTCTTGCAATATTTTTCTAGAAAGGAACAAAATTGAGGAAATTGAAGTTTATGCCACGGAATATTAGCTGTGACCATTGCACTGCACAAGTCTTACAAAAAATCATTTCCGGACAGTTCCTGTTGCATTTGTGTCAACAGAACTTGCTTTCTAGAAGACTGTAGGTGTTTGTTGCGTATGTGAAGAGCACTTTTGATATGAGATTTCATGGAACAGTCAATTCTTTTACTGCATGCTTGACAGACTATTACTTTTCCATCGGTTGTAAAGGTGCTATCTAATTTCACCCATGAATTCAACTTGCAGGATAGTGAGGACGCAACTGGTGCCATTTTACTAAGACTCGCAAGAAACTAACTGCAGTATTATCAACTCCAACGGCTCACTTTGTTTCCTCACAGCTATTATATTACAAGATGCCAACTACCACGACAATGGTAACAATCAATTTCTCCAGTCCTTGTAAATGCCCAAAGTGCTACGAGAAACGTAGCTTTCAGCAAAACTTGTGAAAACAGTAGTTCATAATGTGACACAATATTTTTTAAAAAAATAATAAAATTGTAATGAAACCCAGAAAATATATGCATTTTATGTAACATTGTTAAAATATGTAGAGATGTACAAAATATGTAAAAAAAAATGTAAAATAAAAATGTGTAAGGGAATCCCAAATGACGTAATTTGCCAATATTTTTACTTCTCATTGAAATATTATGCAGGGTTTAAAATATGTAATTACATAAAAATCCGGGCTCTACTGATGATACATGGAATGAAGATGGAGCACCCGCCCCAGTACCGCTTCATCCACCACGAATGCCACATGCAGTTGCTGGGATCGAACCCGGGCCGTTTTGGTGAGAAATGTAAGTCGTGCACGCTGTGCTGCTTTAAGTGTGTATACAATCTTATATCCCCTCAGGGTTCCCCATCTAGGAGATACGTGGATGGTGACCACAAGGTATGCAAGTTGAGCAGAACATTACTTTCACTTACTGGTGTTTAGCTCCTCACTGTAGCTTTTCTATCTGACTTTATGACCTTACCTTGGTCAGCTCTTGTTCTCTTCCAAACCTGATGCTATTAGGCTACCCAAGGGCTAGGGAGTCTATTTTTCCAACCTTTCCACTTCTCTAATTTCTCTATAATCTCTTAACCCCTAACATGCTGACCTGTCATGGCATGTAATGTGTCCTCTGATTATAATCAGAGGATGTGGTAGGTGAATTTATTTTGATAATTCTCCCGATCAGGTGGGTGAGACCTGTAAACCAACAATAAGTGTGATCCTCCAGACATTCTGGGGGTTGTGAGAGAGCGATGTGACACCAAAACGTAAAAATATGGTGCTCTCTAAAAAGTGATTATTTTTAATGCTAATTCTCTTAGCCAACTCTAAATTCAAAATAATGAGTCTTCTATATGTGGTGAAAAAAAGTTAGTCTTGCAAACCATTATTCTGGAAACTTAGTATATTTATGTTGGGATGTGCTTATATATTGGAGACAGTACTGTTTGTGAGAATAGATTGAAAATGTTCAAACGCACCACACTCAAAAGAGCCAGGATACACACTTAATCTCAAGTAGAACCACTATGTGTAAGAATGGAATGCTTCACTCCAGTATAATGATCTATAATTTACTTTCAAATGACATTAAATCTGTAGATAGCTAAAAAGTTTTCAAAAACGGAACAAAGACTTTCTTGAAGGAGCACTGCTTCTACACTGTAAAGGAATATTTTGAACATAATATCCATTGCATAAAAATATTGTTTGGATAGCTTATAGCTTAGCTTATATAGCACATTTAGCCCATCGCTCCTTGCACTTCTGAAAACAATTCTGGAAAACTTCTTTTGGGATGGTGTTAAATTCCATGGGCGCATTCCTCATTATCTCTTCTCTGCTCTCAAAAAGGGATCCTTTCAATGAAGTCACAAGGAGTCATGCCCAAAGAGTAGGGAGGTTGGCGAAAGACTGGAAGTTCAGTTTCACCAAAAACAACTGGATCAGTTGTGATGAATGTGCTGGAGCATTGTCGTTATGCAACTGCTAGGTTTTCCCACTCTGAGGTCTGGTCTTTTCTGCTGAACTGCATCACAGAGAACATTTTGATAATACCTACTCCATTGTCACTATTTGTCCTTCTGGTGCGTATTCATGATGAACAACTCCACGGATATCAAGAACGAATTTGTTTGTATAGCTTTGAGAATGAGTTGGAGTCAGCTTGAAACTCGAGTCAGTATTAGAAAAAATAACTTGCAACATTACTAAGATAAGTGAAGTTTTTAGTTTCTAATTTGTTCTTACTTTAGAATCTTATTGGTTCACTGTTAATAGCTTCAATTTCCTTAATCAAGAACCCTGTTAGCATCACCTTGATTTTGCTTTGCACCTGTCATGCTTTTTTTAGGCCCTGGAGGCTAGGGGTGTTGTGATTTCATCGATTGTGCTTTTGTTTCCGGGTTGTACCCATAAACCCAAGTTATCCCCATCTCCAGTTATCATAGTGTTAAAAAACACAGGTTCAGTGTTGCAAATGTCCAGCAGGTCTTAAGCAACCTCAAGACAGTGTTGTTTCTGTTCCACCACTGGGCACCAAATTTTGCAGCCACTCTATGCATCTTCAAATCATAATGCAAAATTGCTTGTTCGGAAGCTTTACTGATCCCAACTTCTTCAGCAATCTCTCGTATGCTCAAATGTCGATCTCCCAGTATCAGATCTCTCACTTTCTCAACAATAGCAGTTTTTCAAGCAGTTTGTGGCCTTCGAGGATGCTCTTCACTCTCCACCAAAGTGCAGCCATTTTTGAATCAGTTGAATCACTCTTTAATTTGTGTTACACCCTTAGCATCATCTCCAAATGCCCGCTGAATTTTACAAATTTTCTTTTTGAGAGTAACCTAGTTTTTAGCAAAATTTGATGCAGCATTTTTGCAGTTCAGTCATCTTGCAAGAAAACTAAATCCAACAGCACCTCACTTGGCGACCTGCAGCCAGCAAATGACACACGTGAACATGGTGAGAAAATTCAAGCATGCACATTAACGTTCCTCCTGCCACCGTGCACAGTGGTGCTGCCATAGCATCACTACTTTGCACAGAAAAAATTAAGGTCAGATACTACTGTATGTAATTTTTGAGAGGCAGAATCGGAACTGAAAAACTCATTAAGTTTGTTGGCATAAATAAATTATAATTACCATATATATAGTTTGATTATTAATTAGGAATGTTAAGAAATGTTCTATTCTATTGCTAACAACCAACATACAAGGGTAAGTCAAATGAAAACCAGAAATACTTTTTTTACAGCTCCTTTATTACAGAGATGAAACAACTACACTATTTTTCAATGTAGCCCCCTGCTTTTTGATACATTTCTGCGATCATGTTGGGAGGTATGCGAACATGCATACCTCAGGGAAAAAAATCTTTTGGCTATACACGTAGCCACTCATGCACCGCCTGTTTCACCTCCGTGTCGGTTACATACTTGTTGCTACCTAAGGAGTCTTTTCTTGAGCCAAGGATGTGGAAGTCGGAAGGCATGAGGTTGGGGAGTAAGGAGAATGGGGAGACACTTAACACAAGCCCTTGATAGTTTCTAAGGTCACTCAAGCTGTATGAGGTTATGGGTTGTCATTCTGGGTAAGAATACTGGTTGACAGGAGTCTGCGGCGCTTGATGTGTATGGCAGGTTTCAGGATGTCACGCATCAATTCACTATAGGTGGCACTGATCAGTGTCTTGCCCTTTTCCATGTAGTGTTCCACCATGGGACCCTTGTGGTCCCAGAACAAGGTCACCATCACCTTTTATGCTGATGGCTGGCTGTGAAAGTATTTTAGCTTTGACAATGACAGGTGCCGCCATTCCATACTGGAGCACTTGGTCTCTGGTTGATAGTGATGGACCCAGGACTTGTCTCCAGTCATAATCCACTTCAAAACTGTGTCACCTTCAAGATCATACTGGCACAGCAGCTCCTGGCAGGCACTGACTTGCCTCTCTATTTTGGGAGTCAGCTGACAAGGTACCTGTCTTGTGGCCACTTTCCAGTACTTCAACTTATCATGGACAATATGGTGAGCAGAACCATGACTGACCTGTAATTGCACTGCAATGTCAACGATGATGGCCTGTCTATCCTGCAGAATCACCTCTGCCATTGCTATCACCTCAGCTCTCAAACACATTGTGCCTGGCCTGGGTTTGGCACATCCTTCAAACTTATGTTGCTGTTGAATTTCGTACATCATTTGTACAGCTGAGTCTGGGATAAACATGCAGCCCCATACTGTACCAATTTGCGTCAATGGATTTCAATTGGTTTAGTGCCTTTACTACATAGGAAACCGATCACTCCATGCTGCTCTTCTTTGGTGCACTCCAACAGAGGGGCTGCCATATTGGAAACTCGCTATCGCACTACTGGGTCACATGGGGTCACGGGACAAATGCCTACTGATGGCAGGAAAGTCCATGTGCATGCGTACTGGGTCTGATCGTAACAAGAGAAGTTTTAGATTTTCTACAGCAGTTTTCTGGTTTTCATTTGACCCACCCTCGTATCAATTATGAGAAGAGTATAACCTAGGTGCTCAAAACTGATGTATTACCCATATAACTTGTTTCCCACGATCATTCAATTTCAGCTTATTTTCTCACAGAGACATCTGTATGCTCTGGAATGCCCTGCTTCTTCTCTGAATACATATAGTGTTTATTTGACATAGTATTTCACCACCTTTTCTGAGATGTATTCATTATGCAGCTGCACTCTTCTTCAGTAAACTTGCAGAGCTTAATGCTGTTTATAGCAATTACAATTATAGGAAATTACATGAGTCTATGTTGTCCTCATTAAATTATATTGCAATCCATTCTCTTTAATAGGCTGAAGAGTAGAAGTTTTTACTTTGTCTCTTTTGTTTTGCAGAGTGTGCATTTTGTGAATTCAACCTCTGTTTTGAATATGAGTAACATTTTAGAATTCCTTTTTACACCAACAGCACAGATATAGATACTCTATAAAGCTATAAGCATGGAGCCTCAAATTTGATGCTTGAGTGACAATGTTCAGCACAGGGTATACAAGGTCACCAAGAACAATCCAGCACCATGTGTTAGGTGGTTGGATGGACAATATATAGTTGCAAAAAGTTTAAATGAATCTAAAACTAAAATCTACTCATGATTTCATCATGATCTACACTGATCAAAAGTTCAATGAATACTTACTTGTTTCAAATGACTTCTTCAGGCGACCCAGGTCTGAGGCAGAACCAGACACTCTGTAAATTCCCACTTCTCCCATACCACGTCTCTCTACTTCTCTTACACATGCTGTCACGATGAATGGCACTTCCCGTTTTTGTCGTCTGGAGCAACACAAAAGATTAAATATGTATATCTAGAATATCAATCTACATTATTTCTGGATTGCAGTCAAATAGAAGAAAAGAACACAATATCCAAATACACCCAACTTAAAACTGGAGTAGCATACGGTGCAGTATCCCGTCCTATGCTATTTAATATATATATATATATATATATTAGTGATAAGCCAAAGCTTATAAAACAAAACAGAATAAACATTGCAATATATGCATATGACGTAGTCATCATATTGCATCATATTGCATGATGAAAAAAATTTCAAGAATGTTTACACCAGATTAGAAGCAAAAATGAAAAATGTATTAGTTAAATTAGCTAATTGGGCAGAATTAAATAATATGTCCATTAAAATAGCAAAAATCAAATATCAAGTCTACACCATGTAACATTTTGATGACAGGGAAAAAAACTTGAAACTTGAAATCAATGGAATATGCTGAAGAAATTAAATACCTGGGAATTGCACTAGATAGAAAATTAAAAACGAAAGATCATGTACAAAATATCACCCAAAAGGCTACAAAACAAAGTAACATATTGAAGAGATCAGCCGGACCTAATTGGGGCAGTTCAACAGAAGTTTTAAATAAAATATAACAGCTACATAAAACCAGCATTAAAACATGGATGTGAACTATTAACTGCAACTGGACAAAATTAATAAAATTGAGAAATGTCAAAATCAGGTTTAAGATTGATAACAGGAGCTGTGAAAACAACACCAGTTAGTGCACTTCTCGCTGGGACAAATAATAACCCAATTAAAGCCAACATTGAAACATAAGCCACACAACTATACGTAAAATTGAAAACATACCCAAGTAAACATCAATGGTTTCAATAGCTACCTAGAGAATGTAAGCTAAAAACACACATCACAAACTAATCTTTTTTAGAGAAGAATTATAATTACCTAAATTTATCAGAAAAATGCACTCCTGATCCTCCTAGGACTAATCCAATGGATTTTATTAAGATAGTAACAAATAAAGAGTTGACAGAACAACTAAATAAACAAGAAGACTCGCCAGAAGTATGCAGAATTGCCACACTTTAACATTACATACTCAATTCCCCAAAACAGAGTGACTCAGAACTTACACTGATGGTTCTGCAGGTAAGTTGAGAAATAATGTGGGAAGTGGTATATATTGTCTAAACTTTTCACTTTATTTTACATTGCCTAGACAGTCTACAAATTTTGATGCTGAAATGGTTACAATACAATGAACATTAGAACAGATACATATACTATAAGACTGATATAAAAGAAAATAAAGTAGTTGTTCTCACAGACTCAGTTTCTGCCATTCAAGCAACAGAACGACATGATAGTCCATATGAATCATATAATATTAAGGATCTGAGATCTTGTTACAGATTACTCCAAACAAAATTTCAACAGATATTACAGTGGATACCAGCACATGTGGGAGGAGGGAGGGAGATGTAGGTGTAAGGGTGCTCAACTACAAGATCATCAGTGTTATTAAAAACAATTCATGGCAAAAGCCAGATATAAGCTTCAATAAAAAATAAAATTACTAGTAAAAAGGGAAATAAATAGGTACAACAGAGAGGGAAAAGCCAGCATTATAAAAACATGATAAAGGTGCTGAAAAAGTATAAAAACTGGTTCTCTAAAGTTTCAAACTCTCAAAGCCATCCACCAATGTCACAAAGTACGTAGAGACCAACCATTTTCAAGGTAAACAGTTTACCTTGAAAGATGGCAGAAAGACTGCTGAGGCATGTTTGTTATGTGAAGTGTACAACTCAATTTTAGTTAAGTGAAACTGTAGGTCTCCAAATACTTTGTGATATTGGTGGATCATATTGCTTCACTGTTAATAGCTTCAGGTATGTGTAATAATCTCTCACATTACTCTTCACTAAAAACTTAAAAACCCTTTTGACTGCTTGTTTGTCGTCCGTCATGAACTCTGCAAGTCTAACAGGCAGTTGCAGAGTCTCGAAGGTGCGTTAGGAAACACACTCTAGCAGTAAGTGGCAGACTGACAAAGGGTTGTTGCACAACAGACAAAGAGGGACAGAGTCCCGTTTAAATAGGAAGCATGCGAAAAATTGCAGTGGCCAATTTGCAACTGACCCAAGTTAACCTCCTCGCGACGAGAGATGCAAGAGGAAATTACCCAGAGTCTCGGACGTTCTTTCACTTTCTAAGCTTATTACTGCAGAGAGCTGATGACTCTTCGTGCCAGTGCAACAGCACTGCTCTCTGCACTTCAAGACTAAAGTCTTCCGAAGAAGTATGAGAGATGATAATACTGGGTCCTGTTGTTGCCACCTTTGCTGCCAAATCCACCATTTCATTCCCAGGCAAACCTATCAACCAGGAATCCATGCACACACCACGTTATCGCCAGAAGTGTGTAAAGCATGGCAGGCATCAATAGGATGGGAGTTGTACAGCTCACGAAGGCTCTGAAGTACACTAAGAGAATTGCTCAAAATCAGGCAGTCTCCTATTTACGATGGCGCACAGTTCAGTATATTGCATACAGTCTGCAGTATAAGTGGATGTGCTATTATGATAACCAAATGTATGTGGTTCGGTTCCATAAATATTGTCGCACATCGCATTATTGTCGGCACTACTGCAAAGGAGCCGAAGGGAAGAGACAGAGAATGGCCGCATTGTTGGGGCGCTTGCCGAAAGAGAGAAAGGGATAGAGACTTCTGGAATTTTCTGCTTTGTATTTCACCGCAATAATAACTGAACTTTCCTGAAGTTTCCAGAATAGTGCCTGGGAGATATAAATAGCGGTAAAGTGTGAGAAGGAACAGTTTTTGTGTTACGAATTCGGAGCCGTGCTGTTGGTGAATCGGTAAAGACTTTCTTGCTGTTGCAACGAGTGTACAAAGTTACTGTTTACGGAAATAAAAGTGTTTCTTTATCTCGACTACATCTGTCTTCTTTACCTTACACCCACCAAAGTCACACTGGTGTCAGAAGCGGGATACGACGATGGAGGCTACATTGGTGAGCTTTTTACAAGAGCTGAAAGCAGAGATGAAGACGGAAAACGACAACCTCGCTGCCGAGCTGAAAGAGACGAAGACGAAAATTGACGAGCAACTGGCTGGCGTAAGAAAGGATGTGAAAGAGCTCGGTGGAAAGGTGGAAGAGCTCGGTGGAAAGATGGAGGACCTCGGCCAACGCGTTGGCGCCCTGGAGAATGTCGGGGAACGGCTTAGCGTTCTCGAAGACAGGGTCGACGGTAGCGCCAAGGAGCTAAATGCAATGGTGGAAGGGATGCTTAGTGAAAAGCTCAAGAACTACAAGGCCGAGGCTCCAGCACGCGACACAACATCGACGCGCGTCAAACCACCGAAGTACGATGGCACGTCAACGTTTGAGGTCTTCAGCCGTCAATTCGACACAGTGGCCAAGCACAACAAATGGTCACCAGAAGAGGCCGCGCAGCTGATAGCCAGCCTCCAGGGACGAGCCGCAGAGGTGCTGAACGCAGTCCAGACAGCGGCGGCGCTCAAGGACATCTGGGAGGCCCTGGAGAACCGGTTCGGAAACCACCGCTTAGCCGCAGCCTACCGCAGCCAACTGAAATCTAGGATGCAACTGCCAGTGGAGACGCTGCAGGAGTTCGCCCTGGCAATCGAACAGCTGGCCAGCAAAGCCTTGGTCGACCTCCCCTCCGAATTCGTATCCCGAGAAGCCGCCTATACCTTCGTCGACGGGGTACGCGATGCCGAGATACGTCAACGCCTGATGCTCGGCGACTACAAGACCATCCACGAGGCACTAACGGCCGCATTAAGGATGGAAGCGGCCAAAGTGACGGCTACCCCGACCTCGAAGACAAGGAGTGTCCGCTACGATGAAGACCGCAGACCAGTCCAGGGACGCCGACGAAGACCAGGTGGCGTGTGTTGGGGGTGTGGCCAGCCGGGACACCTGATGAGAGACTGCCGGCACCAAGAAGAGCAGCCGGAAAACGAGTAATGGCCGGCGTGGCGAGGGGCACGTCGGCGCCATCACCATCATCCCCTCGAGTGACACTGCGCGCCGTCAGCCGACGGATGGATGACAGCCTCATCGCGGACGGTTGGGTGAGAGGGAAGCCGTGCCGCGTGCTTGTTGACACTGGAGCAGCCGTGACTGTCATCAGACCTGACGTAACCAGGGGCTTGCCGTCGAGAAAACCGAGCCGACCGTACCAACTAGTGACGGCATCGTGTGACACCTTGCCTGTGGAGAGGGAGGCTCTGCTGCAGTTGACCTTGGGGCGAAGTGTCTTGCGTTTGTGGGTGTTCGTCGCGGAGGTGGCTGAGGAGGTGATACTGGGACTGGATGCCCTCAGGAGGCACGAGGCGACGGTCGACATCGGCAAGAAGGTTCTGCTGCTTAAGGGAGAGGAAGTAATGCTCCGGCACCCCGAAGAACGCCTTGGAATCTGCAGGGTCATTCTCAGGGAAGACGTAGTTGTCCCCGCGAGAAGCGAGATGGTAGTGACGGCACGACTGGAAGGCCAGCGCAAGAAGAACATGCTGCTGGACCGGAAGACGCATGTGCACGGGCTCTGTGTAGCCGGGACATTGTTGCCGTGCCGAGAGGAGGTGCCGGTGACACTGCCCAACCCAACAGACAACGATCACGACGTCCAGGCCGGGACGGAGTTGGGGGCGTGCGAGCCCGTGGTCAGCGTAACACCAATAGACAAGACCCAGGAGCCGGTGCCGACGCAACACCTGGGGCCCCTAGGAAGGCTTACTGGAGAGGGTGGCCGACCACCTGACCGCTGAACAGAGAGAGAAGGTCCAACAACTGCTGAGACGATATCAGCGCGTCTTCAGCCAAGGCAGCAGCGATTACGGACGCACGGACCAAGTGCTTCACCACATCGACACCGGAGACGCCCGGGCTATTCGGCAACCATCTAGACGCGTTCCGTTGGCTAAACAAGCGGCGGTACGAGACATGCTGGAGGACATAAAAACCAAGGGAGTGATCGAAGAGTCTGACAGTCCTTGGTGTTCCCCTGTAGTTCTGGTGAAGAAGAAGAATGGCGAGCTACGCTTCTGCGTAGATTACAGGAAGCTGAACGCTGTCAGCAGGAAGGACTGCTTCCCCTTACCCCGGATTGACGACACCCTGGACACGCTTGCTGGTGCGCAGTGGTTCTCAACCCTGGACCTGAAATTGGGTTACTGGCAGGTGGCTCTAGACCCGAGAGACAAGGAGAAGACCGCATTCTCGACCGGCCAAGGGCTTTGGCAGTTCACAGTTATGCCCTTTGGTCTCTGCAACGCACCAGCTACCTTCCAACGCCTCATGGAGTCAGTAATGAGAGGATTGACTTATGACGCCTGCCTGTTATACCTGGACGACATCATCATCGTCGGCAAGACATTCGAAGACCATCTTGGCAAACTGAGCAAGGTGCTACAGAGACTGCAGGCGACCGGCTTGAAGCTGAACGACAAGAAGTGCCAGCTCTTCCGCAGGGAAGTCAACTACATGGGCCACATAGTCTCACCAACCGGAGTGGCCACGGATCCGGAGAAGACACAGGCCGTGAGAGATTGGCCTCGCCCAAAGGATAAGCGAGAACTGCGCAGTTTCCTTGGATTGTGCAGTTATTACCGCCGCTTCATAAAGGGTTTCTCCAGCATCGCCAAACCCCTCACTCGCCTGACGGAAGAACACCGACCTTATGTTTGGACGGAGGACGCCGAAGGCGCTTTCCGGCAGCTGAAGAGGACGCTCTGCAGTGCTCCTATTTTGGGATTCCCACAACCAGGCGACGCCTTCATTGTGGACACCGACGCCAGCGACCATTGCATTGGAGGCGTCCTATCCCAAGTCCAGAACGGCCACGAGCGGGTGATAGCCTACTACAGCAAGACGTTGTCCAAGGCAGAGAAGAACTACTGTGTCACCCGACGAGAGCTACTGGCGGTAGTGAAGACCTAGGAGCACTTCCACAAGTACCTGTAGGGTCAGCCATTCCACCTGAGGACAGACCACTCCGCCCTAACCTGGCTACTTAGCTTTAGAAACCTGGAGGGCCAGACAGCCCGTTGGGTCCAGAGGTTGCAGGAGTACTTCACCTCCGAACATCGCAGAGGGAAGAGCCACGGCAACGCGGACGCCATGTCCCGAAGACCCTGCCCAGAAGAGTGCGGCCAATGCGCAAGAGTGGAAGAGAAGGAGCGTACCGCAGCTGTCAGAGTGGTCACGGCAGTGCCTGCGGATGGATGGGATAGCGCGGGCCTGAGGAGGGAGCAGCTGGCGGACGCCGACGTGGGGCCACTCTTGAGAGAAGTGCAGGCAGGGACGAGACCAACCTGGGAGGACATCGCACCCAGAAGCGCTACATACAAGTCGTACTGGGCCCAATGGGACTAGTTGAAGACCAAAGAGGGCGTGCTGTTCCGGGTAAGGGAATCACCTGATGGGAAGACCCAGAAAGAGCAGTTGGTACTTCCCCGAAGTAAGGTCCCGAAAGTCTTGGAGGAAGTGCACGCCGGTACCTCGGGTGGACACCTAGGAGCAAACCGGACGATCGACAAACTCCGACAGCGCTACTACTGGCTGAGGCTCCGAGCAGACGCTGAGAACTGGTGCCGTCAATGTCACATGTGCGCGACCCCCAGGCTAGGAGCCGGGGTCGCATGCAGCAGTACAACGTCGGAGCGCCCTTCGAACGCATCGCCGTCGACATAGCTGGACCATTCCCAGTGTCCGATCGAGGCAACAAGTACCTGATGGTAGCTGTGGACTACTTCACCAAGTGGCCGGAGGTGTATGCCATCCCGAACCAAGAGGGGAAGACGATTACAGACTGCCTCGTGGAACAGCTGTTCTGCCGTTTTGGGGTCCCGTTAGAGCTCCACAGCGACCAGATCACCAATTTTGAGTCGCACCTAATGAAGGAGGCATTGGAAAGACTTGGGGTGAACAAGACCCGCACAACACCCCTACATCCACAGTCGGACGGCATGGTCGAGAGATACATCAAGACCCTAGAGGAGCACCTGAGGAAGGTCGTGGCCAGCCATCAGCGAGACTGGGACCTCAAGGTACCACTGTTCTTGCTGGCCTACCGTTCGTCGACACACGACACCACCGGGATGACACCAGCAAGCCTAATCTTCCACCGAGAGCTACGCCTCCCTTGTGACCTGGCTTTTGGGAGCCCCCCGGAAGCGAAACAGCCGGCAACCGAGTATGTGGAGAATCTAGTAGACCATCTCCACGACATGCACGAGATGGCTCGTCAGAACATTCGGATGGCGAGCGACCGCATGAAGACCCGGTACGACAGGCAAGCCAACAGCCGAGGATTCCAGCAAGGTGAGATGGTCTGGTTGTACCGCCCTACCCGGACGAAGGGACGCTGCCCAAAACTTCAACAACCGTGGCAAGGACCGTACCGAGTGGTAAAGAGGATTAACGACGCGCATCCAGAAGGTGCCCCGAGGAAAGATGTTAGTGGTACACCTGGATCGTCTGGCCCGTTACGATGGTGCTGTTCGGGACGACCAGCCTTGAGGAGGGAGCAGTGTCGCCCATCGCATTATTGTCGGCACTACCGCAAAGGAGCCGAAGGGAAGAGACAGAGAATGGCCGCATTGTTGGGGCGCTTGCCAAAAGAGAGAAAGGGATAGAGACTTCTGGAATTTTCTGCTTTGTATTTCACCGCAATAATAACTGAACTTTCCTGAAGTTTCCAGAATAGTGCCTGGGAGATATAAATAGCGGTAAAGTGTGAGAAGGGACAGTTTTTGTGTTACTAATTCGGAGCCGTGCTGTTGGTGAATCGGTAAAGACTTTCTTGCTGTTGCAACGAGTGTACAAAGTTACCGTTTACAGAAATAAAAGTGTTTCTTTATCTCGACTACATGTCTTCTTTACTTTACATCCACCAAAGTCACAATATAAACACATCCAACACTGCTGGTGCTTTTTAATCCATCAGTGTAAATCAAATGTCGGTCAATGTAGGCTGACAAAAATTCTAGAAAAGAATTGCAGATACTGGGGATAGGTATCTGGACTTCCAGTGTGCAGTCATCCCAAGATCTACATGGGATGTGCAATGCAACCAAAGGGGGTAGAGGCTCTCGCCCTTAGAAAACGTGTTAGGTATTTGAATAGCAAGCTTCCCAAGAAGCTCCTGAAAACGAAAACCTGCTGGCTTAGGACTAAGGGTTTTCCTAAATCGTTCTCTTAGCATGGTGGTGAAAAATGAAGCGTACATTGGGTGCTTAGGCATACACTAAGAGCACAACCATAATTTGCTAACAGAAACTCACGCTGATATTGCAGAGGAAGTTCTGCAGATACAGTGCAAAGGCTCAAAACTGGGCTTGTTGGAAAAGCTCCTATTGCCATGCGGATGCCCCTATTATGGACCACATCTAATCTTCTCAGCACAGATGGTTGTGCTGACGAATAATACACCCTAGTCCCATTTGGATCAGACCAGTGCGTGATGCATTCGTAAAAAACTGTCAGATCTGCTCCCCACAATTTGCCATGTAGTACCCGCAAGGTATTCAGGGAATGGTCACATTGTGATCTTAAGGGTGCTACATGCATTGACCAGCTAAGCTTCCTATCCAAAATCAACCCCAAGAGATGCATCTCATCTGTGAAGGGAAGTAAATCTAGACTGAAATGGAGCAAAGGTGGTAACGATCTTCTAGGGTGCCAGAAATTAATGCAGATTGACTTCTCAGTTGAGAAACGAAAGCCATTTTTTGAGCTCCATTCTCAAAGGTTGTCCAAACATTACTGCAGGCACTGCTCCAAAAATGCCAGGCACAGAAAAGAACAATAGACAGTGAAGTCATCTACGAATAGGTATGAGGAATTATTATTTATTTATGCCAACAAACTTACTGTTGGTGTTTTTAAACACAGAAGCCGTGTGTGGGCAAAGTTTGAGAGGTAGAACTGGAACTTAAAAATCCAATGCCACAACTGGGATTTGAACCACAGACCTTCCGCTTACCGGGCGGACGCTCTAACCACTGAGCTATTGTGACAAACTGCCAGAATGGCATTAAATTCTCAAACCAGTTCGTGTTTCTGCTGGTAAACCACAAAGGCAGTCTCACATCAGTTTGTCACAATAGCTCAGTGTTTAGAGCGTCCGCCCGGTAAGCGGAAGGTCTGTGGTTCAAATCCCAGTTGTGGCATTGAATTTTTAAGTTCCAGTTTTACCTCTCAAACTTTGCCCACACACGGCTTGTGTGTTTAAAAACACCAACAGTAAGTTTGTTGGCATAAATAAATAATAATTATCATCTGAAGGTTATTTAATCCTGGGATATAAAGTACTTACAATAGTAAGTCACCATTGGGTAATTTGTCTCTGATGTGAGACTGCCTTTGTGGTTTACCAGGAGAAATACGAACTGGTTTGAGAATTTAATGCCATTCTGGCAGTTTGTTACAATAGCTCAGTGGTTAGAGCATCCGCCCGGTAAGCGGAAGGTCTGTGGTTCAAATCCCAGTTGTGGCATTGAATTTTTAAGTTCCAGTTCTACCTCTCAAGGTATGAGGAAATTCCAGGTGGAACACATTTCCAGATGGAGTTAATTGGTATAGCAAAAAGCGTAACACTTAGTACCGAACCCAGAAGTACTCCCACTTACACTTACTGGAACATGCAATCTTTCATAAACTCCTGAATGTACTGTGGTAGACATCTATGCATGTCCCAGGTATACAGGGAACATAAAATCCCTGCTCGCCAGCATGTATCATACGCCTTCTTGAGATAAAAAAATATGCCAACAGTTTGACAGTTCTTCAAAAATCTGTTCATTATCTGTGTAAATATCGACACAAGATGGTCTACAGTTGAACGGTGTCATTGAAAACTGCACTGGATGTTAGTAGGTTACGACTTTATAACCACCATACCAACCATCCAATGATCATGCATTCAATCACTTTGCAAACGCTACTGGGAATAGGATGGTGGCTGGAGGGAAGATGACGATCCTTTCCAGCTTTCAAAATGGGTAAAATGATGGCCTCCCACCAATTTTGTGGAACTATACTGCCAACCCAAACATGATTATACACCTCGAGCAGGAATGCCTTTCCTACAGGAGAGAGCTGTTGTCACATTTGTACTTGAATACCGTCTCATCCTGGTGTTGATAGTTGCGAAGATGAAAGAGAATGTTCTAACTCTACCATGGTGAAAAGGTGATTGTAATCTTATGTTTTTAGAATGAAATGCGAAGCCTTGAGATTCCACCTGAGTTTTAATTGGAAGGAACTCAGGGGAGTAGTTATCCAAGCTAGACACTTCAGCGAAAGCTCTGCCAAATGTGCTGGGCACTTCAAATGGATCAACAACAGCTCCTGTAGCTGTTTTTATGCCGGCAATTGGTATATGGGTCAATTTACCGGCTACGTGCCTTAACTGATTCCATACAACCGAGGAAGGTGTATGTCAGTTAAATAAAGCTACAAATTTGCTCCATGGTGTATTTTTGTCATTCTTAATGACTTGTCTGGACCTGGTGCACATTTTCTTGTATTGGATTAGGCTATCCAATGTAGGGTGACACTGAAAAGTCCTAACAGCATGCCTTTGGGCATGAACGGCATTCCGACATTCTTCCATTTACCAAGGAACAGGAAATCAATGTGGGTGGGAAGTTGACCGTAGAATAGATTGCTCAGCAGCAGAAAGAATCCTCTAGGTGAGATGCTGTGCCAAATCATTCACTGAGTCGTACTCGTTGTATGCATGCACTGAGTGTAAAGGTTCCAGTTGGCATGGTCCAAGTGCCATCTAAGCATACGTATGGAACATGTATCTTGCATTAACAGACTAATAAGACATGAAAAAAGGTCACTAGATTGTAAATCAGAGATGACATTCCATTGTAAGGAGACTAAGAGAAATGTAGGCTCTCCAGTGTTGAGGAGAGCTGGGTTGTAATTTCCAGCGATCAGGTTGCCTCTCGCACAAGCGCGACTTGAACCCCAAAGCGGGTGGTGTACATTGAAATCTGCCGCCAACAGAAATGGCCTCATACCCTGCCTTACTTCTTTCTTACCTTAGTTAATTAATTCTTAATTCTTACCTTTTCAAAGGTAAGGAACAGGGTATGGGTGGGTAGATATTTGTCTTGTTCTTTTCCCTGATCCCGATAAAGAGATATCACACCTTGACTTTCTGGATTCTCCTTAATTTCTTCATTGGATATATCGTCCAATGCGCACTGTGGGAGGAGCTCACCACTCTGTGCATCTCTACTCATACCAGATAGCTGACTAACAAATTTCCTTTTAGTGTTGTAGCTCCCTGGGATGCTGAATTAGCTTCGATCAGGAGTGTACCTTTCCAAGATACATATAGTGCACTTTTCACAGGTCCAGCTACCTTGTCAAGACCCTTCTGTGTGATGAATGGATTTGCCAACCTAAATGTTTTACCTTCCTGTGTTCTTGTTATCACTAAGTAGTGAGGTCCATTCAACTCTACTACTTCCTGTAGACATAACTGCTTATTCACAAGAGACACATAATTCTCCCTATGGTGTTGATAAAATAAATTCCTCGTACTTAGAATATTACACCAAAATACACAATATATCAGTAATAAAGTAGACTTAATAGAAAGTATTTTGCAGCAACTAAATGCCCATATTATGGTTTTCTCAGAACATGGGCTAAAGATAGAGGAACTAAAAATACATAGTTTTAGTAATTATAAACTAGTTTCCTCTTACTGTAGAGATTTGCATAAAAGTGGACGAGTCGCAATTTATGCTAAGAGAGAGATTCAATGCAATCCAATGTGTCTATCAAATTTCTGCATAGAAATGGACTTTGAAGTAGCAGGTATGAAATTAATCACTGAAATTGGGAATATAACAGTAGTGGGAATTTATAGATCACCCAAATCAAATGTAGAAAAATTCCTAATACAACTAGAATTGCTACTTAACAAACTACTTACTCATAAACAAAATCTTATTCTTGTAGGGGACTTTAATATAAATGTAGGGAACTATGCTTTAACTGATCTCTTAAAAAGCTTTAATCTACACGATACCACATCATCTTTGGGGCCAACTAGAATTGCAAGCCACTCAAGTACCACTTTGGATTACATCATAACTAACCTAGAAGAAAATAGATATACAACAACTAACAATGAGTTTCATATCTCAGACCACACCTCGCAGATTATAAATATTTTTAACTGTCAACAAAAAATTCGTAAGAAATATTTTACTTCTGTAAGGGACACAAGCGAGAGCAAAATAGCTGAGCTAAATACAATGCTGTTAAAAGAGGTATATAGTGAAGAAAATGCAGAGAAAAAATGGAACCATTTCTTTGATATTCTGAGTTATTACCTAAACATTGTATGTCCCAAAATTAAAAAGACTATAAAAGAGTGCATTAAACAAAATCCTAAAGTTCAGTTATGAGTTGAGGTCACTGCGAGACAAAGTGAAAGAGATGTATAACTATTATAGGGATACTAAGTTAGATATATATAAAACATTATATACAGAGTATAAAAAACACTATCGATCAGCTGTAAAAGCAAACAAAGTAAAATTCTACTCGAACAAAATTAAAAATTCAGAAAATAAATCTAAAACAATGTGGAAAATTATAGATGAGCAAAAAAATCCAGAAGTAAAAGAGCAAAATAATATTTACCTAAACAGAAATGGAGAAATAATAACAAACCCAGTACATATTAGTAACATATTCAATGATTATTTTGTTAATATTGGAAATTCTTCTGTCCAAAATAAAATGGGAATCAGCAATTAAAATATATCCAAATCCATGTATGTAAATGAAACAAATGATCAGGAATTAAATATAGTAATAAATGGTTTTAAGAGCAAGAGATCCAGCAGTTGGGATGGCTTTTCATCTGTTATGCTCAAAAAATGCAAGCATGCTCTAATGGACATACTGGTGTACTTAATAAATTATTCAATTAATGAAGGTACTTTCCCTGAAAAACTTAAGATTGGTATTGTGCGTCCTGTATACAAAGGTGGTAATAAAATGGGTGAGTTGAACTATAGGCCTATTACCTTAACATCAATATTTGGTAAATTACATGAAAAAGTCCTGGAAAAACGAATAATAAGTTACTTAAATGCAAATGGCATAATAGCAGACTTCCAACATGGATTTAGAAAGGGATACTCGATTATTAGTGCCATTATAGAATTTATCCATGAAGTATTCACAAATATGGACATAGGCGAGAATACTATAGGATTATTTCTAGATCTATCTAAAGCATTTGACTGTGTGTCACATAAACTGCTGTTAACAAAACTAGAAAATTATGGGATAAGGGGGAAAATAAATAAAATATTACAGTCTTATCAAGTAAATCGTAAACAATGTTGTGAACTAAATTGGCTGTATGGAAATCATTTCAAATCTGTTCAATCTAACATTCAAAATGTAAAATCTGGAGTACCTCAAGGATCTGTCCTAGGGCCACTGCTCTTTATTTTGTATGTAAATGATTTGGGGGAATCAACCGATTTGAAACTCATATTGTATGCTGACGATACTTCACTCATTTGTAAAGGAAAAAACTTGCTACAACTAGAAAACAAAATTTCTCAAAATTTGCTACAAATTTCAAATTATCTTAAAGATAACTCTCTTAAATTAAACATAAAAAAAAAAAAAAAAAAAACCAAACTGATACATTTTCAGCATCAGCAAAAAAAAAAGGGGGAGGAACTAAACTACATAAATGTAAGACTTGAAAGTACTAAAGTAGAACAGGTATCAAATCAAAAATTTTTAGGAATATATCTTGATGAACACTTAACATATGAAATGCATGTAAACGAAGTATGTAAGAAAATCACAAAAAACATATACCTACTAAAATACTTTGCAAAATACCTTAATGTAGAAGAGCTTAAAGCTATATATTACGGCATAATATATGTGCACTTGGAATATGGTATTGAAATTTGGGGAGGGTGTGAGGTAACAAAATTAAACAGGATACTACTGCTACAGAAGAGATGCATACGTCATATTTTTCAACTAAAGACTACAGACACGTGTAAGCCACTCTTTAAAAAGAATAAAATATTGACAATAGTTGCTATTTATGTATACAAAGTAATTATACTGATTCAAAACAAATCACCCACTAAAAACACAGATATCCATACATATAACACCAGAGGGAATGAAAATTACCATAGAATGCACTTAAATAAGGCTTCAACCAAAAAGGATCTGATTGTAATGGGAATGATATTATATAATGCCCTACCAAGAAGTATAAAAGAACACTCAAGAAAAAACTCCTTTGCTAAAGAGTTAAAGAATTATCTAATTGAAAAGTGCCCATACAGGTTAGAAGAGATGTTAAATTAATGTGTACTGTTAATGTATTTTTGCATATTCAATATTCCATGTTTGTATTCCATAAGTCTAATTATGTGCCATGATGTACTTTTTATTCATGTATTAGCATTTGACAATGGTCCATGCTTGTATTACAAGTTTTATGAGCAATAAATTTGAATTTAAATTTGAATTCCTTTTCACTGACTTTGCGTTATGTTAGTTTTGGTTTCATGTACCATGGTGGTGATATCCTGCACAGTTGCAAAGTCTCCGATGGTATGCTCACTTCCTGGGCACCACCCCGGTTTACGTGAGAGTCCTGGCCTGCACCTTGCTCACCGTAGCTTCCAGTGTATAGACAGAGGGACCCAATCGCCTTCAGGAGTGCATCAGCTCATGCGATGGCCCCTCTACGGGACTGACTTTTATCAGCAGATAGGAACACAGGTCTTAATGATAACCAGGGGCTGGGAATTATCCAGTTACCCAGTCACCCCTTGTCCACCTCACCCACAAACAACCTGTGCATAGGTTATCCATCAGATTGTGTTCAGGGAGGTATAAGTTAGGTCAAACACATATGTGGGCCACAGTTGATCGGGCATTCAGCATATGCCCTCTCACCCCTTAGAGGAACCCAATCGAGAGTATGGCTCAGGATGCGGTTGCACCAAACCCATACCTACCATAGTATGCCCCTGGGGAGTCATCTGGGAGTGACAGGTAAAGAGACTGCAGACTTTCTGGCCAAAAACGGTGCAGTGTTTGTGCTGATCGCACTTATTTTGTTTTATGGAGGCACCTCCTTTGTTTCGCAACTCTCGCTTTCCCCGCTGGGTTGCGCTGGTGTCTTCCTATGGGTTGCCTCTCGGTCTGACAGTGAAAGGGAGACGGCAGTCGGAGTGCTCCTTTCGCGCCGTGCGGGGTAAGTTGTTTGGCTTTAACTAGGGCTCAGGGTCCACGCGAAACATTTAGGCTTTCAGATAGGCTGAAGACTGCCCGACTCCTCGCTTGAGAGGGAATTGACTGGGGGTTATGCAAATTGTTTTGTTTTACCTGTATCTCTGTTGTGTTTCGACTTCCATTTCTGTATAAATTATTGATCCATAAAGGTTGTAGTTCTCGGAATTTTTAGTGCTCTCTTCTTTTCAGTTCCCCCCCCCCCCTTTCTCACGATTGTACCTAAGCCCCTATGGTACAAAAATGGTAGCAGAGCGTGGTTATCTTATGGTCGAGTGGGGCAGTTAAATTGAGCATTGGGTTATTGTTTTGATTAACCATGTCGAGTGACTTTCAGCTGTTGCGTAAGAATGAAATACTATTTGAGTTGGGGATTCGTGGACGTGATGATTTGTCGTCGGCAGACGTTCCGGCCCTATTAGACGCACTTCGTGGCGTGAAGGATAACGATTATGTTGTGTTGCCGGACAAACATTTATTGGTAACTGAATCACCGTCATTATGTGAGGCCGCACGTCTGGAATTTGAAGAGTTGTTCTCCGAGTTGAGTAATATCTCGGGGTTTTCGAAAGCGCAGGTGAGGCGTTTGACAGCCAGGATCTTGCATTATGTGCAGCGGATTGAATATTTCCAAAAATATTGTCCTAAGGTTAAGTTCGGGGTTGACTTAGCCGAGCTGAAGGGGCAGTTTAGGAGATATTTAGAAGTGCTTGCTCAGAAAGGGGATCGGGCCGAGTCGACTACTGTCACACCAACTGTGACGTCTCAAATGTCGGCCTTTAAACCGCTAAAGTTACTTCATCCCTTACAACAGTTGGTTGAACCTTATCAAGCCTTTAAGGTTGTTGATGTTCTTACAGCTCTTGAATTTCTGAAGTTCCTGGTAAGAGCTAAGGATTGCGCTGAATTATGCGAAGTTCCCGGTTTGCAGCTGCTTGAAGTAGTGATGTCAAAAGGGGGTGACGCGGTGCGCAGTATAATTGGGCGTATTAAGGGATGTGTTGATCCAGTCTCTGAATTACATGACAGTGTATTGAAGTGTTTCATTCCTCGTCGGGAGCTACATACATTAATTCAAGGTCATTATTTGAAACCCCAGGGATCAGGAGAGCCTTTCTTCGAGTACATTAGCAGGGTTAAGTTGTTTGCGCGTATACTACGGTTGCCAGATAGCGAACGGCAGATCTGTGACGTCATTATTACGGGGTTGACCCCGGAGGTACGTTCTCTTTTGGTATTTAGCTCTTGTCCTGCTACGTTTAAAGATTTAGAGGGGCTATTGCCGATCTTGGCAGAGTATGAGGCGTCAAATGCGGCACGAAACCGCGAATCATTGCAAGTGCCTCTGCATGGTGTTCGATTTGAGCCGCGGCAGACTAACCGAGGAGATTTGGCTCGAGATAGTTTTCGCTCGCCAGGGTCTTGTTTTAGATGTGGTTCTCCTGAGCATTTGGTTAGACAATGCACGGTGGCCAGGAAGCGTGGTGGCGTTTTACTACCCGTGGGGGTAGATGGTCAAAGGCGCCAAGATTGACAACGAGCTCCTTGCGGAATTTCTGCCTGTTGTCGGATATTCCGTCGGATAATAGCCAAGCCCTTTAATTTGAAGCCGACAGTACAGGTGACTGTTGGGAAACGACAGTTAATCGCTCTCTTGGACTCGGGGAGTTCCTGCTCTTTGGTACACGAGGAGTTTTATTATACCTATCTTGGTAAATTCTCGGCCAAACCGCGACAGTGTAGCGTTGGGTGCGTGTCTGTAAATGGTCATAAATTTCAGGTAAATGCCAAGGTTCTGTTGACCATACGTATTTCGCGTTTTACATGGAAACACTATTTCTATCTTCTGCCGGACCTGCCATTTCAACTGATTTTAGGCTCGGACTTTATGACTAGAGTCGGCCTAAGGCTTGATTTTCGGGATGGGGAAATCACCTTTGCATTTGCCCCTTCCGAACGAGTTGCATTTCAGTGCGGTCAAGTCATCAACAAACCACCTTTGGAGGAGAGTGGCGGGCTACGTCACCATATATGCGACGTCAGCAATGCTTTCCCCCATTTGACAGAAGAGCAGGGCCGTTCGCTGGAACAACTCTGTGCGAACCATGGGTCATTGTTTGCTGACCGTTTAGGAGTAACAAATTTGGTGGAGTATGATATACAACTAACAGACGACACCCCTGTGAAGTTACCACCCTATCGTGTCACCCCACCTAAAATGGCTATTCTTCGTAAAAAGATCGACGAAATGTTACGAAAGGGAGTGATCAGGCCGTCCACGTCTACTTATAGTAGTCCAGTATTTCTGGTCCCTAAGGGCGAGGACGATTTCAGGGTAGTGGTGGACTACCGGCACTTGAATAAAAAGATAAAGATCGAGGCCCAACCAATGCCACATCTAAATTCGGCAGCGCATTATTTTGCGGGTGCCAAAGTATTTACTAGTTTGGATTTGAATAGCGCCTACTACCAAGTGCCCTTATCGGAGTCGTCTAAGCCACTAACGGCTTTTGCTGTCCCATGGAGGCTTTACGAATTTCAACGACTACCCTTCGGCATTGCTACTGGAGCTCAGGTGTTGTCGCGGTTATTAGACGAAATATTTTCGGACATCAAGTTTAAATATGTGTATCACTATCTAGATGACGTGGTTGTCTACTCGCCCGACTTTGAAACCCATTGCCAACATTTAGCGGAGGTCTTTGACCGGCTCGAGCGCGCAGGCCTTACCTTGCGCAAAGAGAAGTGTAACTTTGCTGCGGGACAGATTTCTTTCTTAGGTCATATTGTATCTCCGGCTGGTATAACGATTGATCCGGAGCGCACCAAAGTTCTACGTAACTTTCCTCCCCCTAAAACCGTAAAGGCATTGGCCAGGTACGTGGGCATGGTGAACTTTTTCAGCAAGTTTATTCCGCATTTTGCAGCGCGGGCGGAACCATTGAACCGTCTTCGGCGGAAGGGAACGCCGTTTAAGTGGGGTGAGGAACAGCAGCAGGCCTTTGAAGACCTTAAACAGGCCATAATGAATCCCCCGGTGTTGGCTTTCCCTGATTTTTCACGTAGATTTATCCTTCAGACCGATGCAAGCAGGGGATCGGTGGCTGCTGTGTTACTTCAGGATTTTCCTATGGGGCGTAGGGTTATTGGGTATAGTTCACGTACCCTTACTCCAGCCGAGCGGAAGTATTCAGTTTACGAACTTGAAACTTTGGCTGTGGTATTTGGCTTAGAAAAATACCGCGAATATCTGGAGCATGTTGAGTTTACTCTTGAGTGCGATAACCAGGCGCTAACGTGGTCGTTGGCCTCACCGCGATCTACAGGCAGGTTAGCGCGTTGGGGCGTACGCATTTCAGCTTTTAAGTTTGTCCCGATACATATACGTAGTTCAGAAAATTGTGTGGCTGATGCCTTAACGAGAGTATTCGAAGAACCAAGAGAATGTAAATGCGGAAAGGAAAATGTTTTAGCCGTCTGTGAATTTCCGGAGTTGTTCGAGGGTTTGCACACACATCAGAGGAAAGATCCGGATCTGCAGGCCCTTATTGATCGGCTTGAGGCTGGCGAGGTTGTTACCCCTTATTGTTTGAAGGAGGGTGTTTTGATGACCCAGCCTACCTTCGACGGCAAGAACAAGGTTGTTTTGCCACGCGCCTTAATTTCCATGGTGTTTGAATATTTCCATTCATCTCCTGTAGGCGGGCATTTGGGAATAGCCAAGACCAAAGACAAGATTCGGGAATATTTTGTGTGGCCGGGCATGAATAAAGAAATTGCTTCCCGAGTTAGACAGTGTCAACTTTGTGCAATGGCGAAACCCGCGCAATGTACAGTATGGAAAGGTTTAGCATCGGAGGTGGCAAGTAGACCCCTGGAAAAATTATTTGTGGACTTTGTCGGTCCTTTTCCTCGTTCAGTCCAGGGGAATACGTATGCATTAGTCATAGTAGATTCGTTTAGTAAGTTTGTATGGATGTCGGCCTTACCGAAAGCGAATACACGAGGGGTAGTCAAGGTTCTCTCTTCAGTATTTGCGGCTTTTGGAGCCCCTCGTTATTTGGTAACAGACAACGCCACTCAATTTACTTCTTTCGCCTTTAGGAATTTCTGTTTTAGTTGGGGCATTAAAACCATAACTACCACCCCTTATTACCCCCGTCCTTCCCATGCCGAAAGATTTAACAGGAACCTCAAATCAGCATTAATAGCCTTTCATCATGATAATCATACTAAGTGGGACACTAATTTGTCTCGGTTGCAGTTGGCGTTTAATTCGGCTCGACACGAATCACATGGCGTTACCCCTCATCAGCTTATGTTAGCCTATATACCTAACTCTCCGCTGTCTAACCTTTGGCGTTTGGACGATTTGCTTCCCCAGAATATTACTCGCGAGGAAATATGTAGAGTATGGAAGGCCGCCTTTCGGAATTTGAAGAAGTCACTTGCCCAGGTAAAGAAGCGGTATGATGAAAATAAACGGCCTTCACCTTATGCCGTTGGCCAGAAAGTACTGTGTAAGCTGTACACTCAATCTTCTAAGCGAAATGCTTATGCAGCGAAGCTGGCTCCTAGATACGTAGGGCCGTACGAGATTATAAGTATCTTCAAAAATGTTTCTGTGCGCTTAAGGGACCTCCGCACGGGCCAAGAAAGGAGAGCTCACGTCTCACAATTGAAACCCTTCCAGTAGTTTGGTATCTGTTTTCCTATGTGTATGGGTTTCCTTTGTTTACTCCTGTATGTTTATGTTGTGAATAAAGTGTTTGTTTGGAATGTGGGTGTTTGTTTATGTTGGAGCGTGCCATGTGTGCGCCGGGCTGTATACCTCTACGGCGCTCCTGTAGTTAGTTTCTGCCGGGCGTGTGGAGTCGGCATTGTGTAGATTTGTTTTCGTGTGTCTTTGTATGGAAGCGGTGTGAGGTGTTTGGTGTGGTATGTTTGGGGAGTATTTGTGGGATGTTTGCTGCGTGCTTGCGGTGTGTGTCTTGTGTAGTAATTATGTGTATTTCGTGTTTGTTCTCTTGTGTTGTCTGGCCAGTAGGGATTTTGTTTTATGCGCATTTATTTATACAAGGCCTTGTTTATTTTGTTTAACTTGTATATATATTGTTTAGCCTGTTTTAAATTGTCATTTGGAAGAAATTATATTTAATGTTATTCAAGTTCGTTTAAATTGTTCTTATATTATGTTCATTAAACAGTTTATGGTATGTTATCACGCTTGTTGATTATAAATTGATTCAATTTTTTTAATTTTCTGCTATTTATGTATTTGATGTCATCCACAGTTCTGTAAAAATACTGTCATTCATTCAGTTTGATCTACCCTGAGATGTTATTTTGGGGCAGCAGCCTATTTGAAGCCTGCGTTTTGTTCCCTTTCTGTTGGGTTTGTTCCGTGTTACAGCCTCGCCAGCTCCTGTTCGTAACCTGTCCAGAAAGCACCTAACCACCGCAGTTTGGCATTGTGTAATGTTAAGCCTGGCTGTTACCATCTATTTGGAGTGTTACTGCAGCAGTAAGGTCCGCAATGGAGATTTCTGGAGGCCAGGGAGGTGACGATGGAATATGAAGGGGCTTGTATGTGGCCCACGTTTGGGGTTTTGGACTTTCTCAACGCCTGATTGCAACGAGAGGGCATCCACAGGCTCAAACCCAGAATTTGTTAATTCTCTGGAACAACGAGGGATCGGTACGCCCAACGAGCTGTGCATCGTCTCTCCCGTCCTGGAAAAACAGAATTGTGCTCTCTGATGTGACAGTGGCCAGTGATTTGTAGTGACAGTGTTTGGTGCCAGTGCTTTCACAGTGACCTGTACAATGACCGGGCGGTGTAAGGTGTGTCCTTCCTAATATGATACTTCTCATACAATATCAGTCTGTTCCTTTCCAGAATGGCGAGTGCGTGTTGTCAGATGGGGGCGGGAGTACTGTGCTGATCGCACTTATTTTGTTTTATGGAGGCACCTCCTTTGTTTCGCAACTCTCGCTTTCCCCGCTGGGTTGCGCTGGTGTCTTCCTATGGGTTGCCTCTCGGTCTGACAGTGAAAGGGAGACGGCAGTCGGAGTGCTCCTTTCGCGCCGTGCGGGGTAAGTTGTTTGGCTTTAACTAGGGCTCAGGGTCCACGCGAAACATTTAGGCTTTCAGATAGGCTGAAGACTGCCCGACTCCTCGCTTGAGAGGGAATTGACTGGGGGTTATGCAAATTGTTTTGTTTTACCTGTATCTCTGTTGTGTTTCGACTTCCATTTCTGTATAAATTATTGATCCATAAAGGTTGTAGTTCTCGGAATTTTTAGTGCTCTCTTCTTTTCAGTTCCCCCCCCCCCCCCCTTTCTCACGATTGTACCTAAGCCCCTATGGTACATGTTAAACTCAAAACCTATAAGGTCTTGTGGATTAAATGCGAAACTAAAAAATGTCAAAATTGATAGAGAACAAAAGTACCAACATAATATTCAAAAGGAAATTCCTAATAAAAATTACTCCAGCATAAAAGAAATAGTACAAAAAGTAAAAAATGTCCTAAGGAAAGAAGCAGTTGCTCATTTCAGATTAACCACTAGACATGAGTGTTTGATGGAACATCTACATAGTTTTGGTTTTATGAATGACAATGCATGTAAGATCTGCAGTGCTGACAAGAGTTTAAATGGAGAACACCTATTGGAATACCAAGAACTGAGGAAAGCTGTACCAGATGTGTTGTTGTTAGCTAATGCTGGATTTCTGACAATGAAGTCATTAATCCTCTTGCTCTCCAATATTTTTCACTGATGGATGGGGCATTAGAAGTGGCCGGGCATATTTGAAGGTGGTTTCGGTCCATTTCCTCTTGCAGATCACATAGAGGACATAGTGGTGAAGAATATATCCCAATTCTGTTTAAATGTTTTGCCAGACAATCATGTCCTGTAATCAACCTGAAGGTTACAGTAAAGATGCATAATTTATATTGGCTGGCTAGGGAAAAATTGATGGACCAAAATCCTGCACATTAGATCATCATTTCTGGAAGATTTAAAAGAATTCAGAATACATCTACCACTTCAAGGCAACATGCTGTATTGCAGGAGGAAAAGGGCAGAAGAATTTAGAATAATGAGTCGAAAAGAAAAACATGACAAAAACAAAAACTATGCTGTATGGCATAGAAGATTATCAAAAGTGCTAATAACTCTAAATAAGACTTTAATTCATGTTAACTTATATGAAAAATAAGGATTAAAGCTATAGTTCATTTTGCCAAGAGGAATAACTAGGAAAAAGAAGATGAATATGAAGCCAAGAACAAGTATAAGAGAAAAACAAAATTATTTTGGCAAAGTAAGAAGCAAATGGTTGAGGACAAACAGTAAGCATGATGAAGAAGAGAGCTGATATGAGTATTAGATATGAGATTTAAAAGCACAACAGGGACAAATATTTTAACTGCAATCTTTGAACTTATTGGGTGCCTAGGTAATTCAGCAGTTTAGCATAGTAATCTGTAAATTTAGTCATATACTAATCACCACATAGGTAATCAATTCAACAAATGTTAATATTCACATTGAACAAATGCAACAGTGTATACAGAATGTCCCAAAATTAGACGGAGTAACTTTGGGAGCTGATAGATAACATTTTAAACGCTTTTTGTTAAGGGAAGTTTTTTACAGTAGTATTTCATTTAAGCACTAGATGTAATGTCATAGATTACTGCCTCCTACCCAGTTTAAGTATTTACGGCAAAATCACAATGCAAATTAGTACTCCATTTATCTTAGCAAGGCACATAATCTTTATCCAAGAAACAAACACATAACACATTAACAAAACAAACATTTCATTGTTTACAGTTAACCACAGCTTTACTATTCAAAGGAAAGGTTGAAATGCACGCCAATTGTGATTAACACAAAGAGTGCATCATCGTGCCCTATTCTGCCTTACTCTCGCAAAGGCACCAGTCATTTCTCTGGTTTCGTCAACTGTACAGGAAACAAATGAAAGAAACAAAACAAAGACGCTTCAATTCATTTAGCATATGTTTGTGTTTTGTTTATGTATTCCTTGTTTGTTCCTTGGATTAAGATTATGCCTTACCAAGATAAGTGCAATACTAATTTGAATTGTTGATTTTGCTGCAAATACTTAAACTGGGTGGCAGGCAGTAATGGCATTAACTCATCTAGCGCTTAAATGAAGCACCGCAGCAAAAAACTTCCCTTAACATAAGTGTTTAAAATAATTTTATCTATCAGCTCCCAAAGTTTGTTGGTCTAATTTTGGGACATCCTGTATTTTCTACTAATTGTTGAAATAAAATATTTGTTCCTTCAATCATACGATTCATTATTCAACTTACTTGCACACTTGTTCTATTTTTGCCCCAAAGAGACCAGCAGTCCGTGCTGTGGGAACCCGACGTAATGTAACTTCACTGGGAACAAACTGCATTGTCACCAGTAAAGAACAATTGTGCATTGGCACCACCTTGTCCACAGCTTTCTCTCCAAGCCATGATCGACTCAACTGCAACATCAATAAGCCTTTATTTTACAAGCACTAACTTATAATTCTTAGCCATTCATGTGTATTTTTAACTGGCTATTAAACTGGCAGACAGCCATTCATTTGAATGCTAATTATGAAAATGATGATCATGATGATGATGATGACGACGACGATGATGATGACAACGACATTTATTGTCAATAAACTTTAAGTTTCTATCACTGTCAAACTTACAACTATAAATTACAAAAATTACAAATGTAAAGTTTGATTCAATCCTACATGATCACATAATAATTACAATAAATAGTATATAAACATGATTTTAAATATATGATATATACAAGAGTACTGATTATAATTCATTGATACTATGTAGACTTTCCATTATCAAGCACTTCTTTAGATCACTCTCAAACTGTTTACCATTACAACTTTTTAAATATGTGGGCAGTTTTGTGTGAAGTAGTAAACCCATCGTGTTTGGATCTTTCTCTGAAATTTTCTTGTTAAAACCTTGCCTAAGGTGATCATCCTTGTGCCTGGTGTAGTAACTATGTATATTGCTATTTTTAGGGCATTGTTTTTGTACTGCATAGGTTACTGTTTTACATACATATTGTCACCGCGCCCGCCGCATCTAACTGCCGACAACAGCAGTGTCACCCATCGCATTATTGTCGGCACTACCGCAAAGGAGCCGAAGGAAACAGACAGAGAATGGCCGCATTGTTGGGGCGCTTGCCGAAAGAGAGAAAAGGATAGAGACTTCGGGAATCTTCTGCTTTGTATTTCACCGCAATAACTGAACTTTCCAGAATAGTGCCTGGGAGATATAAATAGCGGTAAAGTGCGACAGAAAGACAGACAGACGTATGTGAAGCGTTGAGTAGTCGTGCCGACGGAAAGAAGAGACGTATGCGAAGCGTTGAGGAGTCGTGCCGACGGAGAAAGGACAGTCTTGTGTTACGAATTCGGAGCCGTGCTGTGAGTGAATCGGAGAAGACTTTCTTGCTGTTGCAACGAGTGTAAAAAGTTACTGTTTACAGAAATAAAAGTGTATCTTTATCTGGACTACATCTGTCGTCTTTACTTTTCAACCAACCAAAAAGTCACACTGGTGTCAGAAGTGGGATCTGTCGAATTGCTTCTAGTTTCGTTACATCGTCGTTAGAAGTTGCAACGTTAGAACCAAGATGGGGGGAGATTCGGAAACCAGGATGATGGCAATGATGAAAGAATTATTCGCCGAAATGAAGACGGCAAACGACAACCTCGGCGAAAATTGATGGCGAACTGACTGGCGTGACGGAAGACGTGGAACAACTCGGCGAAAAGGTGGAAGACCTCTGCCAGCATGTGGACGTCGTGGAGGACGACGGGGAACGTCTTGGCGCCCTGGTAGTAAGAGTTGACGAGAGCGTCAAAGTACTGGATGGCAAGGGCAGACGGAATAGCGCGGAGCCGGGGAGGGAGCACCTAGTGGCCGAGGCGACAGTTGCGCCCGTTTCAGATGATATGAGGGAAGACGTGGAACAACTCGGCGAACTGATTGGCATGACGGAAGACGTGGAATAACACGGCGAACTGATTGGCGTGACGGAAGACGTGGAACAACTCGGCGAACTGATTGGCGTGACGGAAGACGTGGAACAACTCGGCGAACTGACTGGCGTGACGGAAGACGTGGAAGAACTCGGCGAAAAAGTGGAAGACCTCTGCCAGCATGTGGACGTCGTGGAGGACGACGGGGAACGTCTTGGCGCCCTGGTAGTAAGAGTTGACGAGAGCGTCAAAGTACTGGATGCCAGGGGCAGACGGAATAGCGCGGACCCGGGGAGGGAGCACCTAGTGGCCGAGGCGACAGTTGCGCCCGTTTCAGATAACGAAAGTGTACGTCTCGGGGAAGACAAAGGGGCAGTTCAGGGACGTCGTCGAGGATCCCCTGGAGGAGTGTGTCGGGTACGTAACCAACCAGGATATGACGTGGAGGACGACCAGCAGGGAAGCGCACAAGCAAACGAGCAACACGCGAGAACCGACTTGGCGTGTGACATGGGGGGACCGTCGGAGCCATCCAATCACCTGACGCATAGTGCCGTGAACGGAAGAATGGTGGACATCATCTTGGACGGCAGGATACAGGAGAGGCCGTGCCGAGCACGAGTGAACACGAGTGCAGCGGTGGACGCGACTCGCGCGGATGTGGCGGGGTTTGTTGCCGGACCCATCGGAAGCAAGGTGGCTGCGAAGGTGCGCCAGAGAGGTCGGCGGACATGGTACCCAGTGAGCCGTTTCCAAGTGCGCAGGATGGCCCGTCAACACACCAGGAAGAAGGGCAACTGGACGAGGGACCGTCAAGACCGGCGGTACTGTTGCAGAATGGCATACATCGTCCTACCCGGACCAAGGGACACTATCCAACAGCGATACCTAGGATCGTGCCTCCTGGAGAAGAGGTTCGATGGGTGAGTCCACCAGGGCGCAAGGGAGATGCCGCAGTGATAGTGCTGGTCGGGACGACCAGCTCTGAGGAGGGAGCAGTGTCACCGCGCCCGCCGCATCTAACTGCCGACAACAGCAGTGTCACCCATCACATTATTGTCGGCACTACCGCAAAGGAGCCGAAGGAAACAGACAGAGAATGGCCGCATTGTTGGGGCGCTTGCCGAAAGAGAGAAAAGGATAGAGACTTCGGGAATCTTCTGCTTTGTATTTCACCGCAATAACTGAACTTTCCAGAATAGTGCCTGGGAGATATAAATAGCGGTAAAGTGCGACAGAAAGACAGACAGACGTATGTGAAGCGTTGAGTAGTCGTGCCGACGGAAAGAAGAGACGTATGCGAAGCGTTGAGGAGTCGTGCCGACGGAGAAAGGACAGTCTTGTGTTACGAATTCGGAGCCGTGCTGTGAGTGAATCGGAGAAGACTTTCTTGCTGTTGCAACGAGTGTAAAAAGTTACTGTTTACGGAAATAAAAGTGTATCTTTATCTAGACTACATCTGTCATCTTTACTTTACACCCACCAAAGTCACAATATAGAGGACATACTGTTAGTATTCCTTTGGGTTTAAATATTTCCCTACATGACTCACGAGAGTCCATGTTGAAAAGCAATCTAATGGCCTGTTTTTGTAATCTAAATAGCCTACCTATATGTTATAGCAGCACAAACCCAAATTTCTATTCCATATATTAAATATGGATAAATAACCCCATAATAAATAATTTTGAGCCCTTTTCCATCCAGAGTATTTTTGAAATCACGTAATAGACACATACCTTTGCTAACTTTGTCACTAATATAGTCTAATATAGTCCAGCCCATGTAAATTTTCTATCAAGAACTATTCCTAAAAATTTATGTTTGCTTGCATCATCAACATTGCAATTATTTACCGGTAAAGAAAAGTGAGTGGTATTAATATTACTCTGAGAATGCGACTAAGGTTGTTTTTGTCATATTATATGTAAGGTGGTTTTGTTGAAAGTAATTTATAATCAAATCAATAGATTGCAGTAACTTCTCCTTCAAATTTTCTATGTTTCTACCTTTACATATAGCTGTGGTGTCATCTGCATAAGCTGTTATATTTGTATTTTCTGATGTTGGTCTATCATTAACATATAATATAAATAATAGTGGTCCAAGCACCGACCCTTGTGGTACACCATAATTAACACACTTGAAATAAGACTGCACTTTCCTTAATGATTTTCCTCTTCTATCATATACTAAAGTTGACTGTCTTCTGTGTACCATGTATGATCTGAATAATTCCCCAGCCAAGCCTCTTATCCCATATGCCTTAAGTTTTTGTAGTAATAATCTATGTTTAATGCAATCAAAAACTTTAGAGAGATCGAAGAATAATGATCCTACTTTTTAATTTTTTTCCACATTTTCAATAACTGTGTGTATAAATTCACTAATTGCGGTAGCTGTTGATTGCCCCTTTCTAAACCCATGCTGAAAATTTACAATGATGTTATGTTTATCCAGAAAATCTAATAATCAAATTAGTAAGAGTCTCTCAAAGAGCTTTCCTATCTCTGATGTTAAGGTAATGGGTCTGTAGTTATTTGTCATTTTCATTACCTTTTTTATATAATGGACGTACTAGACTTTGTTTCAAACACTCTGGAAATTTGCCTTTTGCTATAGAGAAGTTTATTAAATGTTCAAGAGGATTGGCCAGAACATATTTACACTGTTTTAAAATAAACAAGTTAATTTCACTTATGGCTTTTTTGGCAGTTTAGTTATCAAGCTTATAGTCTCAGTTGTGGATGCTGGATAAATGAAAAATGATGATTTTATAGTATTTTTAAAAGATTGCCAGCAGAGCAATTTTCTGCAACACTAAGGAAACTATTATTTACAAAATTACATAATTGATTTGGTTCATTTACAACCTATGTTGACTTCTAAATTGTTATTTTCTTTTGTTTTAGATTTTGCTTCATTTATAAAATCCCATACAGTTTTACTAACATTCCCTGATTTACTTAGCTTTTCTTTGTAGTCTTTTGCTTTTAAATCTTCCAAGCCTTTTAGATATTTTTGCTTTATAATATTATATTTTGTTTTCTAGTAGATTTATGCAATTCATATAAATGTTTCATTTCATTTTTCAGTTTTATTACTTCTGTGGTGAATTTTACACGGCTATGGTTATTTATATACACCTTTTAGTCTTCATAGGGCAGCAAGCATTAAAATGAGCATTAAAAATATTATAAAACTTATTCCACTTTTAATCTACTGTTTTGACATTATACACTGAGTCCCAGTATTCTCTTTTCAAGACATCTACAAAATTTGTCGTCGGACCGTTAAACCCCACACACTCACTCACCCTACAAAATTATTAATACACAGTTCATTCAGGTCTCTAATAGTCTTAGTTTCATAGTAGGCTTGCCTATGGCAGTGTAAGCTCTTAAATTTCACATACTGGGCATAATGGCTCAGAGATTTGTGTTTATATTACTTATATTTACTACCCTATTATTCATGTTTGTTGCAATATGATCAATGATTGATGATGACTTTGTTTCCCTTGTAGAGTCTTGCACTAGATCCCTTATTTCATATGAATTAAATACTTCATTAAGTTTCTTATAATCTCCTTTCGTGTGGTTTAAATTTATGTTAAAATTGCCTGCCAGTATTAGCAATGTATGTTTAGGGTAAACTAGAGCTAGAATTTTGAGAGGTAGAACTGGAACTTAAAAATTCAATGCCACAACTGGGATTTGAACCACAGACCTTCCGCTTACCAGGTGGCTGCTCTAACCATTGAGCTATTGTGACAAACTGCCAGAATGGCATTAAATTCTCAAACTTTGCCCACACACGGCTTGTGTGTTTAAAAACACCAACAGTAAGTTTGTTGACATAAATAAATAATAATAGAGCTAGAATTTCTTCAAGGCAATCAGCAAAGTGTTCAGAAGTACTTAGTGACCTGTATATTCCTAGTAGTAAGAAAGATTTCTGTTTTTTATTTATTCTCGCATCTGCAACTTCAAAAGCATTTCCAACTGATAAGTCTATTTCATTTGCAGCAAGGATTAAAACCTCCCCTCCCTTACATTTAGTCCTAGCAAAGCTACTAACAATTTTGTAATCACTAATTTTACACAAATTTATTTGCTCTTTGTTCAGACCATGCTCTGTTACAACAGCTAGTTCTGCTTTTAGTTCATTTAGTAACTGTTCAAGGCTGCTATTTTGTTACTTAAATACTTGATGTTCAAATGCAACACTTGAAAAGTATTTGTCTTGGTTTGTTACACTACACATTTTACGTTCACTATCATTTTTATTATTATTTGAAGAATTTATAGCACATTCCCTAAGAAATGTTACACACTTTTGATCATTTATTTCCCCAACTGACTTAGTGGTATCCAATAACTTTACATCCACCATAGGGGTTGCTAGTTTTCCTTAATCACTGAAGAAATTACATTGTTCATTAGGATTCCAAACTTAAAAAAGCCTCTTCTATTTAAATGTATCCCATCCCTGTTGAAGTCACTGTCATGCAACCAGTAATTTCCATCCACCATCAAGCAATTTTGAACAGAGCACAACCAATCATGATCCTGATTTACATCCCTGACATACCTTGTACTTTTGCCTCTTCTAAGTAGTACACTGCTTACTATAATTTTGGTATCATTTGATTACTCCCTTATTTTGTTAACAAGGTCCATTGTCTCTCCTATTATATCTTCTGGTGACATAATAGGTGGTGCATCAGGTCTCAATTATTTGATCTCACATGCATTAACACTACATTGGGCTTAGTTTACTGTAAATTCATTTTTACTTTCTCTACTGGTAAGTAGGGGAAGTATTGTCTCCCACCCAAAAATTTGATGTCGAGATTTCACCGGAAATACATGTTTTGAGACACCCTGAATCCAAAAAAAGCATTTTTAGAAAAAGATCCATGGCCCCTTTGATATTAGGGTAGCCCTTTATTATGATTGCCTTTTACATGCACATTACACATGTTTACCTTTTCACTAATCTTATCCTGCTCCCACCCTTCAATTTTTATTTCTGCCTTCTTTCATTTCCCAACCCTATTCACTTATCCTCTTTCTCAACTTTTCTTATCAGCTTCACTCTTATAACTTTTATTCATCAGTTTACATTGTACACTTCACTATAATCTTCGCAAAAGTTAAAGGCATATGGAGGAGGGCCGTACTGCAGACTCCAGCGAATCTTAAGCTTACCCCTCCTACCAGCGCTGCCAAATGTGGTACACACATCTTATGTACAGAACCTCTGCTGGTACACACATTACACTTGGCAACAGTGCTCTGCTTGAGCATTGGTCAGCTTTCACATGCCTTTAACTTTGGCGAGCAGTATAATCTTCATTATCCCAATTACACTACTTCACTATAATCTCACTTTCACCATATATAAAAACCTACTTCCTCATTTATGGATTACCCAACCATTTTTTAAACCTTGTTACTCTCAGTGAAGTATCCCGTTCTTTCTATTTCTCCTGCTTAGTTCTCCCTTTCCCCCTCACTCTTACTGATATCCCTTCCTCTTGAATATCCACTGTTATCATCCCCCACCTTGGCTGTTTCCCTGCTTCTTTCATGCATCACATCCTACCATTTCCCCACCTTGCACTTTGCTCACGCTTGACCTTGATGCACTTGTTACTGGAACCACATGTGTTGCAAGATGTTTAGTTGCCTGTTCTGTGGTATTTCTTGCTGATGCTTGATCATTTCCCTGTCTTTCTTGATGCAATTACTGCTGGTCCTGCTCTGCCCTATCACTTGGTCCATTTCGCCTTTATTTCTTGCTTGTCTTTGCTGATTAATTAATTCCTTCATTTACACTCTTTGTGTATACATTAAGTCCTTGTTGATGTAAGTAGTTAATCCTCTCAATGTTTTTGCCTATTTTAGTACTTCTATAGCGGTTTGCGTGTTTGTGAACTTCAGAAGGATATTTCTTTTCCCTGGTATTTTGCCAATTCTAAAAGTGTCGTAAATCTCATAAGTTTCTAGATGTATTTCCAATCTGTTCACTAATGTATCCCTTAAATCCTGATATACTTCCTCCCCTCCCCACGTTTTTCTCCACACCTGAAATCACTACACTGTATTTTCTGCTTTTGTCTTCCATTCTTTCTAGTGTTCTTTTTAAGTTTTGAATTTCCAGTTTTAACATATCAACTTCTTTGTTTCCTCTATCGTATTTCATCCACGCTTTCTGAATCTCTCTGCCAGTCCTTTATCTCTTACTAAAACTGTTTTGTTTATATGCTCTTTAGTTACTATGTGACTTAATTCCTTTTTCCCCTTGGGCATGGGAGCTTCCTTCACTATACTGGTCACCTCTACTGCTAGATCTGTACTCTCAAGCTGGTATTTAATTTAATATCTTTCAAGGATGTGACACAAAGATATTGAACAAATTCCTCAATCCTAAATTACCCTTTACGTGGAAATTCTTTTGAAAATTTTGATTTTCTCAAAAATGGCTCTGATGATTTTGATTAAAATGGCATATGTTTAAGATATGTAGTGCTGTTTACTCTTGATGGCTTGCATAACTGGTAAACCACAAGAGATAGACTAAATCTTACTGTACAAAAAATGTAGATCTCGTTAAAGCTCACAACATATGCCAAATGTATTTTTTTTTTTTTTTTTTTTTTTTTTTTTTTTTTTTTTTTTTTTGTGGAGTGAACCATTTTAAAGATATTCAATATTATTTATGAGATTTTGCATTACTTATACTTTTCTCAAATGGAAGGTTGTTATTCACTTTTTTCTTTCTTGGCTGTGCAAAGTTAACGAAATTTCAAAGCTTTCATATGGCAACCAGCTTTAAAAGACTATCACTCAAAGTCTACTGCAGTCCTATATTCCCTTTACATCATAAGAAAATTAGCAATAACATAATTTCTGCAAATGTTTATCTCAACAATCATGAAGAAGATAGGGGGATATGAGTTTGTAAGAATAGTTAGTATAAAAATAGAGAAACTCATGTGAGTGCAACATATCAGATTTTTCTCTGTAATTTCACATAAAGTTATGATACAATTTGTGACTTGGCTTCTTTCAAAAGACACCTGAGCTACACACATAGTATTTATTCACAATTTAATTTCTGTGTATCTGATTCACCAACACTTTTATGACAGCATCACTCTTATTGAATTCATTTTACAATTTTAAATAAAAAAAATGTCAATATGTAACATGGGAATCCAAAGTTGTAAAAACATGAACCTATGAATAGGTAGTCTGCAGTATGAATCCTATAGGATTATTCTCACTGATAGGTTTACTCTGGGCCTTTCTCTTAGTTCTAATAAATGACAAATAAGTGTTGGTGCATCCCAAACTTAGGTCTGGAACATTTCCTTATCAAATATTTAACCCTGGAACACTAACCCTATTCCTATAGTACATAAACACTAAGCCTCGTAAAATTTACTAATGTTTATTTCTATTACAAAATACATTACTATTAGCTCACAAATGTTTATGCTTGCCTCATAAAATATTATCTTGACTCATTTAAACTGTTATGAGACAACAGAGACAGCTCTATCTCACCTCACTTACAACAATTTGTGCAGAGATTTGCCCTATGTTCTTTGCAGTATGCATGGCGACATTCTTTGCAGTACGTTGTTGTCATTCTTCTTTTTTTAGAAGGACATACATGACAAATGGTTCTCTTGCCATTGGCCTGTGGTTCTTGCGTTTGGGAGGGTGACTGTTCTGGAAGAATATCCTGTATCATTACCCGGAGGTGTGTTAGTAAACTGGGGGACTCCAGTCTCTTCGCCATCCACGGCATAGTGAGTTCCTCAGACAAGCGTATTAGAAAGTCCCTCCTTGCCAATTTGTGTGTCCCTTGGCGCTGATTATTGTGACTGTGGATAACCCAGGCATTTACGCAGCCAATATTAATGCCATAAAACATACACAGTGGCCATCGTCGCTTCTTTAGCCTGTCCAATAGGCGTCTGAACGAAGTGGATTGTATTTCTGCTTGGTGTACTGCATCTTGAATGACTAGCAGGTTTCGCAGACCAGCGATGTTTATTCTTCGCTTTCAGAATACTTTTTGGTGGCATCACATTATATAGACTTTCAGGTGGCGAAGAAATGTTGCCGTTCTCTTCACTTTCAAATGCGGAATTACTAGAATGTTCAGATTCTAACCTTCTACTTTTACGTCCACGTTGCCTAGTTAGAAGAGAATTTTCATCGCTGCTCATACACATATCAATATTTCATCCTGCCATATCTTCACCATCTGTATCAGTCATTATTACATCATCAGACTCCACATTATCAATTTTTTTGTCGGAGCTAAAAAATCAATCTCGGGGCTACTATCTTCTTCAAGAAGCATTACCATAATATTTTTTTCAAAATTTGGGTCGTCTGCACGCAGAATACTCATCTGAAACGATCGAAAGCAATGATTCAACTGCTTTCCTGAATTGTTATTACACGTCCTGCTTTCCTGAATTCAGATTATTACAAAAATAAATCTGCTTCCTTATGAAATTCTGGATACATGAACACATGTTTAGAACAGCTCACTTTCCACTTGCCAGCCAGATTATAAGTCTGAACTTACTGCGCATGCGCCGACAGTAGTTTCATAATCGCCCACTAGATTTCACTGCATGACTAGCAAACGATTTTCACATCTGCCAACATTGGTTTTTACACTATGCTACTTTTCGTTGCCAACACATTAAACACAAATGCACTCACTCGCGTCGTTGCCGCCACGGACATACACCGCTATCGCCTAGCGCAACTCCATACTATTGTTGTGGATTCTGTACATTATTTTTTTGCTCATTGTGTACATTATTTTGCTCTTATACTATTGTTGTGGATTCTGCACATTATTATTTTGCTCATTGTGTACATTATTTTGCTCTTGCTCACACAGATATATCGCTAGTGCGAATTATTGTGTACATTATCCTTATTGCCTTGTTACTGGGTCCACGATACGCTGGCTCGTTCTTTATTATTATATTATTTTATTATATTATTATTTTTATTATATTATTATTTTTTTAAATTTATTTATTAGGAGGAAACAAAAAAACAAATCATGAAGTTTACATTGAATTTAAACATTAACTTTGCGTGCCTTGATGATTTTCTTGTGATATTGTTGATCACCCAAAGCTAGCTGAAGGTTCTCAGGAACCTTATGATGATGATGATGATGATGATGATGATGGTGATGATGATGATGATGATTATTATTATTATTATTATTATTATTATTATTATTATTATTATTATTATTATTATTATTACATTTATATTATTATTTATATATAATACTATATATTATACTTATATTTATTATATTTATATTATAATATATTATTATTATATTTTTATTATTTTTATTATGTTTATTATTTATCATTCTTTTTTGTTTATTTATTTTTTATTTTATATTATTTTATTATATTATTATTATTATTTAATGCTATTATATTTATTATATTTAATATTATTATATTTTTATTATGTTTATTATTTATAGTTCTTTTTTTATTTATTTTATTTTATATTATTATTTTATTATTTAATGTTATTATATTTTTATTATGTTTACTATTTATCATTTTTTGTTTATTTTATTTTATATTGTTATTTTTAATGTTATTAGATTTATATTATATTTATTATATTATTATATTTATATTATTTTTATTATTTATCGTTCTTTTTTATTTATTTTATATTATATTATTTTATTGTATTATTATTTAATATTATATTATATACATATATATATAATATTTAATAGTATTATATTATATTTATATTATTTTTATTAATTATCGTTCTTTTTTATTTATTTTTATTTATTTTTTTATTTTTTTAATTTTCGAGTGGAGAAAAAATCCATTTACGGAGCTCCATGCACTGGGATGGCACAGAGGGGGGACTGTAGGCTTCGCCCTAGGGCACTACCCACTAAAAAAAGAGTCAACAGCATACTGCCGACTCCCGCAAAAACAATCAAACTTACTATTGGCAACAAACTCCTAGGGACATTCTGCTGTTGGCAGCGCTGCATTAACACAGCAACTTCGGCAACTTTCGTGACCATTCGTACACACTGCCGAGTGGGACTTTGTCGAAATTCTGACCAAGTGCTTGCGTAAGCTGTTCTAAACAATATCCGTAAAATTTACGACAAAGCACTTACTAACAATGCACTGTTGCATCCTATTTCGACAATGCACACCCACTGACAAAGCTCTTCAAAAGCTAGGAAGCTACTGAAAAGGAAATAATTGTGGCGCGAAAACTATAGGAGTAAAAGCAGGATTGCCAATCGTGTGTCGTAAAAATAACGAGGCTTAGCGTTCTAGGGTTAATTTCCTGTACAGTCACGTGTCATTGCATGTGATGCTTTGAGAACATGTAGGGAGGGAGAGAAAGGGAGAGAGAGGGAGGGAGGGAGGGAGAGAGAGAGGGAGGGAGGGAGGGAGAGAGGGAGGGAGAGAGGGAGGGAGAGAGAGAGAATGATAAATTCTATAAGATGATGAAGCTGACCATCCTTGAAACGCAAGCAGTCAGAATTAGCCCAGAGAAAATATGTAAAACATTTTAATATACAAGTCTTTTTAAAGGTAAGATCATCCCCTATGTTTATCTCTCTTGTATAAAGTGAACTATTTTGGGGAAAAAGTGTTTTACTTCAAAAATTGCTCTTATTTGCTAATGTTAACTTATAAACTTATATTCAGTGTATCCAACCTTGCCAATCCATTTCAAACAAGAAAAACCTCACACTAAACATTTAATAGCTCTAAAAGATCAAGAGGGTCACAAAAATAAGGGATCAGAATTGGCATAGAAATGGCTGTGTCTGTAAAATATACTTATAATATTGAATTTTCTTTTCAAATAATAGGATATTTACACAAAACAAGAGCCTTAGTACAGATTATAATGTTCCTACACTTAAAAGCAAGAATGTCAAAGTGTTATATTTTCCACTCTCTATCCACCCCCTCCCCCCCATTTCCAGACAGTGGGATGAGACAACAGATGTTGTCTGACTTAGCATATCTTTTACCTGTTTAACACCTCTTTTAGCAATTTAAATGAAATGGATGAAATGATGTTCAAATGAATCTATGGATCACAGAACTTAGGATTACTCTACATTTGTCTTGTCTTAGAAGTGTTTTGGACAAGGAAACTTTCACAAAGGGAGAGAAGAGGAGAGGGGAGAGAACATCAATAAAAAATAAAATATTTTATGAATCCCACACTTCATATTTAAGTTACACTCTTTTTAAAGATACACATTGATTATATGCATTACCTCCAATCTAAATACTCTTTGACTTTTATTCCAAAAATTAAAATATCAATTGTGAAGTAACAATTATGAGGCAACACAACACTGTGATGCAAAGCTACAATACAGCATGAAAAAAGATGGATATATCTAAGACATTACTGTGTGACTGTAGGACTACTAGTGAGAAAAGCACCTTAGCAATTTTTTTGGTACTCATGTGACTGTGATAGGAGGGTCAGGCAGTATGCTAAGTTGGAATACACTAGTCTTCTTCCATTTCTGGCAGTGAATCTGAAGCTGTTTCAATAAGAATCTGAATACGAGTCATCTCCTGCACTGATTATGCGACTGTCAATAGCATCATCCATTAATCCATAGATTCCCAATATGTTTCTTTATTTTCCTTAGAGGGTCAATATATTTTCCGCACTTGTCTCTTGAATATTCACGGAAAAGGTCCTCACAAAGTTCTAAAGGTTTTAGCAAATATTAAAGACTATAACTTTCACTTATCTTAATATCTACTGAATTCCAATGGAATTCAAGAACTTTCAGCGGATATTGTAAGTGAAGCTTATAGTCTCCAAGATTTGTTAAAACCTTTAGAATTGTATCGCTTCACTGTTAATAGCTTCAGTTTTTTCACAATATCCTCACAAAGTGTTTGTTTTACATTTGAAGTTCCATTAAATACATCTTGTGCAGCTTCTCCTTTTATTTTTCCACACCCCTACTGTATCGGGTTCAAATCAGCAACATATGGTGGAAGTCACAGTTCATCATGGTCATGTGCATTCAGCATCTGATTGGCTAAGTATGGTTTCTTCTCGGGCCAGATTTCGCTAATGCCATTAACCTTGGTTTTCCCATTGTGTTGTCAAATGGTACATTGCTGCACCTTAACCACTGCAAAACATCTTTCTTCAATGTTATTGGTAGCTTTTTATTTTTCTGCTTACTGTGAAACCTAGCATTGTCCATCGTAAGACAGAGTTATTGGACATAATAAGAATAATTTGTGTTTCCCAGCCATTTTGCTAAATTTGCAGCCTTCACATCACCATAATTACCTATTTTTTCTTCCATTTGAACATTAGCAGGGCATTTTTTGCAAATATGTTTTGTCCTCCTGCATGGACAATTCTTAATCTGGATCCTTTACCAATAAGCTTTATAACTCCCAATTCATTTGCATACTACCAATAAGAACCAACTGTGTGACAAACATTTATGTATGTTTCAATTCCGGACCACACCTGACTTACAGTCACAATTTTATGGGGTGCAAAGAAGATCTACCTCCACGCTGGTGCACCCTGGGCAATGCTCTGCGGCAAAATGGTCTACATTTTGACAAAAGCTCTGATTCCAGGCAAAGTAAATTTATATGTATAGATCACAAGTACATGGTTATCCAAATGCAAATCCAGAAATTTTTAGTAACATCTTCTCCTTTTACAAACCCATCGGGACATACAAAACAGCTTTTGATGCAGGAATTAAAGCCATACAATTAACACTAAATCAGCTCTTACTGCACCTTATAAAATTCTCAAAAATTGTCATTCTGAGCAATTCCAGATCAACCGTAGAAGCAAATGGTGCAATTGAACCTGTCATATCAGTGAAGATCCATGACTGTTGCAATGTCCTGAACAAACTCAAATGAGCTCAGAAGAAAGTAATATTACAATGCATTCCTGGACATTGTCAAACTTTTGGCAATGGTTAGGCAGACACATTAGCAAAGAAAGCTGCTATGCTTACTGTTTCAAATTAGAAGTATCATACCACTCCTCTGAATTCTATATTAAAAAACAGATGAGGAACAGTAACTTCCGAGCTTAAAATCCAACAACGCAGATATTGGAGGATGTCCATACATATGTAGTGGTTCTTTTATGGCGATTCTGCTGTAGCTATGAGTCTTATCAAGAGGGTGTTATGGGTATAAGCGGACAGATAATGGCGATAATTATTATACTTCCAATAAGTGTCCAATTTTTCACCAATTCAACTTAATTCTTATGAACTTACAACAATATAATAAATTATCTTTACTCTTTTACAAATATTGGCGCCATTAGGTCCCGAAACTATTCAAGACCTTTGTGGTTCTGTGTAAGCTAAATCCACATTGTACGTATCTTAGAATATTTACAAGATAATTGTGCATGATGAATATCTACACACAGTGTTCAATTAAACATCCTTCGGCAATACAATCCAATGTAGTTGGATTGCTGACAAAATCTCTTTGCATTCATCGGCATGAATATAAGTCCGTCTACCTCAACACATATATCATTAGTAATTAGTAATTCATTACCTCTCTAATGGGGTCATTATATATTTCCCTAGTTACGGGCATAGCAGCTGAGATCGACTATTTATCCTTGGTTCAATCACAATACATCGATCACGTGGCCATGATCGACCTTGAATACATTTCCCTTTGATATGCATAGCTTCGGGACACAGGTTCAGAAATATAACCTTGATATTTACATTATACAGGAATTTACAGAATACGGTGAGACAGAATATTAGAAGACCCCAAAAGAAAATCGTTTATGTGAATATTTGTTAAAAGTGTAATTTGTTTTTTGATATTGGTATGAGTTGGTTAAATGGCGAAAACGTGTTAAAAATGTTCATTGTTATGAACAACTAAGTTTGCCCATAGACGTCATAAATCTTTCCATATTTGATTTTAATATATATGTATAAATATTAGAAATATATGTGTTCCATAATAAAAGTAAGGGAGGATGATTAGGGATCGCTTCCCTAACAAGAAAGAACTATTTGATGGACGCATACGCGGATTTATATACGAAAAAGGCGGTGTCGCGTGAGGTGATGCCATAAACTGTCCATTCGCGTGTGTGTAATCAAGACATAGGGACGTATTGGTGTGACGTGTGGGTATGGAACTTTCACCAGACTTTCATCAAGCATTGGTTCCACTAAATGAGAAGGTGGAAGCATTTTAAATCATTTAGAATGGTGCTGAGAGGAATTATTTAATGTAAAATATCGATGAAGTGTTAATAAAATAATACATTGTGGTGAAGAAACATCGTGTGATTTTTCATTCCATCCGTAACCACACCCTGAGATCACAAAGATCTCAATAGCTCAAAGACACAACGTTATAATTACAAAAACTGCACCAACGGATACAACCTGACATATTAAATATTGATGTAAATTTTCTCATTAATTCATTTGGACATATAATTCCTGCCACACATAGCATACCTAACTGGCCAAGACAAGAAGCTGTTGTACAGTTTAGACTTCAAACTGGACATGGCCTTCTTGGAAAACACCTATACCACTTTGAAATATCACAAGTGCCCATCTGCAAGCTTTCTAACGTGGAGGATAACATAGACAGGGACCACCTAATGTGCTGCCTGGCTCTTCACAGAACATCCGAGACCAGGAAATACTGGGAAGACAGAATCAAGATGATGAATCAGATGGACAAATGTCAATTCTTGATATTAAAGAAAGAAAGAAATCCTCTAAATAGACTATTATTATTCTGTTCTTAAAATATAACAAATATTTAGAGACTATGAGCTTCACTTATTTTAGTATTTGCTGCAAGTTCTTGTAATTAAACACAGACTATAGTTTTGTGATAAGTCTATCACATCCACAGTGCTACTCTTGTTTATACTGGATGCCATCATTACGAATGCTAAATTATTTAATATTTCATGTTTAACCTTTCAGCTGAATAATTCAGATCAAGTATACTCCACTGAATTCAACAAGAATAAAGGAGACATACATTACCTTTTGAGTACATTTTGCACGTAAAATGGCACGATCCTGACTTTCCTCATATAGAAGAATCCTCAGATTTTGAGATCCCTCCAACTCAATAATGAACTGCTCATTCCAGTGTGGGGCTGCAGAATTGCACACCAACTTTGACTTGGCTTTGCGGAAATAATGTCCATACGAGTCCACCTCCACACACACAAAAAGATCTGAAAAATTGTGCAATTTCTTTATTTTTCTTTTTTTGTATTTTCACAGATTTTCAGACATTCTAAATGAAAAGGAAATGGAAACCTGAGAAAGAAGAGGGATAAGAAGAGAAAATAAAAACATAAGAAGCAACAGATCATGCACAAGTTGTTGATTTGTAATAGAAATACAAATAAATTGTTTGAATTTAACAGAGGGGGGAAAATCCCATAAATATAGCATAAAATCATTGAGAAAATGTAACACAGATGAGCACTACAATAGAAGATGAGAGTGCTTCAGAGAGAAATTTAATTATGGAAAACATGTTATCATTAATCCCTTTAATGATATGAATGCCATGACATCCTGTGCAAAACTTTTAAATAATCAGTTTAACGTACTGCCAATAATGCCAATGCACTTGGCTTAGTTACAAGGATTTACAGCCATGTGGTCTAAGGAATGCAAAGATCACAGGATTGAATCCCAGTAAAATGTATGTTCTGCATTTCAATACAAACTGTGGTAAAGGATGGGGAGGACCTAACTGAAGCATCAGTGAGAAGTCATGCAAATGATTCTTTTATTTTAGACCACTACAATAAAAGAAGTGAACATATCAAAGAGAAATTCAATTATGGAATACTGTGTTATTACTAAATTAAATTTTATTGAGTTATAGTAAATTTGACAAATCATTCTAAAGTAAGAACAAATTAGAAACTAAAAACTTCACTTATCTTAGTAATGTTATTTTGTTATTTTTTCAAACACTGACTCGAGTTTTGAGTTGACTCCAACTCATTCTCAAAGCTGACTCGAGTTTTGAGTTGACTCCAACTCATTCTCAAAGCTGACTCGAAACTCGAGTCAGTGTTTGAAAAAATAACTTGCAACATTACTAAGATAAGTGAAGTTTTTAGTTTCTAATTTGTTCTTACTTTAGAATCTTGTTGCTTCACTGTTAATAGCTTCAATTTCCTTAATTGACAAATCATATTTGTTACATCCATAAAATAATTTAATAATACCAATTTATTAAAAGTATTAACAATGATGCTAATATGTAAATCTCATACATATGTATGACATATATTCTGTGAATGCATTGCAATGGAGACTCAACAATTTTGTAAGGTGCAAACATGGTATTATGCCTGTAACATCCATGTGGAATCTGATTAATTAAATCTTGGAACTAGAATTGTAAGACATTACTTGTCACTAATAGAGGTAATTTATTAGAGTGCAACCCACTGCATTTTACAATATTTTTTTAATCTAACCCTGCATCTTCAATACCACACCTCAGAAAAGATCTCACACTGGCTCCTAATTGCAACTAAAAGAAATTGTGTTCCAGACACATGCTCACCTAAGACTATGTTTCACAGTTCATAAATTTAAATGTAATTACTTTAAAATATACAATGCAAATAAGTATAATTATAAATGTGTATTTGAGTCTGAAAAACTAATGTCTTACACATTATAATATGTGGCCAGGGTTACAGTAATAAATATGATTTGTTTATCATTTGGCATTAAACTAACCTGCTGGTTGATCTAAACCCTGCAACTCCCTCAGCATCAAGTGCAGATCTCCTACCAAGAGTGACTCATCTCGACCAGTTCGCAATAAGTATGAGCCCATATTAGTTTTCAGAAATGTCCTGCATGCTGTGATCCAGGCCTGCAGCTCATACATGCTTACCGTGTTGGTGCCCCCCGGACTAGGTAGTTGGCAAGACTGTAACAGTGTTACAAAATATAATGCTAAGCAGTTGTTTTCTACACGGGAACATTTTTAAACTCTGCACATAAAATACAAAATACTTTTTGGGTAAGCAAATTACTTCGGTAAAAAATATTGGTATATTCAGTATTTCAATAACAAATAAGAGTCAAACCCATTGTTATGGTTATTTTTGCCTTCTACTTCTAGTAACATTTTGAACCCATGCAATAGGTTGATGAATTCAAGGCTGAATATTGATTACCTGTAAAGCATGAATTGCTTCAATCCATTGTGTTCGCTCAAATTCAGATGACAGAAAGAAGGTGTATGTACGAGCTGCTGAACGGTTTCCTACACGGAACACCAAGTTTGGTGATGCAAGTACCAACTGAGCTTCCAGATCTGCCAGTTTTTTGCGCTGCTTGTCGGATCTGCTTCCTAATCGTAAACGCTGTAAAGACATTAATTTTTTATAAGCCATTTCATTTTGTATACGATTGATGGAAGCATTTAAAACAGTAAAACCTGTCAAATGGTATGAGTAGGATGATTCCACTTTAGTTACACTTACTTACTTTTGGACAATTATTTTGACGTCAACTGCTGCCATCATCTACTGTATGCCTACTGACATCAAGGCTGGAATCCTTCTTTGAACTCCTCCTGCTACTGCCCTCTCTTTTAATTGTAAACTACTTGATACCGGTGGCATTTCGAAGTTCATTGCTTTCTGTGTATCTTTGGTTATAAATATTTTTTTTTCACACATTAAGTTTTGCATTGGTTTTTGCCTGTTTTATAAGTTTTATTTCTGATTTTATGTCATGCTTCACCAACCAAAAGTGATGAGCTACTGTTGATTTATCCATTGTTTCAATTTTATATTTCTTAGGGGTTATGTAGGTTTCTTTTTATTTGAACTACGTATGTATGCATGCGTTTTAGTATGTGCGTGTGTGTGCGCGTGTGTGTTTGGTACAATATTTGTTGTTCTTTTACAATTTTGTTGCAGTGAGCACAACTGCTATTTGTAATTTTTTAATTATCTCAGGCGTTTTGGGTCAGGTTGATTGTGTTTGGATTTGGGTTTCCTAACTACACAGGATTTTAACACATAGTTAACACAACTCTAGATCTCATTCTTCTCACAGTAATTACAACACATATGAATTATCACACTTTCATAATAATACTACTTTTACATTTATATTTTCTTCTATTTAATGTTCTGAAGGCGTAGATAATTGCCAATGTTTCACAAATTTCTTCTGATTGACACAGAACACAAGTTCAACTTCTCTACAAAATGCCATCTTATTTATCCAACTTGGCAACGTAGCTTTTCACTGTTGCCTTTTCCATGATGTCATGCAATTATGTCACATACACCATTTACTTATATTTACCCACACACAGCACTTTACTTGTTCACATTTTCATCAATCATGACAACCAATATACTTTTTCTACAATGAACATAAATAAAAATTAACTAACAGTTTCAGTACGTATGTACAGTCTTGACTTCAGTAGGTATACACCAAATGATAGTTGCAGTTGCCATCAAAACAATTGTCCAAAAAATAACAATCTAGTAAGTGAAACTAAAGTGTAATCATTCTACCCATAAATTTAAACCAATAAGTAATTTTATGTTCCTGTCTCTTCAAACAATGCTCCTTATTTGTAGAGCAGGTGTAAATGAAATTTATAATCAGGTTCTAAAAAAGATGGAGGGTATTATAGGATTTTCAACTTTTAACATGGATTAATTACATTTGCATTTACAGAAAAAGAAAACCACATACATGTAACTCATATTCATGTGGCAGTTAATTGTCACAAGATCAATTACAACATCAGGTGACAAATTATTTCTCCTTTCATTAATAATAATGAGACCTGACCTGAAAAGCTGTTCATTAGGGGACCTTGTGGCAGAAATAGAACACATTTGCCAGTGAGAAAGGTTTAAGTAAAGTACCTGTATGATCTTTCCACCGTGTTAATGTATCTTTTATCATTCTCTGCATTAAGATGTTGTCTGCTTGTATTTTAAAATTCATGGCCAGGTGAACATTCTTCTTTATGTGTATTTTTTTCCAAATTAGCAGTTCAGCTGTTGTTTTTAAATGTTTTTATAATTTGATATCCTGTTCTATGGTGTGCTGAGTTGACCACAAGTGATAGACTAGAGCTGATTTGTTAATTGGCTTAAGTTCTATGTTCCTTAAGCCTAGGTTTTTAGGTTCCTTTTTGTTTGGGCAATGTATATTTTTGGGCAAACTTAGCATTTTATTTGGTACCATCAAATTTTAAAGTGGTTGGTACTGTGCCTTTTAATGGATGGTTTAGCAGGTTTCTCAGGTTGAATTTGTTGTAATGGGCTAGCTAAATGTTATGCTAGAGACCTGCACAGGCCGACATTCTTAGGTTCGGCCTGGCCCAGCCCGGCCCAGACTCAACCAAGCCCAAGCCCGGCCCGATTATTTAATTTTATAATGATTGTGACATTATTATTGTTATTATTGTCACTATTATTTGTAACCTTTCAGCAAAATAATCATACAGAATTCCTAGTAATGGAATGCTGTGATAATTATGCTATCCTCGGAAAAATATATAATACATTATTTTGTTTCTCTTAATTTTCAAGCCCGGGCCCGGCCCAAGCCCGACAAACATTTTCCAAATTAGGCTCGGCCTGAGCCCATGCAGACCCCTATGTTATGCATCTGGAACAGTTTTCAGAATTTGTTGTGCACCTTTGGGTGGAATGTGAATCTGCTGCATGTGGGTATTGCGTGGATCTGTTGTTCAGTGTTGTGATGTCTTATCTGTTTTTATATATTGTATTTTCTTATGAGCCTGTTCACTAGATCTTTTTTGAATCTGTTTCTTTGTTGCTACTGTGTTGATGTGTTGTTCTTTTTTAAATTCTTCATCTGTCATGGGGCACAACAATGAAACAGCTTTTGGCATTTACAGAAAACCCTCTCATACAGACAGCTACATCGGGGAAAACTCAACTCAAAGCCACATCAACATGCTATACTTCACAGTTTAATACACAGGTTAATCACACCACTGACAGATGAAGAATTTAAAAAACACCAACACATCAAGACAGGAGCAATAAAAAGTCTGTGTTGCACCCACATGACTTTCTCTACTCTTGTACAAACCATTCTTACATTCTTTGTGCTAGTTGAGAAACATTTTCAGAGATTAGCTTATTGTTTATTTTCTTGTAGGTACAAAGGGAATATGGGAATACAGTAGGGTTTGAGTGATAGTCAAATCTTTTAAACCTTTGAGGCTCCATTCCCTTTGCATGGTTAAAATATGAAAAAATGAATCACGATCTTCCATTAGATGAAAGTTTTAAGTTTTCCAAAACTGACACAAACAACAAGGAATATCTCTGAAATAGTTCACTCTAAAAAAAAAGTATTTAGACATAAATTGTGTGAGAGGGGTGTGGGCAAAGTTTGAGAGGTAGAACCGGAACTTAAAAATGCAATGCCACAACTGGGATTTGAACCACAGACCTTCCGCTTACTGGGCGGACGCTTTAACCACTGAGCTATTGTGACAAACTGCCAGAATGGCATTAAATTCTCAAACCAGTTCGTATTTCTCCTGGTAAACCACAAAGGCAGTCTCACATCAGAGACAAATTACCCCAATGGTGACTTACTATTGTAAGTACTTTATATCCCAGGATTAAATAACCTTCAGATGGTAATTATTATTTATTTATGCCAACAAACTTACTGTTGGTGTTTTTAAACACACAAGCCGTGTGTGGGCAAAGTTTGAGAGGTAGAACCGGAACTTAAAAATTCAATGCCACAACTGGGATTTGAACCACAGACCTTCCGCTTACCGGGCGGACGCTCTAACCACTGAGCTATTGTGACAAACTGCCAGAATGGCATTAAATTCTCAAACCAGTTCGTATTTCTGCTGGTAAACCACAAAGGCAGTCTCACATCAGTTTGTCATAATAGCTCAGTGGTTAGAGCGTCCGCCCGGTAAGCGGAAGGTCTGTGGTTCAAATCCCAGTTGTGGCATTGAATTTTTAAGTTCCAGTTCTACCTCTCAAACTTTGCCCACACACGGCTTGTGTGTTTAAAAACACCAACAGTAAGTTTGTTGGCATAAATAAATAATAATTACCATCTGAAGGTTATTTAATCCTGGGATATAAAGTACTTACAATAGTAAGTCACCATTGGGGTAATTTGTCTCTGATGTGAGACTGCCTTTGTGGTTTACCAGGAGAAATACGAACTGGTTTGAGAATTTAATGCCATTCTGGCAGTTTGTCACAATATCTCAGTGGTTAGAGCGTCCGCCCGGTAAGCAGAAGGTCTGTGGTTCAAATCCCAGTTGTGGCATTGAATTTTTAAATTCCGGTTCTACCTCTCAAACTTTGCCCACACACGGCTTGTGTGTTTAAAAACACCAACAGTAAGTTTGTTGGCATAAATAAATAATAAATTGTGTGTTTTACCAAGATCTACATTTTTTTGTACTATAAGATTTTGTCTATCTCTTATGGTTTGCCAGTCATGCAAAAGCCATCATGAGTAAACAGGACTACATTGGCATAGCCAGAGAATTCAAAATATACATTTCATTTCTCATAAAAAAATAGCTTAAACATCTGGCATTTTAATCAAAATCATTAAGAACCATTTTCAAAAAACTCAAAATTTTCGAAAAATTTTCCAGTAAAGGGTAGTTTAGGGTGGGGGAATTTTTTTCAAACTCTTCCTGTAGTATCCTTATAAGATATTAAACTTAAATACTAACTTTGGTTTTTAACCGCTTTTTTGTTTTGGAGTTTGCTGTTCACAGACTGACAAATAGACGACACACACAGACCTTTTTCTAAAAAATGCTTTTCTTGGATTCAGGGGCCTCAAAACATATTTCCGGTGAAATCTTGACATCCAATTTTTGGGTGGAATACAATATTTCCTCTACTTACTATACGTAACAGAGAAAGTAAAAATGGATTCAAAACAGATATAGTGGGCAGACTCATAAGAAAATACAAAAGACAAAAACAAATAAAAAATCATGACACTTAACACTGGATTCAACCCACATACAGCAAATTCACATTTCATCCAAAGATGCACAACAAATTCCAAAAACTGTTCCAGGATCATAACATTAAGCTAACCCATTATAATAAATTCAACCTGAGAAACCTGCTAAAACATCCATTAAAAGGCACAATACCGACCACTTTAAAATCTGGTGTGTACCAACTAAATTGGAAAATTGCCCAAAAATATACATAGGCCAAGCTATAAGGAATCTAGAAACAAGACTTAAGGAGCACAAAACAAATTGATAAATCAGCCATAGCCCATCACTTCTGTTCAACCCAGCTCTCCACAAAACATATCAAATTATTAAAACATGTAAAAGAACAGCTGAATTGATAATTTGGGAAAAAATGTACATAAACAAGAATGTTCACCTATCATGAATTTTGAAATACTAGCAGACGATGTCCTGAAGTTTACATCTCCAGCAACCCAGATAGCAGCACAGTCACAACCACAACAAATTCTTTCTCTTCAAGCGCCAGTCGAGAAACTGCTGATAATAAACATGGTTTGGATAAAACATAAGCGAGTGAAACTTAAAGTGTCTATAGGTCAACTCAAATACTTCAAATCACATTTAAATAATTGTTAATGAATACTACAAATAATAAGGGCCACCTTAACATTTTGTCACACATGCCTCTTATTAGCGTTATGTTTAGGTCTTTGGCTGATGGAAAGCAAGCATAATAATCTTTCTCAATCCATAAACAGCTAATTCATATTAGTTTTCTTTATCTTTTTCACAATATCAAATTTACAATTTTATACTCATACCCTATAACTGTGTGCTAACAGCTTGCATATTGTATTTTATTTGCAATTCTTTTTGTCAAATTTCGTTGATAGCATACACAATGACTTCTTTTCTTCTGTGTTCTGTATTTTATGGTATGTCCATTGTTAATTCTGTTTATTTTATCAATTTCTGAAGTGAAATAACATAACTTAATTTCTTCTTTGTTGGTATTATTAATCCCTGGGAAATACATAGTCAAAATTTAGTTTTATATTCCCTGCATCATGCATCCTTTATCATGATGGAATAATATTTCTACACTTATAATTTTTTTTAATCGTTTCAGGCCATCTACGGACCATGTTCCACGACCCATTGCATTTATATTCATTTCTTCTTTTCTTTTTCCTTTCTATCTTTCAAATATTTCTTCATTCTGTCACTATGATTTTTTCTTCTTTCTTCTGTCCATTGTTTTCTTCTTTTTTTCCAATTAGAAACCTTTGAAATTTTGTATTCACTTTCTTAACTTTGCTCTATCCTGTATCATTTCTTCTGGTAATTCAATTTCATTTAAGTCTTGGTTACCATTCTTACTTTTGCATATACAAGGCCTGTCTAAAAGGTATTTGACCTTAATTTTTGCCACACAAAGTAGTGATGCTATTGCAGTGCCACTGTGCATGGTCGCAGAAGGAACCTCAATGCGCATGCTTGAATTTTCTTACCACATTCATGTGTGTCAGTCGCAGGCTGCAGGTCGCCAAGTGATGTTATAAGTATTAGTTGGATTTACTTTTCTCACAAGATGACTAAACAAACTGAGCAAAGATACTGCATCAAATTTTGTCAAAAACTAGGCGATTCTCAAAAAGAAACAACTTGTAAAATTCAGTGGGCATTTCGAGATGATTCTATGGGGTAACACAAATTAAAGAGTGGTTCAACTGATTAAAAAATGGCCACACTTTAATGGAGAGTAATTATACATTTTGTTTAACAGTGATGTCAACTGCCAGGATCACATAAGCGTTACCCAATGCACTGGAATTTCGTCCCACAGGAGATCTTTTACATGACGGAAAATCTAGTGACATGGAGCTGTCACTTTTAAGCACACTTAAAAACCATCGGTGTGGGCCAGATTTGAACCAGCGACCTTGGGTTCAATAGGCCAGCATCTAACCGAGCTACCCAGACCAACTCAATGTAGAGTGATGAGCATCCTGGGAGACCACAAACTGCTCGAAATGCTGCTATTGTTGAGAAAGTGAGAGATCTAATACTGGGAGATCTATGTTTGATCATATGAGAGGTTGAAGAAGATGGGATCAGCAAATATTCCGCACTTGCAATTTTGTGTGATGCAGTTTGGCGGAAAAGACCAGACCTCTGGAGGGCAAAAACCTGGCAGTGGCATGCTCCAACAACAATGATCCAGCACATGAACTTCCAGTCACCTCCCAACCTCCCTACTCTATGGACATGTAGAATCTTGCAACTTCTGGTTGTTTCCAAAGCTGAAGACGCCATTGAAAAGCTCCCATTTTGAGAGCAGAGAAGAGATAGTGAGGAATGTGACGGTGGAATAGAAAGCCATCCCAGAAGAAGCTTTCCAGAATTGTTTTCAGAAGTGGAAGGAGCAGTGGGCTAAATGTGTGAACGTGCAAAGGGACTTCTTTGAAGGGGATTAGGGTCCCAAACCCATCAGGTAAATAATCTATTTTTCCTGGTCACAGGTAGGATACTCATAGACATACCTCGTATGCTTAAAAATTTCTTTTATGTATATTATTATCCATCCTCATTAAGTGACCGAATCATCTTACTCTTCTTTTCCTGATTGTATCTGAAATCTTTTCACATTCTTTACTTTTACTTCACAGGTAAGAGTCCTGAGTCTAAACTCTCCTTTTTCAATTTCAGTTGGACCTAAGATTTTCCTTAAAATTTTTCTTTCCTTTTCTAGTGCTTCTATTTCTACTGTTTGAGACAGAATATTAAAAGACCCCAAAAGAAAATCGTTTATGTGAATATTTGTTAAGAGTGTAATTTGTTTTTGATGTTGGTATGAGTTGGTTAAATGACGAAAACGTATTACTAATGTTCATTGTTACAAACAATTAAGTTTGTTTAAAGACGTCATAAATATTTCCATATTTAATTTTAATATATATGTATAAATAAAAGAATTATATGTGTTTAATATTGAAAGCGAAGGGAGAATGGCTAAGGATCGCTTCCTTAACAATGCGGGAACTATTTGATGAACGCATACGCGGATGTACACAAAAGGAAGTGTAATGCGTCGCCAATTGTCTAGTCAGTAGCATCTATGTGTTTGGAGTAGATGGACATATTTTTATGTGTGCGCGTCATAAAATAGTGAAAGTAAATTTACTAAGTGTTTAAAGACCGTGAATTTGTGTAAAATAAGTGAAACATTAGCTAACTTTAATAAGTTAGTTAATACAAAGTGCGCGATTAAATAAAAGGACGTAAAATAGACGAAGTGTAAAGTGATAGAAAACACTTTTAGCGAAATATCCCTAAATTTTTAGACATTAAATCCCGGCGATGCTAGGGAAGTCGATCCACTGAAATAAAAGACTTACTACTGTAATACGATTTAAATACTGTGAACAAGGTGCGAATAAAATATTTCACCAAAGTTAAATCCGAGTGTATGTTCATTCCATCCAGTACCACGACCCGAGATTACGAAAGAGTCAAAAGCTCATCAACATCACCTCATATAATATATAAAAACAGAACCATGTTTTAAAGGAAAGCATACACTCTGTAGCATATAGACATTCTAGCATGATTACCATGTTACAGTGCCTGAGTTTGGTTTTATTAGAGATGTTTTTCTTACTGTAAATATCCTCAGTTAATTGATATGAAAATTCCATTTTTCTCAATCTTACTTTATTTGCTTCTTTGTCCACTCCATTAGTTTGAACTATTTGATACTTGAATTTATCAACCTTATTTGTTCTCCCATACTTTGTTGCTGATAGTTTTGGTGCTTCTTTGATATTTGTCATAAATGTTGTTTCTAAAAATGATACTTTGAGTCCAACTTTCTCTGCAGTTTCCTTCAGAAGATAATCTGTTCAATTGCTGTTTCCACATTTTCAGCATGGATTGCAATATCATTGGTGAAGTGAGGCAGGATAAAGCCTCTGAGCCTGGATAAATTCTAATTTGTACACTGTTTGATCAGGGTTCATTTAATGTGTGTCCATGGAAATGCTAATCATGTACGGGTAAATGATGTATTCATGACATAATATTTCATTCATATATACAGTCTCTGGTCAAGTGGAATTCAGGGGCTGAGAAACAAATGCACAGTTTTAGAGGGAACTGTTCAGTCATTGCAGGGGCATGATCCACCTTTTGCATTGTTGTTGTTAGCTAATGCTGGATTTCTGACAATGAAGTCATTAATCCTCTTGCTCTCCAATATTTTTCACTGATGATATTGAAGAGAGCAATGGCAGTAATAATAACCGCTTTTTAGAGAGCACCATATTTTTAAAAATTGACCAGGTCCCACCGAGACATGAACTCGGATCGCTGGATTCAGAGTCCAGAGTGCTAACCATTACACCTTTTGCATTGTTGGAAGCTGCAAAACACATGTTAATTTAAGATGCATCAGAATGCGCCAAACAGTAGACAATGAAGAGGAAACAAGCTGAACGTTGCACATGGAAGCACAGCATATAAATACCCTAAAATTTGTGATCCAAGTCAGTCAGTCCAAGAACGCAAACAGAGGCGAGACCTGTGTTACCCACGTTATAAGTTGCCACAAGATTTGCTCACGGATTGTGTGTAGTGCCGAAAGACTGTACTAGCCATGAATTCTGAGATAAAGTGAAAAAACACCATAAAAATTGTATGGATTGCTGAACTTTAAAGGCACAAAGTGTTAAAATACAAAGTAAATTCAGTTTAAAGTTTAGCATTGCTGCTTTTCTTCACTCCTCAATTCTCCACTTCGCACACCCGGAGATCAATGACCACCTATTAAAGAAAATATAGACAGAGTCCATATTCTAGCTGAGCACTGCCAACAATAGCCACTTCAAACATCAACAAGATGCCAAAGGAAATGTTGGATAAAGCAGTATCGTCCAGAGAACTACAAAACAGGTACAGTGTTTATTTCATCCCTGGTAGTGAGAATAACAGCAACAGAAGGGTAAGCAATTTATGCCTATCCCGTTGTATTTTCATCCTAAACTAATCAGATGGTAGATTTTCTTTTCTTGCAGTTTTTTCTGCCATACTGTTATTACTTTTTCCAGGACACAAATGAATAGAATTGGGGAGAGCCCATCTCCTTGTCTTACACCCATATTAATTTGATATTCCTGATATTTCACTCATAAATTTTACTTTGGACTTGGTGTCTGTCAGAGTGTCTCTAATTATATTAATTACATTTCAATGAACTCCAAATTCTTCCAGTTCTGCACCCTTAATTAATAATAATAATAATAATAATAATAATAATAATAATAATAATAATAATAATAATAATAATAATAATAATAATAATAATAATAATAATAATAATAATAATAATAATAATAATAATAATAATAATAATAATAATAATAATAATAATAATAATAATAATAATAATAATAATAATAATAATAATAATAATAATAATAATAATAATAATAATAATAATAATAATAATAATAATAATAATAATAATAATAATAATAAAAATGATGATGATGATAATGATGATGATAATAATAATATTTATTGTGAATAGATTTGCTTACATATTTCTGACAATGTCCATGTTACAGTCTTAAATTTGCAGAGTGCTTTATATAAAATTAATCCATTGAAAAATTTTTTATAGTTTCTCTATATTGTATAAACATCTATTGATAAGGTACATTTTTAGATTTGTTTTAAATTTGGATCCTCTTACTAATTTATGACATTTGAGAGTTTATTGTATAAAATTAGGCCTTGACTAATTACCTTTCCGTCTGATATTTTCTTACTAAAACCTCTTCTAAAACAATGAGTATTATGTCTAATATAAAGAAGGTCGGTTGTTATTGATGAATACATCTTTACACGTATCAGTGAGTTTTAAATTGTACATTATTCTTACGCATTTCTTTTGTATTATAAACAGTAGTAGTTGTTAGTTAATGTTAGATTTCTGACAATGAAGTCATTAATCCTCTTGCCCTCCAATATTTTTCACCGATGGATGGGGTGCTAGAAGTGGCCGGGCATATTTGAAGGTGGTCTCGGTCCATTTCCTCTTGCAGATCACATAGAGGACAGAGTGGTGAAGAATATATCCCAATTCTGTTTAAATGTTTTGCCAGACAATCATGTCCTGTAATCAACCTGAAGGTTGCAACTGCTGTTTTTCGAGGATACTCAGGAATTACTGTTTGAATGTTTGGTAGTTCCCATCTTTTATTTTTTGATTTTTCATAGTAATATATATCCCAATTCTGTTTAAATGTTTTGCCAGACAATCATGTCCTGTAATCAACCTGAAGGTTCCAACTGCCATTTTTCGAGGATACTCAGGAATTACTGTTTGAATGTTTGGTAGTTCCCATCTTTTATTTTTTGATTTTTCATAGTAATATTTTGCAATAATTTTTTTGAATTCAGAGTTGACTAATCTTTTAGCTGCATAAAATGGTAGATTAACTGTAGATTTCTGCACATTGCCGGTATCCTTTTTAGCAAGAAAATCAGCTTTCTCATTACCACTCAGTGTTTTTGAAGTGTGGTTAGATGGGTAAGGATTTTCCAATATTCTATAATTGTTTGGTTTTTTGGTGACAACTTGGAAGTAATTGCTACAATTGCCGCCCTGGAATCTGAGAGAATAACTGCTTGATGAAAATGTGAAATTCTATACAAAAGATTTTGTAGGGCCATTCGAATTGCTTCAATTTCTCCATCAGAGTTTGTAGTTCCATAACTTAAAGATTTGTAATAGGAAAAGAGGTGACACGTGACTCCAGCCCCTGCTCCATCTTGGTATGATATCAATGATCCATCAGTATAAATATGGAGCCATTTGTGTTCTGGAAATCTAGTATGGATTGACTCTAATCTTATATATTTAAACGAGCAATTCTTGTATATATATATTTATTCCGCGCAACTTGGAAACGGCTCTAACGATTTCGATCAAATTTTGTATTCAGATAGAGTTTTGCTTTTTAAGTTCATCTATATACGTGTAATTCCCGAAAAAACACGATTTTATATAAAAAATTACATTTTTTATTCTCGCTTCTACAGTGCAATTCTTGTATATATATTCCCGGTATTTCAGAATAAGCTCTAAAGATTTGGTTAAATTTTTGTATACATGCATATTACATTCACAGTGTTTTCTCTACTCACTTTTAGGTAACACATTCACATCCCTTTCTCTAATCAGTCTTCTATAAACAATTTTCCATAACAAACGTGATTTTGCACCGGAAAACACTTTTATCCCCACTTTTAAAATAAGTCAAACCATGTTCTGTATGTTTGAAACAGAAGTGCTATTACATTCACACTGTTTTCTCCTCTCACTATTAGGTGATACATTCACATTTCTTTCTCTACTCACTCTTCTACAAATAAGTCATGCAATTTTCTGTATGTTTGAAATAGAGATGCTGCATATTACATTCACAGTGGTGTCTCCTCTCACTATTAGGTGATACATTCACATCTCTTTCTCTACTCACTCTTCTACAAATAAGTCATGCAATTTTCTGTATGTTTGAAATAGAAATGCTACATATTACATTCACACTGTTTTCTCTTCTCACTATTAGGTAACACATTCACATCTCTTTCTCTACTCACTCTTCTACAAAGAAGTCACACAATTTTCTGTATGTTTGAAATAGAAATGCTACATATTATATTCATACTGTTTTGTCTACTTGCTTTTGGGTAACACATTCATAACTGTTTCCCTACTTACTCCTCTAGAAATAAGTCATACAATTTTGTGCATGTTTGATATAGAAATGCTGCATGTTACATTCACAGTGTTTACTCTACTCACTTTTAGGTAATACCTTCACATGTCTTTCTCCACTCACTCTTCTACAAACAATTCATATCATCTATACAACTTGAATGTTTCTATATATTTGTAACTGTTAATCTCGAAAACCGCTTAACCGATCGCGGAATTCGGCACGTATATGTATTTTTTTCATGGAGAGTTTTTATGGTAACAATTTTACTACACAATATATTACTTTCAAATGCGTTTTTAATCACTTTTCTTTTACGTAGCACATTCATGTATCCTCTATTTACCCTTCAACATACAATTCATATAAGATTCTAAGATTGAAATATAAATGCAGCGTATTACATTCACACGATTCCCTCTACTAATTCTTCCTTTACGAGACACAATCAGTCTTCTTTCGCTATTCGCCCTTCAACATATAATTCATACAATTTGATATATGTTTGAAACAAATACAACGTATTACATTCATACTACTTTCTCTACTCACTTTTGTTTTACGTAACAATTCATATGGTATTCCCTATGATTTATCAACTTCATACATACCAACGCCTATACATATCTTATGTTGAAGAGTGATTAAATTCCAAAACAGGTTGACCGATCGCCATGAAAAGTGACATAGCTAATTTTTTTTCATGGCGAAGGTTTTTATGCAATCCATTTTACCACGCAATGTATTACATTCACATGGTTTTCTCTATTCCCTTTTCTTTTACCTAACATACTACTCCCTCTTCTGCAAACAATCCATACATTTTTCCATACACTTGAAATATAAGTGCAACGTATAACATTCACACGGTTTTTCTAGTCATTTTTCTTTAGTAAAACACAATCACATTTCTTTCACTACTCCCTCTTCGTCGAACAATTACGAACAATTCATGCAATTTTCTATATGTTTGAAACATAAATGCGTAGTACATTCACATGGCTTTATCAACCAGCTTTTCTTCCTGTAGTATTTGTTATTCTTCAACACTGCTTTTGCTTAGTGTCGCTCTGGTGTTTTAATAAAAAATAAAGAAATAGTTAAAAAGGTAAAGTAATCATAATTGGTGTCAGGAGCGCGACGAAAAGCATGATATGGAACAGTTGATGAAACAAATGTTAGCAAAGATGGACATAATGGGAAATGAAATGAATTCCGGAATGCAGCACAGGAAACAAATATGAAAAAAGAATTGGAAAAATGTAAACTACGGAATAGAAAATATGGGAACAAAAATGGAAGCCAAATTGAAAATGTAAACTCCCAAACGGAAAAAATGAAGACGGGAATTCCAATATGAAGACAGGTCTATCAGAGAATACTAACGAGTGACTGGCCGGGGTTAAGGAAGCCATGGAAGAACTCGACGGAAGTATGAAGGACCTTGGCCAACGTGTTAACGTCCTGGAGTCAATCACAGCAGCAAAGAACTGAACTCCATAATGGAACTAATGCTCGACGAAAACCTCAAACTGGGTGGATCTCTATGGGGGAGTCCTGCTTTCAGCAGTACACGTTTTACAGCTGAAATGATGGTGTTTATGAAATATTTTTATGTATTTCTATATCTCTTGTATCTCGGACACTACTCTTAACAACTGCGACAAGTAGTTTTATTTAGTTAACATTTTGCCTTTCAAGTTTATCTAAATAAGTATCTTTTCCCACAAAAAACAAGATTTCACAAAAACAGAGGCGAAAAACGCCGAGCAAAGCTCGGTCGCGCAGGTACTGCCATTAATTTTAGAATACTAGTTGCAGTATCACTTTTCTTAACTTCTTCTGTCAGGTGTAAATAATATGTGATGTCTAATGTTTGTGTTGCATTGACTTCAGATATGAAGTTTTCCTTTGAATTAGGAAGGTATACATTCTTCTGGATGTCTTGAATTTTGGAAAGAAAGCTCTCCTGAGTCTTCAGTGTATGTGCAAAATTTCTCTTGTGCCATGTATTGAATGGGAGTCTGATCAACTTTTTGTGTTGAATAACAGCCGCTATTTCTATTTCATATTCAATGGGGTATTGGTTGGTTAGTATTTCCATAGCTGGTATTGGTGTGGCTTTGATAGCACCTGTAATTAGTCAAAGACTTTGGTTTTGAAAGATTTAAATTTTTTTTGTGTTTGCTGTTACAAGAACTTCGATGCAGTAAGTAAATAATGACTTTAAATATACATTGTATGTCTTGTTAAGAGTTGCTCTGGAACATCCCCACTTCGTTCCTGTTAGACGTTTTAACAGTGAAAGGCACCTCTCTGCTCTTTGTATTACATTTTCTATTTGTTTGGTCCATGTAAGTTTGGTATCAAATGTAACTCCTAAATACTTTGCTTCCTTTGTTTCCAGTAATTGTTGACTCTCAAAATTTAGTTTTATTTTTAGTTTAAGGATTGCTGCATGGTTTTTAGTAGTTCTGTACTTCTGTTTTTTGGTTTTGAAGTACAGATTACTACGTCATCGGCAAATAGTGCACATTTCACACTTGATTCTTGTATTTGTTGTGGCAGATCATTAATAAATATATTAAAAAGTGTAGTGCTGAGCACTGCGCCTTGTGGTAAGCTGCGGTGTACTTGTTTATATTTAGATATATTTCTTCCATATCTGGTAGCAATAAAGCGTTGTGTTAGGAAATGACATAGCTATGAAAACATTGGACCTTGTATCCCTATTTTTTTTTACTTTCTTTAGCAGTTTTGTTCTGCATATAGAATCATATGCACTTTGGAAATCAATAAAAACTGATACATTCTTCTTTTCTATTGAAGGAGTCTTTGATTTCTTGACTGAGAAGTAAGACTTGTTCATTTGCAGAGTGGAACTCTCTGAATCCAGCTTGACATGGGGAAATTAAATTTTGGGATTCTAGAAACCAATTTAACCTATTTGACACCATTCTTTCCATCACTTTAGCTATTATGCTAGTAAGAGCTATTGGCCTATAATTTATTTCTGATGCTGTTTTATCCTTCTTCAAGAGTGGGACAATTATTGCTTTTTGCCATTTGGCAGGTACAGTGGTGTTCCAGAATAGATTGTAGAGTTTAAGTAGTTGTTGTTTTGCTGTTTTTCCAAGATTTTTTATGAACTCTGGATGTATGTGATCTGGTCCAGGAGACTTTTTGTTTTTTAGATTATTTATTGCAATGTTCAGTTCTTGCATATTAAGATTTTGAAAAAAGATATTGCACTGAGTGTTAGGATCACATTCTCTTTCTTGTTTCAAATCTTTCTTAAATTCTTTATGTTCCTTTTTATTATTTCTTGTTACTTTACGTGAATTAGCATAATATTTATTGAATGTTTCGGCTATGACTGCATCATTTATTAATATTTTATTCTTGTGTATGATAGGTGTGCTGTTGTTTTCTTTCCTGTCCTTGACATTTTTTATGAACTTATGAGCTTTGTTACCATCTGTCCTATAATCCATTTTTTCTAAGAAATTATTAAAGTGATTCCTTTTAGCAGTATTAATTTCTTTTTTTAGTGAGGCACATTTCTTCCGCCATATTTGTGTATCTGATATGTTTTTTGTTTGTTCAGCTGTATTTCTAGCTATATCCCTTTGCTTTTTCAGTTCTTCTAACTGGGGGTTCCAAAAGGGTTTGAAATTTTTAATTCTTTCACGAGGAATATGTTTTTTTGCAGTTTCTAGGACGACTTTACAGAAATTTTTGTTCATATGATCTGGGTAGTCATGCAGCTGTGAGTTTGTTTGTTCTTTAAATTTATGTTCCAGTTCAATTTTATATTAGGGTAGTTTTATATGGGTTTTGCATGAAATACACCATATTTCAATGCCTTATGTTAGATGTGGATAGATTACTCCATAATAAATTTTTGTTAGTAAGCTCAAGTTATTTGAAGATTTAAAGTAACATAGTAGAATAGATTTACTAATTTTATTACACACATAATCTATATGATCTACACTACTATTTACAATTATAAGCAGAAACTTTTCTGAATTTACATTTTTTATATTATCATAAGTACAAATTTTTGTTTTCGTAAAAGACTACATCACAGCAGTTTTTTCAATATTTTTTAGAGTAACTATAGATTTTTCTGTATTTTTATACAGCTCTTCATGGTTTACACCAGAGCATATTTCTGTAGTATCATCTGCATAAGACACTATGGTGTACTTCACACCGATGTTGTTTATATAAAGCATACAAAGAAAAGGACCCAAGACAGTACTTTGCAGCATGCCATATTCTGACCGGAATAAGTGTATATTATTTCCTATTTTGTGGCGAATCTCAGTTGTCTGACATCTGCCTTCTAGGTATGAGGAGATTGTCCAGCGCGTCCTCAAATTCCATAAGACTCCAATATATTTAAGGTAATGTTACCATTTACAGGCTTAGAGACTGCGTAACGCAGGGCACCAACGCATGAGAAATGAAAGTAGCCAGCAGTAGCAGCACATACATTGCAGGGTGTTGGAATTGTGTAGTTCGCAATGTGTATCACATCAGACTGATAACTTCTGGCAATTCGTGCACATAGATGAACAATAAGGTGGAAAAGTCTACTCTTGTTCAAAATGGCACATTTGGGCAACTTGCACATGTGCCATTTCATATTAGGATGAAATAAGTTAATTCATGAATCACAATGAAATCATAAGCATTTGTGCAGTACGTAGATAACCTTAAGTGGGATATATTTCGTAAATATGCATTTATAAAAGAAATACAAAGTTACTTTTTGAGGCATTAACTGTATAATCTGAAAATAACTGTGAAATTATAAGCTTGTGCATTTGTACAGTACATAAATAACCTTAAATGGGAATGCTAAGTTTTATAAGTCACATGAGGCAAGTGATTAACAAACAGAATGCTTTAAACATTGCATTTGACTGGAAATAATTGTCGTAAATTATTGGTGACTTCAACATTATTCTAAATACAGATTTCCATTAATGATAACTAAAGCCACAATTCTTAGTCCCTTACGTGTGCATGGGGCTGTTTCGTTCAGTGCTGATGGCTGGCTTCTTGGTCTGGACGAACACACTCACTCATAACTGACACTCCTAAACATGATATGGTACTAAAAATTATGGTTTTAATGATAACAGCCAAAAGAAATTAAGAAAAAGGAAATCTTCACTTCGTAACACTTTCTGCTAGTGTTGCATCTCCGTTGTTTACATTATTCCACTATTTAGTTCATGCTTCTATTCCATTGTTTCAGTTTTAGATAGCTCTTCTGATCCATTAGCTGTGTTCCTCTCTGATTCATAGTTGCCAACCTCTTGGTCCAGTAGTATATTTCTTCATGTCAAATTGCATGGTTTTACAACAGTGAGCATCAAGAAGCCAGTATTCAGCAACATTACCATATTTAATAATGTGTCATGGTGAACACTGTCAAAGGCTTTTGAAAAATCCAAGAAAAGTGCAAAGTTTTTGATTGCTTTCTATTTTTTTGATACTTCATCTATAAATTTACAAATTGCAGTTATTGCTGAAAACCCTTTTCTAAATCCATGTTGAAAGTTCCCTATAATACTTTGTTTCATTGTGAATTCTGCTAGTCTACCTAAATAGAATTTTTTCATAAAGCTTTGCAATTTCAGATGTTAGTGATATTGGTCTGTAATTATTAATTACATTTGTACTCCCCTTTTTAAATAATGGTCTAATAATAGTACGTTTCAGTATATCTGGAAAAATCCCATTTATTATTGAGCTGTTTATTAAATGTACCAATGGTTTTACAAGCACACTCCTAGACTGTTAACATTTTTGGACTAATCTCATCCCAGCCACTGCTGGTTTTATTTGACATAGCCGATAGTAATTTAAGGCAAGGATGTCTGTTCTCCAATCATATCTCCAATCTCCAATTGTATCTTTTTTCACAGTGGATAACCAAAGGTGTGTCCAGGATAATATTGTTAGAACAATTGATGTCTCTATTAACATCCAATGACTTAATCTGCATCAACTTTACAGTTATCAAATTACACAACAACTTTTAATTATCTATGCCTGGTGCGAGAAAAAAAAATCACCATTTGCTATTTTTCAGCACAAGTGCACAGCATACTATAGAAAACAGGGGTTGTCATGAAGGCTAAACATATTGATCAATACTTCACGGGTGATCAGCCGTGCTAAATTTAAGAAGGTCGAGCTTTGGGCCATTGTAGACTCCATGGCCATCTTCAGGACTAAAAAGTGGCCATGGAGTCTACAATGGCCGAAAGCTCGACCTTCTTAAATTTAACACGGCTGATCACCCGTGAAGCATTGATCAATAACGTTCGCTGTGAAAGCTTCAAATCTTACGCTAAACATATTGTTATAAATCAACATATGAAGACAAAAGATGCATCCTTCCAATGAGTTGCATCTGTTGTCAGAGGATGTCAAAAAATATGTTAACCATGTATGTTTTTGAAGGCAATGTGCTAGGCACCATTACTAGAGCAGGTAGATTTGAAAAGCTGAGCTGCTTGTATCCAGTACTCAGTGCAAGATTGACGCTTTGCATTAAGAGTGTTAACCAGATAATGTAATATGTGTGCTTAACTCCCTACAGGGCATGTCCACTATCTGCTGATGTATCAATATAAACTAACTTGTTTTAATGTAATAGTGAAAGGCACTACAGTAATCAAATTTTCACATTTTATTTCTTACCTTATCTTCGTTTCGTTCATCCCAAAGGATTTGATCACGTACTGTACAAGCCTGAGATTTCAGTGCTACAATATTGGCAGGGGAATTCTCTCGAGGCTCAACTGCTGGCTCCTCAAATATCACAATGTCGCTTAATGGAATATACCATTTCAGTTCAAATGTGAATTTATCACGGCCAGATGCCTGCAAAATATTAATCATTTTATGTACTCACTTTATATGCAGTATACATTTATACCAGGAATTGGTAACTGCCTGCCAAATAGGTGAAGTCAACCTTCAATAAAGTCACTATTCCAGTTGATTTAAACTCAACTGCTGCCTTTAGTGAAATATGCTTAGTGGGCTTATCTTGACCGTTTGGCAGGTACTTCCCAACACTTGACCTATAGAACTGTATATCAGCTTTTTAACCATGTGACAGTTTATACTGAGGCTAACTCATGCTGAGAACATTTGCATACATATCTATCGTATTAAGCAGTTGTTTAAGTATGTTTTATAGTTATTTGTATTTTGCCTTTAATGTAAAATGTTATGCTTGTTTATTTATTTACTGACATTTACACATTTTAAATATATGTCCAGAACAATATTCAAACTTACCAGAATAGAATGACAAAAGCAAGGAACTTGCATGACCAATTATAACGATAGCCATTAATACAAAAAGTTTCTTCATTCATTTAAAATCACATAGAGATATAGCCAAGTATATTTTGGTATATTTTGTTTCCCATCACCATGTGGATGGTAACTATGTACACGAAAAAATGTTATATATTGTAGTTTCAACTTCAGCATAGATCAGACACACATCCAAAGTTTCTCTGCATATTACCTAATGTTAAAGTTATGGATGGATACAGTAAATTATCTACATTGCATCAGTTATCAGTGCGCTTTATATATTTCAAAAATAACTAAAGTTGGAATTATTATTACTAATTACAGTCAAAACCGGTTGCAGCAACATCGCTTGGCTATAACAGCAAAATCTAACAGTCTGGTCTAAACCCTATGTGAATGCTATATTTAAAAGAACTGCTTAGTACGACATTACTTATAATGACTTATCATATTGAGGCAGAATATTAGAAGACCCCAAAAGAAAATCGTTTATGTGAATATTTGTTAAGAGTGTAATTTGTTTTTTGATGTTGGTATGAGATGGTTAAATGACGAAAACGTGTTACTAATGTTCATTGTTACGAACAACTAAGTTTGTTTAAAGACGTCATAAATATTTCCATATTTAATTTTAATATATATGTATAAATATTAGAATTATATGTGTTCAATATTAAAAGCAAAATCAGGATAGCTAAGGATCGCTTCCCTAACAATGCGGGAACTATTTGATGGATGCATGCGCGGATGTATACGTGGCAGTCAGAATGATAGACTCGCAACTAAAAGAATGGGGACTAGCGTCTACATGTTCAAGGTGGAAAGATGTATTTTGGTAGTGTGTGTAGAACGTTTACCAGACTTTCATCAAGCTTTTGTTCCACTTTTTCAAAAAGTGGAAAGACTTAAATAATCTAAAACGGTGCTAAGAGGATTTATTTAAATGTAAAATAGAGAAAAAGTGTTAATAAAATAATACATTGTGGTGAAGAAACATCATGTGATTATTCGTTCCATCCGTTACCACGCCCTGAGGAAAATAAGAGCCACATCGCTCTAAATGGAAGCACCACTCCAATAAAAACAGCACCAATATAAAACGACAAACTTCTTGTTACGTTTTTGAAACATATATTGACTATAACGTCCAAAGTTCATTTTTCTTTATTACAACAATGCACAGAGGTATTTTTACACATGGCAAATGACCTTGTTAGGATCTATGCAAGTACATTGTGCAAATTGACAGTAGGGGGTAACGTGTCTCTTCCCTGGAAACAAACAAGACACTGCTGATGATGTGAGCAGCATTGTACTTAAACATGCAGTTCTGTGATTTTCACTACACGGAAGTCGGATACTAACCTAACATTCCTATGGTCATACAATTACAAAAGTAAACCCGACCATAAACCACTATGCAACTTTCAGCAATTCGACATGCTTATTCTCAAACTCTTGTTCAGTAGCACAGGAAAAAAAAGTGAACACCCAGTTTGTGTGGCCACTGGCTATAATGACTGCAAACCCTAGGTTCCTTTGATGTCATAACCAGTTTTGACTGTATTAAATATTAATAATTACTGGAAGTTGATAACAGTGTTGTTGGAATCATATTAAAATAGAAAATGAGTCAATTAATTGAGAGAGAATATTGTAAGACCCCAAAAGAAAATCATTTATGTAAATATTTATTGAAAACGTAATTTATTTTTGGTGTTGATACGAATTAGTTAAGTAACGAAAACGTGTTGCTATTGTTCATTGTTACAAAAATTAAGTTTGTTTAAAAACATCATAAATGTTAAGTTCCACATTTAAATTTAATATATATGTATAAATAAAAGAATTATATGTGTTTAATATTAAACGCGAAGGGAGAATAGCTAAAGATCGCTTCCCTAACAATACGGGAACTATTTGATGAACGCATACGCGGATGTACACAAAAAAAGGTAGCATCATGTGAAGTGGCGCTGGAATTGTTAATAGCGTCTGTATGTTCGAGATGTGAAGACATGTTTCTACAACGCGTGTGGATGTGAGTAGAAAAGACTTGAGAAAGGTGGAAAGACTATCAATATAATTTAAATTGGTGCGACGAAAGATAATTCAATTGTAATGACAAAAAATGTGTTAATAAAGTAATATATTATAGTGAAGTTGCATCGAGTGTTTATTCATTCCATCTAGTACCACGCCCTGAGAGAAATAATAGTCTCATTGCTCAATCCGAAGCACATTCCTTTTTATAAAAACAGCATCAAATAGCTTACCGAAACGTGGAGCACGAATTTCGGGTGGAATGAAAATCTACGGGAAATGAACTTACGCAAAATACCAAGTGACGCCAAATCTTTGCGCCAAAAAGGAAGAAGACGCCATTAGACAATCCATTGAAATTTACGACTTAGGAGACGTCACGAAGCTAAAATAAACGGGGGAAGTGCCAAAAATGCCGATGAACAGATAACCATCAACGTGGGAAACATCAGAGATCGTCTAGCGAAGCCAACCGCCCAGGGGATGCATGTAACGAGATAAATCAACGAGAAAAAAGTAGGACCAAAAATTTTTATTTTTATATTCATTTTATTTTTATGTTACTGCGAAGCAGCAAAATAGTAGGACTTTTAAGCCCAAGTGAACTGAATCAAAAAACGAGAATGTCACGAAAAGAGAAAGGGGTAGGAACAGGAATAGGGGCAGATAAGCCTAGTTATCAGATAGAAACAGAAAGTGAGGAAGAGGTAGTAATAGGAAAAGACCAAAGGTTACTAATGAGCATGTTTGAAAGACTAGAACAGAAAATGGAACAAAATAAGGTAGAATTAAGACAGGACATAGAACAAAGTTTAGGTGAGAAAATGGAACAGAATAAGGAAGAGATAGGTCAGAAAATGGAGGAAGTGAGACAGGACTTAGAACAGAAAATAGAATTAGGAAGACAGAACTTAGAACAGAAAATAGAATTAGGAAGACAGGAGTGTAAAGAAAATATGAGAGTAATGGAAACAAATTTGAAATTAGTACATAAAAACATAAATGAGACAAAGGAAGCTTTAGAAGCTAGGATAGAAATCATAGGAGATAGGTTGGGAAAAATAGAATCGGAAATGAAAGAAAATAAGATTGTATTAGAAGGAGAAATTGGTAGATGTAGAGATGAAATAACAGAATGTAATGCAAGTGTAGACTGTAAGATTACAAATGTAAAAGTAGAAATAACTGAGGAATTAAGGAAAGAAATTGAGCTAGTAAAGAAAGGAATTATTAATGAAACTGTAGAACAAATTGTCATTCCTAAAATTAAGACTATGGCTGATGTAGTACAATCACAACAAGATGCTATGAATGATATGAAACAAAGTCACTTAGAAATAAATAATGATTTAAAATCAATTTGTGAAGAAATGAGAAAAGGAAAAGAAAGTTTGGCTAATGTAAATGATGTGAATGCACTACAAAGGCAAAATGATGATTTAGATGTAAATGATGTACAAGATGAAAGTTATTTGAATAATGTACAAAATGTTGAATCACCATATAGAGAAAGAGATTCACAATTAAACAATGACACAACACACAACACATGCTACACCAACAGCATACTACATGAAATCACACCACCTACATTTGACGAGGAGAAGGGAGACGATCCAAAACTCTTTGTTAAAGAGATGGAAGAGTATTTTGAAGTGAAAAGGCTACCAAATGAGCTTAGGATGATAGTTAAGAAAAGCTTAAAGAACAAAGCATTAGAATGGCTAAGGTTAACGCTACCTGGTCATGAATCGTATAGCTCATTCAGAAATGTATTCCTATCAAGGTATTGGGGCCCAGCTAAGCAGAACCAGACAAGGGTAGAGTTAGCGACAGGAAGATATGATCCGGCCAAAGGGTTATCGCTAGTCGATTATTTTATGAAAGTAGCCAACAAAGGGAAGCCATTAGACCCTAACGTGTCGGAAGCAGAGTTAATTACAAGGATAACAAGACATTTCCAAGACACAGTGAGAACAGGGTTAATTGTTGCGAGGCCAGTAGATTTTGCAGACATGATAGAATTACTAACAGCCTTCGAAGCACAAAATGGTCGGCCTAATGAGCATAGACATAGGAACGGTCACCCAAACTCACCTATCCTAAACAGGAGCGCGACTACAAACAACCAGAATGAGAGAGAAGATAGAAATACTAGGAGCACCCATGACAGGGGGAGAGGGGCACACCATTTCCCACAACCACACAATCATGGCAAAAGGATGGAGAACACGAGACAGCAGTACCACGACACAATACCAAGGTGTGAATCAAGATACCAAACACATACGTATGATCGTGGGAGACCAGGAGACCGTACCCATCAAGTGAATGACATACAATTCTGTAGGGAATACTTAAACAGCCAAAGGTCATCATACAATAGCGGTTCACACCAAAGGGGCAGAAACCAATGGAACACCGGCAACATAAGACAAGAAGAAATAGATGAAAATGTGCTGAATAGGGCCAATGCTGCACAGAATACAGAAACAACAATCACCACTAACACCCAGGAAAACTATGTACAAGTCAACTTTGTGTTCTGGAAGTTGACCTGTGTGGCAGTAGGGGCAATATTGACCAACACTGCATATGTACCTTGAGGAGACAAGCAAGCGAAATGAAGGAAATAACTTATCCACCAATGATTAGGCTTAAAGTATGGGGTATCGAATTGCCAGCAATGATCGATACAGGAGCCAGCACATCAGTATGTGATGAAAGCTGTTCCAGGAATTAATAACAAAGAGAAATGCTGAATTCTTGCCTGTGTGTGGAGTATATTGCAGCACAGCGATTGGCAAGAAAAAGGAACATGTTAAATACCAGGTAAGGCTGGTAATAGAAATTGAGAGCTGGAAGTTCGATTTTATCGCCCTGGTAATACCAAGACTAACAGCTACCTTAATCATTGGCAGTGATTTGCTTAATCTTTGGAGGTCGGTGATCAATTATGACCTACATGAATTTGTTATCAAGGGGGGAACCTCGGAGTGCCCTGCGAAGTTTCTGGAGGAGGAAACATGCCAGGAAGAACCAGACCAGACAGGGATCCATCCGGATGAGCAGTTTTTTGTGGAGAACATCAATGTCCACGAGAATAGGTTGGTAGACCTAAGGATAGGTAAGAAGAAAACAGGTTGGACAAGCGATGAGAATACTAATGTTTGCAGCCATTGGATCTGCACAGAAGACGAATACGCCACCTCGAACAACCACCAACCTGAACCACTACCAACAGATGAAGAACTGACGTCACAGTTAATCGACGAGAAGGTCCGGGGAGAACTAGGCATCTCCGAAGAGGAAAGGAACCATCTTAGAAAGATATTGATTAAAAGCAGGAAAGTTTTTAATAAAAAGCCAGGTACATGCAATAAGTATGTGCATACTTTTAAAGTTATAGATATCACCCCCTATTCGCATAAATCCAGGCCCATTCCCAACTCCATCAGGCAGGAAGCCGACCGAGTAATACAGGAAATGTTAGCAGACGGAATCATAGAACTGTCGGACTCATGTTATGTGAATCCAGTAGTATGGGTCCTCAAGAAAGAAGGCAAATTGAGGATGACCATTGACGCAAGGAAAATAAATCCGCATACCTTGCCAGATCATTACAGGCCTGAGGGGGTAGACCAACTGATATCGAAATTGAAGGGAGGTCAACATTTTACCAGCCTTGACCTGACAGCATCATTCTGGCAAATTCCTCTTCACCCAGGCGTCAGGAAATATACCTGTTTCTTGCACAAAGGAAAGGTATGTCAATTTTTAAAGTGCACCTTTGGATTATCAACCAGTAGCATTGCACGACTGATGGCTCTCGACAAAGTTTTCGGGGATACTATTGAGGCTTTTGTAACGCAATATGTAGACGACTTTCTAATATACAGCAAGGATCCCGAGTCACACTTGTATCACATAGATTATGTGTTATCCAAGTTTCAGGAAAGCAACATGACTCTGAACTTGGAGAAGTGTGAATTCTTTGTTAAAGAGACAGAATTTCTAGGCCACATCATTACGCCTGATGGTATACAACCTAATCCAGAGAGAGTCATAGAGTGTATACTACCTCCACATAACCTGAAACAGTTAAGAAGGTTTCTGGGCATTCTACAGTACCAGTCAAAATTTGTGATAAACTACGCTAAAGAATTAGTACCCCTTAGGGAACTGTTGAGAAAGGACACTAAGTGGGAATGGAATGCCGAACACCAGGTAGCCTTTGAGAAAATCAAAGAACTTCTTAAACACAGTATTCTCCTGGAACGACCAGATCCAAATTCACCTTTTCTAATATATACCGATGCTAGTGCGCACTCGTATGGAGCAATATTAGCAGAAGAAGATGCAGTTGGCAACAAACATGTAATTGCCACAGCTTCTAGATTTCTAAACAAGATAGAAGCCAATGCATGTATAACGGAATTAGAAATAGGTGCAATCCATTTTGCGTTACAAAAGTTCAGGCAATATATCTACCAGTATAAAGTAATTATATATACCGACCACGTAAGCCTGTCCTTCATTCAAAAATGCAAGCTAACCAACTCCAAAATCTCGAGGTACATACATGAAATAATGTTGCATGACATAGAGGTCAGACATATCCCAGGCAAGGAAAACATCTTTAGTGACTTATTGTCCAGGTTAAAATCGGAAAGTCACATACCCGAAACGATATATAATCCACACCATGAAATCAAAATTATGCAAATAAATAGTAAGGAAAGCAACGAAATTTTACAAGACTTCAAAAACATGGCGTAGCTAGAGCAAGAAGGCCCTGAATTGAAGAGGCTATTCGACAAGGCTCCAGAAATAGTACCAAAATTGGAAGCCAAGATAGGGAAATTTAGAAACATCTTGTTCAAATTACATGGATGCGACATAAGGAAGTGGAAAATGATGGTACCAAATTCCTCATAGGACAGGGTTATTTTGGCATTCCATCACTTGATGCTTCACTCAGGCAGTGAAAGAACGATGCTTGCAATTTATGAAGTACTATACATCAAACATCTAGACAAGTGGTGCAGTTTTTATTGAAGTGTTGCTTCAATTTTGAGCGATGTGGCTCTTATTTCTCTCAGGGCACGGTAACGGATGGAATGAAAAATCACACGATGTTTCTTCACCACAATGTATTATTTTATTAACACTTTTTCTCTATTTTACATTTAAATAAATCCTCTTAGCACCGTTTTAAATTATTTAAGTCTCTCCACTTTTTCAAAAAGTGGAACAAAAGCTTGATGAAAGTCTGGTAAACGTTCTACAATATTCACACACTACCAAAATACGTCCTATCACCTTGGACACGTAGACACTAGTGAAAAAAAAGTTCAGCGTCATCTCACGTGATAGTACCTTTCTCGTATACATCCGCGCATGCGTCCATCAAATAGTTCCCGTATTGTTAGGGAAGCGATCTTTAGCTATCCTGATTTCGCTTTTATTATTGAACACATATAATTCTAATATTTATACATATATATTAAAATGAAATATGGAAATATTTATGACGTCTTTAAACAAACTTAGTTGTTCGTAACAATGAACATTATTAACACGTTTTCGTCATTTAACCATCTCATACCAACATCAAAAAACAAATTACACTCTTAACAAATATTCACATAAACGATTTTCTTTTGGGGCCTTCTAATATTCTGTCTCACAAGAAAGTCAGGAAGTTAATTTCCTCATGCGACCTATATCAGAAGGCCAAGCCAATCAACGTAAGGTATGATATCGTTCCACAATCCATCTTGAGAGATGAGAAAAATGCATTGGTATGCATCGATGAACATGGCGAGCTACCAAGTGGGAAAGATGGAAACATATATCTTTGTCATGTTAGACGTTTTTACAAAATTTACTAAGAATTTACAGGAACTTCAAAAGTAGGACTTGCCTGAACAAAATCGTTAAAGATTATATTCCAAGATATGGGAATATAAAAGCGATTCTTTCTGATAATGCAACAATGCATAGGAGTAAACTGTTCCAGGACACTTTACGAACATTGGGAATAAAGTTGTATTATTCATCGGCGTATTATCCTCAAGGAAATCCAACAGAAAGGACGATGAGGGATATATCAATATATTTCCGCCTACTTTGCCACAGAGACCACACTTCCTGGACGGAAAAATGCGGCTACATAGAGGAGGTGATCAACAATTCAGTGAACCCCACGACCAAGTTCGCCCCAATCGAATTGATGACCAACACAAAACCTAAGCGATTGACAATTGACATCGACACTACGATGGCTGTTCAAAGGGAATGACAGGAAAGGAAAAATGTCAATTGCCATTCAGGAGGTTGCAGCAAAAAGCAGAAAACGGGAGAAATAAAGTAAAAAGATTTATCAGGAAATGGTCCCCACAAATTGGAGAAAAGGTGCTCTTAAGAAGCCACAAAGCATCCAAGGCATCTGAGAAAAGATCTGGAAAGATGGAACTACTGTACACTGGTCCGCTGGTCATAACAAAACAGCTGGGTGACCATACATATGAGCTACAGAATACAAATGGCAAGTTGGTAGGAAGATACCATAAAAATAAATTAAAACCATGCAAAGAAAGGACCAAATAGTCTTTGCCAACAAACATGTAAGGCAGGAACAGTAGAGATGATGAAAAATAATAATTTTTATTGGGTTTCTTATAGAAAATTATATACAGGTTGGAAAATACAAGAAAGAAAATCAACATAGTCATTGGCTATAATGACCACCGAGAGCATTATCAACAAAGACAGATGAGAATACTGATTGTCATTAGAGAAGTGAATTATAACGATGAAAAAAATGTGTTTTTGACATAAGGATGTCACGGACAAAAATAAAGAGGAATCAATTGTGGTGACAAAGAGAAAATATTTTTGACACAAGGGTGTCGAGGGTGAATTAAGAAGAAAAATAATATAGTTGCAGAATAATTATAAATATAGAAGTTTTCTCTTATAGAGATAAGAGATAAAGAGATGACAATTAGTGAACTAAGAGAAACCATAGCCAGAAAAGCAATGCCCATAAATTAAGATGGATGTAGCCAATGTTAAGCTTAACGAAATGTCGAACTAAACAATAGTGAATAAGAACCCAATGTCATAATAGCATCATTAGTAACATCAGAGTTTAAGAATTGACTCAACGACCTATACATAATAAGCTTGCAAGACAAAGAAGACAAAGAACTGAATAAAATTGCCATAAATATGATCATAATCATTAGCTCAAGATTTGTATCCTGTTTTTCTCTCCTCATAACAAAGAACATAAGTCAAAAGTCACATAATAAACCATGATACACTTAAATAATATTTATGTCAATGTCAAATGTAAAAACTTAGGAATATTCTTGGTGTTGTGTTGTGTAATAACTGAATGTGTTAAAATTATAAAGACATGCCGTGTCATACCAAAGCAAAAGACAAAAGCATACAGCGAAGAAGACTGTAAAACCAAAGCAAAAGACAAAAGCATACAGCGAAGAAGACTGTAAAGAAAAAAAAAAAAGGTATTGTACAAAGTAAAAAGATTGTATCAGAGGAATAGGGAGAAGTATTGTATTGTGTTTCAAGATTGAGAATGTATGTAACAACTTGAAAAACAAAACAAGGGGCATGTGAGACAGAATATTGTAAGACCCCAAAAGAAAATCATTTATGTAAATATTTATTGAAAATGTAATTTATTTTTGGTGTTGATACGAATTAGTTGAGTAACGAAAACGTGTTGGTATTGTTCATTGTTACAAAAATTTAAGTTTGCTTAAAAACATCATAAATGTTAAGTTCCACATTTAAATTTCATATATATGTATAAATAAAAGAATTATATGTGTTTAATATTAAAAGCCAAGGGAGAATTGCTAAAGATCGCTTCCCTAACAATACGGGAATTATTTGATGAACGCATACGCAGATGTACACAAAAACGGTAGCATCATGTGAAGTGGCGCTGGAATTGTTAATAGCGTCTGTATGTTCGAGATGTGAAGACGTGTTTCTATAACGTGTGTGGATGTGAGTAGAACAGACTTGAGAAAGGTGGAAAGACTCAATATAATATAAATTCCTTTTTATAAAAACAGCACCATAATAATACTAGTCAACACTAAATTTTTAAATGAGTCATTCTCCAGTTGATAATGGAGGAAAAATGTTCCATAAAATTTAAAAAGTGAGTATTCTCTAGTGCTATTAATCAACTCATTTTCTATTTTAATTGGAATTATTAATTTGAAACATGACTGCATCTGTAGCACACTGGTAGCACACCTGCTTCTGGCTCGGAGAACTTGGGTACAAATACCGGCACAGGGATTTTTTCCCAGTTGGGAAGTCTGGCATGGGGTGCATTCATGCCTCGTTAGGTCCTTGAGGGGCCAAATGAGGAGCTACTTGATAAAGAAATAGCTATCTCAGGTCATAAAGGCTGCATAACCAGCCGGAAGGGCTCGGCATGCTGACCATGTCTCACACTCCAGTACTGCACCCCACTTATGATGCCTGTAGTGGGCAGAGGTGGGAGATGCAGCAGCCGGGCGGTAAGTCTTGGCTTGTAAGAACTGTTGCACTAAGGGTTTCTTTCTTTCTTTCTTTTTTATTAATTTGAAACCTTGTCCTAATCGTCACCATCCCCTGCAGGTATCAAGAGCTCATTGGTTATGTTGGTGAATAACCACTACGTTGGCTTGAAGAGGATAGGCGACATATTTGTAAATAACTGTCACATTTGGCACACAGCATATGGCTTGAAAAGGAAAGGCAATGTACTTATAAATAGTCCTAAACATGCATTGATCATATATTGATAAATAAATCGTATAGTGATACTAAATGTTTAGTTTGGGATATAGGCCTTTCAGATCATCGAGCAGTCCTCACTGCTCTCCCGGTAAGACATAAAACAAATGGCAAACTTAAGAGGGTAACAACATGGCGTAATTACAACACAGCATCTCAATATTTAAAGAAAAAATATGTGATCTAAATTGGACATTAAATATAGACATAGACATTAAACATAAGTGAAGTTTTTAGTTTCTAATTTGTTCTTACTTTAGAATCTTGTTGCTTCACTGTTAATAGCTTCAATTTTTCCTTATAGACAGCTCAGTCGATTCAAATTACAATAGGTTTCTGACTGAATTGCTAAATCACTTCAATGAATGCTTTCCATAAATTGTTGGTAGGAAAACGCACAAAAAGTACTCTCTTGATTGGGTTACTGAGGGCATTAAGATATCTTGAACATGCAAAAGATTACTGCATAAAATATACAAAAAGACATACAGTTTATCCAATATTACAAAATAACCAAGAGGGCTATACGAAGAGTTATTGGCAAAATCATAAATGATGCAGATAACAAAACAAAGCAGTATGGAAAGTAATAAAAGGTGAATTAGAACTTAACAATATAGATAGTGATGATAATATGGATAAAGAAACAGCTGAGTTATTAAGTGATTATTTTATCAACATAGAAAATCAAGAAGTGGAATCAGAAACTGAAAAATTCAATGCCATAGCTAGGATTTGAACCACGGATCTTCCACTTATCGAGCGGCTGCTTTAACCACTAACCTACCATGGCCAACTTGTCAGTGCAACATTAAATTCCCCAGCTTATTCATACTTTGTGTGTTTAAAAACACCATCAGTAAGCTTGTTGGCATAAATAAATAATAATTACCATCTAAAGGTTACTTAAACCTAAACATAAAGTACTTGCAATTGTAAGTCGCCCTTGGGGTATTTATCTCTGATGTGAGATCCCTTGTGGTTAACCGGGAAAAAGTACGAATCAGTTGGGGAATTTAATGTCATACTGGAAAGTTGGCCGTGGTAGCTTAGTGGTTAAAGCAGCCGCTCGATAAGCGGAAGATCTGTGGTTCAAATCCCGGCTATGACATTGAATTTTTCAGTTTCTGATTCAACCTCTTAAACATTGCCCACACATGGTTTGTGTGTTTAAAAACACCAACAGTAAGATTGTTGGCATAAATAAATAATAAATAGAAAATCAAACTTAGGATATACTCTGTACATCAAGAGATTAGAGGAGATCTAAAAAAAGCCATGTGCGTTTTGACTACAGTGCGCCCTCTTGACGTTTTCGCCCTCTAAATAGTCCCTTGAAAAAATGCTGATACTAAGGTCCAAAATCTCACTTAATGTTTGTTAAAGCACAAACTAAGTGTACTAAGCATAGTTAAAGTGTAAGAATATGCAGTTAAGTGAATCTGTAACCAGCCTAACTCATTCGGTGCGCGCATTATTCAGTATGAAAGTAACATGGTACAAGAAATTAGTGTTCTGAAACAAAAGTGTGGCAAACTGTTGAGAAGTGGTGAAAAGACAATAATATTGAACGTGCTTAACAAGTTCTGCGAGAAATATCCCAAACTTGCTATCGAAGACATGATGAAATTAACATCCAAGTTTACCAGTGTGTCAGTTGCAAGTATTTACAGCGCACACAAAGAAAAATCCTCAGTTGGTGAAGTCAAAACTCCCGGCAAAAAGCAACCACGTGCCAGGCAAGTGTTGGATGTAGTTTATGACGAATTTGTGAGATCTGCAATCCGTCGAAAAGTTCATCACTTCTTTGTTAGCAATGAAGCCCCCCACCCTAAACAAAGTGCTGTTGGAAATTAACTCTGATCCCGATCTTCCAGATTTAAAACAAACTTCCCTCCACAAGCTGCTTCTGGAGATTGGTTTCAAGTTTGTGAGCAGGAAACGAAAAAGTGTTATTGTTGACAGTGACAATATTTTATGGCGGAGCGATTTTCTCCATAAAATAAAAAAACTCTGTAAAAGTGGAAAGTGTACTATTTAGACGTGATGCGGGTTCACGAGGGACACACGACAAGCAAAGTATGGTCTGATACCACTGTAAAATCAAGAAAGCATGCATTTCAATCAGGTTTAAGTGCAGGGCTTAAAAATCCTACAGGGAGGGGTAAGCGTCTGATAGTGCTGCACATACATGGGAAGTGAATATGGTTTTGTGGAGGGTGGTGAGCTTGTGTTTGTATCTAAAACAACTAGAGACTATCATGAGAAAATGAATGGTGAAGTTTCCAAATCCTGGTCTGAAAAGGTTCTCCCCAAATTACCAACTAGTGTCATCATGATGGACAATGCCCCTTACCATAATATGAGGTTAGAGCATATACCAAACCATTCTTGGAGAAAAGGTGCCATCATGGTGGTGCGGTTTTTGTGATTATTAATGACGCTGAGTCTTTGAGCTATTGAGATCTTTGTAATCTCAGGGCTTGGTAACGGATGGAATGAAAAATCACACGATGTTTCTTCACCACAATGTATTATTTTATTAACACTTTATCGATATTTTACATTAAATAATTCCTCTCAGCACCATTCTAAATGATTTAAAACGTTTCCACTTTTTCATTTAGTGGAACTAATGCTTGATGAAAGTCTGGTGAAAATTCTATGTTCACACTACCTAAATATGTCCTTTCACTTCCATTACACACACGCGAGTGGGCAGTTTATGGCATCACCTCACGCGACACCGCCTTTTTTGTATACATCCGCGTATGCGTCCATCAAATAGTTCTTTCTTGTTAGGGAAGCGATCCCTAACCATCCTCCCTTACTTTTATTATCGAACACATATAATTCTAATATTTATACATATATATTAAAATCAAATATGGAAATATTTATGACATCTTTAAACTAACTTAGTTGTTTATAACAATGAACATTTGCAACATGTTTTCGTCATTTGATCAGTTCATACCAACATCAAAAAACAAATTACACTTTTAACAAATATTCACATAAACGATTTTCTTTTGGTGTCTTCTAATATTCTGTCTCAATGGCATGGCTGCAGAGTAAAAAAATTGTTTATGACGATGGTCTTGTTAAGGCAGAATTATTGGCATTGGTCAAGTCTCATGCTGAAGAGTACAATAAATATGCGATTGATGAAATGGCCAAACTTGTGGGTCACACTGTACTCTGATTGCCACCTTATCATTGTTACTTGAACCCGACAGAGAAAGGATATGTTGCCAGGAATAACACGACCTTCAAAGTGCAGGATGTGTGCGCTGTACTTGATGCTGCATTTCATACTGTAACACTGAAAAACTGGACTGCTTGTTGAGCATGTGATACGAGAAGAACAAATAATTTGGGACTTGGAGGGTATTATTGACACTGCTGTGAAAAAATGTGTTATACATCTGGGAGATGAATTGAGTGACACAGAGACATCCGACTTGGGGATTACGAGCCTTTTTTCCAGCTCAGATTAGAGGAATGCAGATGATGTAAGTAGCAGTTAATTTCCATTTGCTACATGTTATTTAGATCAAGTAAATATATCCTTTTAGTAGTGTAAAATGCATATTATACCTACGTGTAGCGGTAACTGTATCTCGTCATTGTGAATGCACGTAGCCGTGGAGTGATACAAACTGGTGCTTTGTTTACATCTCCTCTAATCTCTTGATGTACAGAATATAAATGAATTATATAGTAACAACTGTCTTATGTTAATTCCCACTTTTCGGTTTGAGAATGTCACTCCTGATAAAATCGTTGAAGTAATCACAAGACTTAAATCTAAAACTTCATATGGGTGGAATGAGCTTCCTCCTTTCCTTATTAAAGAAATTAAGCATCAACTCGGCAGCCCATTTAGTCAAGTAATAAATCATTCCCTTGCAACGGGTATCTTTCCAGAAACAATGAAATATGCATAGTAAAACCGATTCACAAAGGTGGGAAAATAGAATTTAAAAATTTTAGACCAATTTCTATTCTTCCTACTTTCTCCATTATATTAAAAAAGATAGCACATTCTCAATTTAGTTCATATCTTGCTTATTTCACCAAATTAAATAGTGCCTAAAATGGTTTTCATGAAAAGTGTTCAACAATATCAGCGTTAATAAATTTGGTAAATGATGCATCAAGAATGATTGATGATAAGCAACAAACAGCTGAATCTGCAATAACTCTACAGCATTTGACTGTGTCGGTCATAAAATATTATTAAGCAAATTAAACTTTTATGGTATTAGAAGTATGGAACTCATATGGTTCACTAATTATCTTAAAGAGCGGAGACAAGGTGTAATATCAAACAACAAAACTGGCTCCATTAAATCAAATTGGAACATTATAAAAACTGGAGTACCTCAAGGAAGTGTCCACTACTCTATATATTATACACTAATGACCTTCCAAATAGCGTAACTGGTAAAACAATCATGTATGCGGATGACACTTCTATCTTACTTAGTGGGCAAAATTTTAGTGAACTACGACATAATGCTCACATAACTATAGATCACATGAAAAAATGGTTTAATTGTAATGGTCTGAAACTCAACACTGATAAAACATTTACTATTCAACTTAATACTCAAAACAAAAATTGTGATAATAATCTCATTCATTCAGTTAACCATGCTAATACATCTAAAATTTTAGGTATTATTTTAAATAATCAATTAAAATGGGACGATCACATTCAATATATATCTAAAAAACTAAACTGTGCTTGCTTTAACATGTACTGCATAGCTGAATTTATTAACTTCAAAGCAAGAAAAATAGTATACTTCAGTTATTTTCATGGCATAACGGCATATGGGATCATATTATGGGGAAATGTTTCGGGTTGGGAAACTATTTTTGAAAGCCAAAAAAGAATAATCCATATAATGACAAGAGCCAAACCTAAAGATTTGTGTAGAAATCTGTTTAAAAAACTCAAAATATTAACTCTCCCTTCACAATATCTCTAGGAACTAATTAAATATATACATACTATGATACACTATACAATGCACAAATACATCACAGTCATGAAACAAGAACCAAAAACAATCTGAAGCCACTCAAGCATAGATTAACATTATATGAAAAATGTCCATTACTTGCTGGAATAAAAGTCATTAATATACCACCCAGCATTATTAAATCAATAAAAATCCTGAAATATTTTAACAAAACAATAAAAAATGTACTAATTGACAAGGCCTATTACTCAATGGCTGAATATATGAATGATGATCTAGTAATAATGTGAATTTCAACCTTACATTTTATATTTTGAGAATGTATTGTATTTATATGAAACTTTATATCTATGTTCTGAAGCTTAACATACTTTGTACTTGAAATTTTATTATACTTGTACATATATGTAATTTTGTTAAACTACTATCTGACGAGTCACTTGTTGATAGGGCATTTGCCCAATTTTCTTGTAAACCTATGTGACAATAAATCAAATCAAAAATCTCAAAATAATCAAGAAAGGACTTTTATTTACTTCTACATTACAGCATAAGCAGTAGGCTCTGAGAATTAGTTTTAACTTTCTCTACCATAAACAGAGGAACAATTGCATTCTACTCATAACACCTGATATCAAAATTTCACTAGAAATGCATGTGTAAATCCCCTGAACTACCTCACCCAAAAAAACTTCTTAAAACATAGTCTGTGTATGCTTGCAAACAGCAAAACTAAAAAATCTGATGTGTTGCACTCAAATGACTTTCTCTACTCTTGTACTAACCATTCTTACAAACACTTATTCCTGTATCTTCTTCACGTTAGTTGAGATAAACATTTGCAGAAATTGTCTTGTTTATTTTCTTGTAGGTAAAAGGAGAATATCGGAATACAGTAGACTGAGCAATAGTCAAATCTTTTAAAGCTTTCAAATTCCGCTTTCTTTGCATAATTAACATATACAAAAATCTGATGTGTTGCACTCACATGACCTTCTCTACTCTTGTACTAACCGTTCTTACAAACTCTTATTCTTGTATCTTCTTTGTGATAGTCAAGATAAACATTTGCAGAAATTACCTTATTGCTTCTTTTCTTGCTGATACTAGGGGAATATGGGAATACATTAGGCTTTGAATGATAGTCAGATCTTTTAAAGTTTTCAAATTCCATTCTATTTGCATGGTTAACATGTAAAAAAATGAACAGCGATGTTCCACTTGACAGAAATATAAGTTCTCCAAAACTTACACAAGTAATGAGGAGTATCTCCAAAATGGTTCACTCTAGAAAAAATTTATTTGGACATAAATTGTGTTTTAGCAAAATCTACATTTTTTCTATAGTAAGATTTGCTCTATCTCTTATGGTTTACCAGTTAAGCAAAAGTAACCCAGAGTAAATAGGACTTCATGGGCTATGGCCAAAATATTCAAGATATACATTTCATTTTTCATAAAAATATCTCAAACATATGGTGTTTTAATCAAAATTATTAGAGCCATTTTCAAGAAAATCAAAATTTTTGAAAAATTTGCCATGTAAGGGGTAGTTTGGAGTAGAGCAATTTTCTTCAAAATCTTCGTGTCACATACTTGAAAAACCTTAAACTTATATACAACTTTGGTTTTTAACCGAACTTTTGTTTTTGAGTTATGCTGTCCACAGATTGACAGACACACACAATTCCCTTTTTCTAAAAATGCTTTTTTTTGGATTCAGGGGGCCTCAAAACATATTTCTGGTAAAATCTCGACATCAAATTTTTGGTAGAATACAATTCTTCCTCTGCCTACCAGTAGAGAAAATAAAAATGAATAACAATGTTCCATTTGACAGAAGCATTAGTCCTCCAAAACTCACACAAATAACAAGGAATATCTCCGAAATGGTTCACTCTACAAAAAATTTATTGCAACAAAAATTGTGTGTTTTAGCAAGATCTACATTTTTTGTATAGTAAGATTTGGTCTATCTCTAATGGTTTACAAGTTATCCAGGGTAAACAGGGCTACATGGGCTATAGACAGAAAACTCAAGATATACATTTCATTTGCCACAGGAGATTTTTTTTTTTTTTACATGCCAGTAAATCTACTGACATAAAGCTGTCGTTTTTAAGAACACTTAAAAACCATCAGTCTGAGCTGGATTTGAACCTGCGACGTTGGGATCAGTAGGCCAGCATCTAACCAACTGAGCCACCCAGACTGACACACCCAGACCCCCAACCACCCATCCCCAGCCATTGACACACACACGCTCACACGCACGAACGCACGCACGCACACACACACACACACACACACACACACACAACACAACACAACACAACACAACACAACACAACACAACACACACACACACACACACACATTTGGGCTTAATATAAAATAAAAAATATTCCGATAGTTTTACCTAAATTATCTACCATCACAATTCTAATAAAATAATGTGAAAAAATTACCAAAAATGTAAGTTTTACTTTCAGAGAATTGTGAAAAATATTGGAGAGCAAGAGGATTAATGACTTCATTGTCAGAAATCCAGCATTAGCTAACAACAACTTTTAGAGAATCGTTTAGCTTTACCAAAATAAATTTTATCTAACACCATTGCTTTATACTATGTTCCTTAAGAAGATACTGTACCTTGTATTTGGCACAAGCAATTACATCATTGAAAAGGAAGAGATGTCGTAGTTTCCGGTGACCATCAGACAATTCAACAATGAATGAATTTTTAACAAGACGCCTTTGGGCACGGTCTGCAGACTGAAAAAGTGGAGGACTTCAGTTTCTGATGGTTGACAAAGACTTAGCATACATTACAAATTTTAATACATTTATGTTATATGATTATCTCAAAGCTACATCTAATATTGTTTAGAGATACTTACTGGAAACATAGTCTTTGTTTGAATCATGTTGAACTCATCCAGAAAATTCTGAGTCAACTTCAATGCTTCTGTAAGTGTCTTATGATCTGGATGTGATTCTGGAGTGTACTTCAATAAATCCTATTAAATTTGAACAAAATATGCCATTCACACAAAATTTTGTTATTACTATACGGCTCATGTTTAGAACAGCTCACTTTCCACTTGTCAGCCAGATTATAAGTCCGAACTTACTTACTGCGCATGCGCCGACAGTAGTTTCACAATCGCCCACTAGATTTCACTGCATGATTAGCAGACGATTTTCACATCTGCCAACATTGCTTTTTACACTACACTACTTTTCGTTGCCAACACATTAAACACAAATGCACTCACTCGCGTCGTTGCCGCCACAGACATACACCGCTATCGCCTAGCGCAACTCCATACTATTGTTGTGGATTCTGTACATTATTTTTTTGCTCATTGTGTACATTATTGTGTACATTATTTTGCTCTTGCTCACACAGATATATCGCTAGTGCGAATTATTGTGTACATTATCCTTATTGCCTTGTTACTGGGTCCACGATACGCTGGCTTGTTCTTTATTATTATATTATTTTATTATATTATTATTTTATTATATTATTATTTTTATTATATTATTATTTTTTTAAATTTATTTATTAGGAGGAAACAAAAAAACAAATCATGAAGTTTACATTAAATTTAAACATTTAAACATTAACTTTGCTTGCCTTGATGATTTTCTTGTGATATTGTTGATCACCCAAAGCTAGCTGAAGGTTCTCAGGAACCTTATGATGATGATTATTATTATTACATTTATATTATATATTATTATTTATATATAATACTATATATTATACTTATGTTTATTATATTTATATTATAATATATGGTGCTGTTTTTATTTGAGGGTGTCTTCTTGTTTGAGCGATGAGGCTCTTATTTCTCTCAGGGCGTGGTAACGGATGGAATGAACATACACTCGGGTTTAACTTTAGTCAAACATTTTATTTGCACCTTCTTGTTCACAATTTTTAAATCGTATCACAGTAGAAAGTCTTATTTTAGCAGATCAACTTCCCTAGCATCGCCGAAATTTAATCAAAGGTCTCTAAACACTTAGTAAATTCACTTTTACTATTTCATGACGCGTACACATAAAAATGCGTCCATCCATGCCGAATACGGAGACGCTAGTGAACAGTTTTTTGGCATCGTTTTGACGCGACACTGCCTTTTTCATATTCATCCGCGCAAATAGTTCTTTCTCGTTAGGGAAGCGATCCCTAATCCTCCTCCCCTACTTTTATTATGGAATACAAACAATTCTAATATTTATACACATTTATTAAAATCAAATATGGAAAGATTTATGACGTCTTTGTGCAAACTTAGTTGTTTGTAACAATGAACCTTATCAACATGTTTTCGTCATTTAATTATCTCATACCAACATCAAAAAACGAATTACACTTTTAACAAACATTTACATGAACGATTTTCTTTCGGGGTCTTCTAATATTCTGTCTCATATATTAATATTATTATATTTTTATTATGTTTATTATTTATAGTTCTTTTTTTGTTTATTTATTTTATCTTTTACCTTTATCTTTTATCTTTATCTATCTTTATTTTATCTTTATCTTTTATCTTTTTTTGTTTATTTATTTTATTTTATATTATTATTATTTAATGCTATTATATTTATTATATTATATTTTTTTATTATATTTTTATTATGTTTATTATTTATTGTTCTTTTTTTATTTTATATTATTATTTTATTATATAATGTTATTATATTTATTATATTTGTTATATTTTTATTATGTTTACTATTTATCGTTCTGTTTTGTTTATCTATTTTATTTTATATTATTTTTAATGTTATTAGATTTATATTACATATATATTATATTTATTATATTATTATATTTATATTATTATTTATCGTTCTTTTTTATTTATTTTATTGTATTTTTATTTAATATTATTATATTATATATATTATTTATATATATTATATTTAGTAGTATTATATTATTATATTTATATTATTTTTATTAATTATCATTCTTTTTTATTTATAATAGCATAATCCAATATACTGATAAACCTAGCCATTGCGCTACTTGCTTCTAGGAAGGTCAACAGCATACTGCCGACTCCCGCAAAAACATTCAAACTTACTATTGGCAACAAACTCCTAGGGACATTCTGCTGTTGGCAGCGCTGCATTAACACAGCAACTTCGGCAACTTTCGTGACCATTCGTACACACTGCCGAGTGGGACTTTGCCGAAATTCTGACCAAGTGCTTGCGTAAGCTGTTCTAAACAATATCCTTACTATACTAAACCACATGAAAGCATCCTGTACCAACTATGTTAAAGTCACTGCATTTGCACTCACACCTACCATGTTTGTTATATTGGACATCTACCTACTAGTCAGCCACAATATAAGTGCACTCGGTGAGAAGAGTTATTAAACATATACGTCACCAGTAGGCAGGGTTTCGGAGGTACAGCTGTGTAAAGGAAACATCACCAATACCAGGATGCTTGCAATGAGGCGTGCTAACGATTTAAACAAAGTAACACCAACAGTTCAAAATACTATCTACAAGACAGTTGAACTGTAAGCAGTGTCAGTGTTATCACAATATTATATCGTATGGTTTCTAGAGTCTCGAATAAACATAATTCATTAGTGATATTACTGAAAGTATGATCATAATTGCTTTGTTTTATGCAGTAATGTATTGTATAACTTTTTTAAAATTTTGCTTAGAAATATGTTTTTTTTTTTACTCATTGACTCATTGTTGCTGGTGTTTGTTTTGATTTTAATAACAATGAAAGTATTCACATTTAATTCTTACAAATTCAATAACCCAGCTTCTTTTGAGATCAACTTCTAACAATATTACAAAATAAATATTATTGGCAGAGACAAAGAAAACTTCCCAACAACGCAATTGGTGAGGCTACACTAAAAGATTATCTCATAAAGTCACATTCCGTATTATCAAAGTCGCACAATAAACTTAACGCACAGAGAACTTTCTGCTATTGTTGAACAGTTGGGCCATAGCAACGAATATCATATAGTAACAGCACTCTTACCACCTAAAGCACAAGCGAATGTAACCACTTTTTCTGTGAAAAGTCCCTTCCATGTCTTTGTTTACCAGTATCAAATGCTGATTAGAGATTTTTTTCTACATATAACTTGGTTGTAACGGAAAGAAGGGCAATGAAAAATGAAAGTTTTACAACTTGTATGTTGCAATTTGGTGATACTGGCAATGGCATGGAAGTCTGTTACATGATGTATGTAGTGATTCATGTCATGATAATAATAAAATAAATGTTTCAATTTGGAGAAATCTTGAACTGTTACAGTAACATTACTTACCTATTAATTTTAATTTCAATAATGTCTATGTGTATTAATTTTACCCGAAAATTTGTGCGAAATTAATGCAAATTTTTAGTATAGTATTCAACAGAAAACACCACTAACTTAAATTACACTGGTCGACAAGATTTTTTCACAAGAAATCTGAATAGTGAATCTAGTGCATTTTTTCATCCTGAATTCAGATATGTAGTCAGAATTTTCCCATCAGGCATAGTTTTTCTGTGAAAGCTACTTTTCAAAATATGATTTTAGCGTTTTCTTTGACCTGTCATAGGAACCTTTACCTCATATGTAGCTTTTTTACTCAAGCCGTATTTATTGAAATTATTTGTAATATCACGCTGAAGCACCACAAAACAAGACTGTGCAGGTTCATTCGTGTTTAGACATGCTCAGACCTGTCTGGCATTGTGATGTGTCAGTATTGAGCTGACTGTGACATTGTTCACTAGTGAAATATTTCCTTCCTTTCTGTTTAGAAGTGTATTGTGTATGTTGTGCATGTTGTATTTCAGTGCTTAATGTTTTCATCATGCCAAGAAAGTGTGTAAATCATGCAGATAATTTCTGCTATATTTGTGGTGAGCTGACCTTCAAGTCTCAGAGGCGAAATATGACCCCACTTGTAAAGAAGTGTTATCATCTTTACTTTGGCTGTCAAGTTGGTGATTTTGATAAGAGCTGGGCCCCAAATACATGCTGTGTTTCGTGTGTTAGACTGCTGACTGGGTGGAAAAATGGTACACATCATATGCCATTTGCAATTCCCATGATTTGGAGGGAACCGAAGGATCATTCAACTGACTGTTATTTTTGTTTGACAAATATTAAAGGAATCACATCTAAAACAAAATATACAGTTAAGTATCCGAATTTGCAATCTGCATTGAGACCTGTCTTACACAGTGAAGAGTTCCCCGTACCAGTATATGTAGATACAACCTTAAGTGATAACTCTGATTCTGACCTAACTGAAACTCAAAATGATTCAGATGAAAATAAAAATGATCTTACATATGAAGCCAGTAGCTGTTCATCAGAACCATACTTTCCCAATCAGCAAGACCTTAATGACCTGATTCGGGATTTAAATCTGTCTAAACTGCAAGCTGAAGTTTTAACTTCCAGACTCAAAGGGTGGAATTTACTCCAAAAAGATGTAAGAATAAGTAGTTATCGTAGCCGCCATAGTGTTTTCAAAGAATACTTCTCTGAAGAATATGGTGTTGTGTTTTGTAATAATATTTGTTCACTTATGGAAACTCTTGGGCATCAACACCGACCAGATGAGTGGCGATTGTTCATAGACTCCTCTAAAGTAAGTTTGAAGGCTGTGCTGCTACATATTGGCAATGAACTTCCATCAATACCAGTAGCGCATGCCGCTATGAAAGAGACATATCAAAATATGAAACTAATTTTAGAGAAAATACAATATGGAAAATATGAATGGAATATCTGTGGTGATTTAAAGGTCATTGCTTTATTGCTTGGTTTGCAACTTGGGTTCACCAAATTTTGCTGCTTTTTGTGCGAGTGGGACAGCAGAGATAAGAAGTCTGACTACGTTAGAAAGTCATGGCCAAAATGTGAATCTCTTCTCCCTGGCCAGAAAAATGTGGCATGTGTCCCTTTAGTGAATCCTGAAAAAATATTTTTACCTCCATTGCATATTAAGTTAGGAGTTATGAAAAATTTCGTCAAAGCTATGGATAAACTTTCTGATGGATTCTTGTACTTGAAATCGAAATTCCCCAAAGTCAGTGATGCTAAATTGAAAGAAGGAGTTTTTATAGGACCACAAATCCGATCATTAATGGCTGATGAACATTTCGAGGGACTGTTAAATCCACTGGAGAGAGCAGCCTGGCAGTCTTTCAAAAGTTTATGTTGCAATTTTCTTGGAAACCATAAAGCAGAAAACTATCGTGACATAGTGGCTGATCTTCTGCATTCTTATAAAGCTATGGGATGCAACATGTCTTTAAAAATTCACTTCTTGGACTCTCACTTGGACTTCTTCCCCAAAAACCTTGGAGCTGTCAGCGATGAACACGGTGAGCGTTTTCATCAGCAAATTTGTACGATAGAGAAGAGGTACCAAGGCAAGTGGAGTTCCAATATGCTGGCTGACTACTGTTGGACTAAAATGAGAGACGTTCCAGATGCAAAATATACCCGAAAATCACTATCTACCACTTTCTAGGTAAGTCAGAATCAGTAGTTATAATTTTGAGTTAGATAGCTAGTTACGGATTTTTTAGAATATTATAAAAATTCAAATGAATATCACACAAAACTCCTGCCCGATGCGGACAAACTGTAATTATATCTGAATTCAGCATGAAAAATACTTTTAGAATCTGTTATTTTAATTCTTGTGAAAGAGAAAAAGTTAATTTTTGTAGACCAGTGTTATTAGTGCAAATTTTTCAAATAATTATCACCAAAAAATCTTGCCTTTGATGATGTTCTTCCACATAATATTTGTTGTGCCGGGAAAGAAAGGATAAGTTGCTAGAGTGAAGACATAAGCAGGTGAGTACTGTTTTCTTTGTGCGTTTGTACATTCCCAGTATTGCCTATTCCTCGCTTCCTGCAGATCCCTAGACTTAAGGTAGTAAACAAACCTGTGGCACCCTCCTTGAAGTGCATTCATAATGTGGCCGAGTAGTAGTAAATGTTTCTCACATATAACCAATTTTATCTCACTACAACAACAGCACCATAATAAGAGGTACCTCAGACTCTATCATTATGCAATATTTACCAACATAAGATGCATGAAAAACAGCACACTTCTTACTACATTTTTAACAATCAAATAGCAAATAAAAGTATTGATTCTTATTCAAAAAGTACAAAAATGATAATTTGAGGAGTGTTACTTACATGTAGTACCAAAGCATTTTTCTGCACTCTAGCAACTGGCTTGTGCAACAAATCCTCCAAAGAAAGAGACTGACTCTGTCCTCCTCCTAATGACTTCAACCGTATGTCTTTTGTGATGTCAGCAAACTGGGCATTTGAAGCTGAACATTTTCGCACAGTATCGGTTGCACGTCCATAGTTGTGCAGAAATGCACCATAAATATTTATGTTGCTAGCCTGAAACATAAATTTCATGGATTAGATCAATGTAACAATGAAAACACTTTTTATGATTATTTCCATATAAAGCACAAATAACCACCACATTACCTAGAACAAAGGTTTCTGCGTCTCATGATTAAGGCACGGAGCTCACATGTTTGCATATTTTTTCATATGGATTTATTTATGAATTCTTATACATTATGCACCAAAATGATAGAATTTTCAGTTATTAGAACTAATTTTATCATGAACGTAACAAATACTTTCATGATTCTAAAGTAAGAACAAATTAGAAACTAAAAACTTCGATTATCTTAGTAATGTTGCAGTTCTTTTTGCTGACCCTGGGTTTCAAGTTGTTTCCAACTCATTCTCAAAGCTATAGAGAATGAGTTGGAGACAACTTGAAACCCAGGGTCAGCAAAAAGAACTGCAACATTACTAAGATAAGTGAAGTTTTTAGTTTCTAATTTGTTCTTACTTTAGAATCTTGTTGCTTCACTGTTAATAGCTTCAATTTTTTCTTATTTATACTTTCATGATTTTGAAAAATGCATTATTTTCAATATGCCATTATTAACAATCTTTAAGTTATGGATCAAGGCTTCACGGGTGATCAGCCGTGTCAGATTTATGAAGGTCGAGCTTTCGGCCATTGTAGACTCCCTGGCCATCTTCAGGATGAAAAGTCTCACTCAGTTTTCCAAATATATACTATGGTTTGGTGGATGTGGTTTGTGTTGTCCTGGCCAATGAGCGGGTGATAATGGTCTGTGATTGGGCCGGCTGTCGTGAGGTACGTTTATCCTGAACTGAAGTGTTTGCCTGTACAAACTTTGTCCGGGGTCACCGGTTGGGGTGTTTTCCTGGGGGTACACATTACCACCTATTGAACCCACTAGTGGGTTCCTGTCATCACTCCAGGTCTACTATAATTTCTGCTGACTTCTTGACGTGACACACAATGGATGTTAATCCCATGACTAACTTAATGACCTGAAAAATACATGGACTGAGACAACAAAAACATGAACTTCTTGACTTTCTAGACAAACATGACATACCAATAGTCCTTCTCACGGAAACTCACCTGAACCCTCATGATAGACTGAACTTACCCAGATATTATCTTTATAGAAATGACAGAGATAGGTGTGGCAGCGGTACAGTCATAGCTGTCCGCAAGGACACAGTCCATTATCAAGTACCAGTTCCATTCCTCCACAGACTCGAGGCAACAGCAATAGCTACCACAGTTAACAATAACCACATAATCATCGTCTCAGCATACAACCCACCAGACGATATAGTCATAGCAGCCACTGACTCGCTCTTGCAGTTAAACCCAAGTGTTATAATAGCAGGTGACTTCAGTGCCAAACACCCACTCTGGAATTCATCCAACATGAACATGGCAGGCCAAACCCTATTACGCCATGAAAACAGATCCGATTACATGATACATGCATCCACAAAACCGACGTACGTCCCGTTTCAGACAAACCAAACGCGTGATATTCTAGACATAGTACTAGAAAGGCAAGCCGGTGCCTGCGTCTTGCTCAAAGTTTATAATGAGCTATCGTCAGACCATCTACCAGTCTTTATAAAACTTGAAGGCCCTCTCCGGAATGTGCCACTCAGACCGAGGCGAAATTGGGACACCTTTTCAGAAACCGTTGATGCCCAAATGTCAGACATTAAAGTTGACTCAATTGAGGACATAGATACTGCTACTGAAAAGGTGGAAAAGGCAATACAGTATGCCACAATGGTGGCAGAAGACATATACAGTATGCCACAATGGTGGCAGAAGACATATATCTTACGAAACAAAGAAATAGAACCAGGCGACAATGGCAGCAGCACCGACATCTGACACTACAGAATCAACTCAAAACCCTGAACCAACAACTTCGTGAGCGGACATTCACTGTTATATCCAACCAGTGGAACGACACATTACAGTCACTAAACCCAGGCACCAACACAGTGTAGCGAATAGCCAAGTGTCTCACCCGGAACAAGATCTCCATCCCCCCTCTTCATGTGGGCTAACATATCGCTACCGCAGATGAAGAGAAAGCAGAAGCACTAGCAGACGCACTAGAAAATACGCTTAAACCTAACATAACGCCATCATGGCCAGTATTCGTAAACGAAACTGACACCATAGTTCAAAACATACATGAAAGGCAAACACACGACCGAATCATAAAAACACATGCCTGCGAAATCAAATGGATAATCAGTAATCTACCAAAAAGAAAAGCACCAGGGCCAGACCAAATCCTGAACATTGCGCTGCAACACTTACCGGCTAGCGCACTAGAAATTTTAACGAAACTATTCAATACTAGATACAATATTAACCGGGCTTGTGGGCCGTGGTCTATTGGGGACACCGGCCATGAAAGCCTTAGAACTTTGATGAAACTATTCAATCTCTGCCTTTTGCACGGCTGCTTCCCTAGCAGGTGGAAAACAGCAAATATGCTACACTTCCCGAAGAAAGGCAAAAATAACGTGGACCCACAAAATTATAGGCCTATTAGCCTGCTCAACACGATGAGCAAACTTCTTGAAAAAGTAATACTTAAGCGCATTAATGCATTTATTATAAAACATGATATTTTAATTCTCAAACAGTTTGGTTTCCGGGCCAACCATTCAACCACGCTACAACTCCTGTGTGCCACCGAGTACATTACGAAAGGCCTCAGTTTCAAAAAGTCAACGGGAGCCGTTCTACTGGACAGAACGTGCTTTCGACCGCGTGTGGCATGCAGGATTGTTACGAAAAATGATAAACATTAAATTCCCAGATGCAATAATTAAGCTAACAGCGAACTATTTGCGCAAGCGTTCTTTCTCCTCACTAGCAAACGATGCAAGGTCCACTCCCCGCACGATACTGGCGGGTGTCCCTCAGGGTAGTATACTTGGGCTGCTCTTATTCAATATCTATATAAATGACATACCAAAAAGCGCGAACATAACATATCTCCTGTATGCCGTCGATACGACGATTATGACTCAATCCGGTAAACCTGCATTCATAAGCAGAAATCTCCAGACATCACTGGGGCAACTGGAACCCTGGCTCGCCCAATGGCGAATCAAAGTCAATGTCGCTAAGAGTAAAGCCATAATCTTTACCAAACGCAAAAAACACTACCACCCGAGGCATGGACTGCAACCACCAAAACTTTTTAACAACGACATCACCTGGACCAATAAAGTAACATACTTAGGCCTAGTGATGGATCCGGGTCTCACCTGGCACCCTCACATAGAGGAAGTGCACAGAAAAGCCTATGCTCAATTGAGCAAGCTATAGCCATTAATCAACTACAGTAACGCCCTACAGCTCGACATGGGCCTAACACATTATAAAACCCTCATACGGCCCATACTGATGTACGCGGCGCCGGTCTGGGGCTATGCAGCAAAATCGCATATTAAAAGAATACAACAACTACAAAATAAGATAGTAGGTATAGTAGCCAAAGCCCCATACTAAGCACCATCCAAACAACTGCACGAAGACTTGCACATGCATACGATAGAACAATTTATTAAGAAACTAGCTTTCAATTTATACAATAAAATCCCATAACACCACAATACACTTGGACAATACGAAACGACCATTGACAAACACAAGAGACCACTATCCCTATTTGACAGAAACTTGATCAATCCAGACATAGACGATGCCATAAACCATTTCCTTAACTATCATACAGTAACCTTATCCACTGACTTTGCTTCTAAGTTACGGACATTCCACGTGAGCCTATCTCCTACAGCATCCTCCAAGACCTTGCACCACCTAGCCAAGGCCAGACTCAGGGAAGAGGGACCCCTAGAGTGACACACGGTGTGACGCGGACACACGGCACATGATGAGTGTGGATTCCAAGACGACCTGGCGACACCTGGACTTGAAAGGCAACTCTCAAGCACAGACACGGCTCCCACTGAGGATGCCAAGCAACGAAACTGCTCCCACTAGGGACAACAAACATAGAATATGTAAAACTACTATGAATTTCATTATCACTGTCACCCTCAATTCCCCAGGCCAGAACTTGATCATGACTGCAGCTCGGGACTTTATCGTTGACATGCTAGCATGCACTGCATGCCAGCATGAAACTGTACGTTACTGACCGGGGTGCAAACATGGGACCCGACTATCATACGCACAATCATTCATTAAATTCTCTCCTGCAAGACAGGGTACTACTTCTGTAATTACCAACTGTTACTGCCCCTGGCAGGTAGCTCTCATCCATCACCATTAAACGTGCAGAAGCCTTAATGCGGCTCTGCAAAGAAATGTCTTCCAGTGGGGTTTTTTAGTAAGTCAGCTGCCCGGGTTCAAAGCCAGGGTAGGAGTCTTACACTCGCATGCATGCATGCGGTTAGGGCGTAAGTAGCCTTTTTCCCCACCACAAAAAAAAAAAAAAAAAAAAAAAAAAAAAAAAAAAAAAAAAAAAAAAAAAAAAAAAAAAATCTGTCATCATCACATGTCGTCTGCCAAACGGACTACTCTCTTAGAAGCAGATGGAAATGAAGAACCCCGTTAAGTCCAACCTGATGCCACGTCCAACTCCCCATGTGTGACAGCCAGCTCTTGGCCATGACTGTCACCTGGACATCCTTTTCCTCTATGCCGGTAATTTATCGGCTCTATTCCCGTACTAACGAGGGTGCTTTGCAGAACCTCGCTATATATGCTACACTTCTCCCTCAATCTTCCCGTGAAACCCAACTACCTTCCATTTAAAAAAAAAAAAGCATAAAAGCATAAGTAAGCATAATAGATAAGATAGTTAGAACATTACAAATAGACTTAACGTATATCATAAGCTAATGCCATCTTACACTGAACCTAGATATGTAAGTCCAGTTATAATGCATCTAGTATAGATCATAGGTTATTAAAACAAAAAAAAACAAAAAAAAACATACTCTAAAGACAACAAACAAAACCTTCAGGTGGAGAATAAAACTTCAAACATGCTCATTTCAGTCACCCCCTCATGCCCATCTACACCATCCAACACTTAACGATGCCAAATGGCTGACTCATTACAAAGTAATGTTGTTTGAAAAAATAACTTGCAACATTACTAAGATAAGTGAAGTTTTTAGTTTCTAATTTGTTCTTGCTTTAGAATCTTGTTGCTTCACTGTTAATAGCTTCAATTTCCTTAATTCACCAATAACTTTCAAACATGTCACCATTAATTGTTACCAGGGGGCATTCAGGGCTTATGTCATGTTTGTCCTCTGGCACATCAGTAATGTACTCGCTGTTACTGTCACTGGCAGCCAGCTTCCATCTTTCACCACTGAATGCGAATGCACTTAATGCGGTACTGCAGCATTGAGGTCTCGACCTCAAGACTTCCAGTGGGGTTTTTTTGAAGAGTAGGCTGCCCGGGTTTGAAGCCAGGGTAGGAGTTTTACACTTGCATGGGACAAAGGTGTAAGTAGCCTTTTTCCCCACCACAAAAAAGAAGAAGAAGAAGAAGAAGAAGAAGAAGAAGAAGAAGAAGAAGAAGAAGAAGAAGAAGAAGAAGAAGAAGAAGAAGAAGAAGAAAAGTCACATCAAAAACTCCAGCCACTTAATACAAAAGATCTCAATCCTGAGATTGGCGAGTTTCGATGTTAAATCCCTCTTCACCAGTGCCACTAGAAGACTCACTGCATCTCATAGCAGAACAATTTCTAGAAGACATCACACAACTCTTCAGACACACTCTCATGTCCACCTACTTCTGCTCCAATGGCCAATCGAACAAACTGATGGAGTGGCCATGGGTTCACCATTATCACTGGCTATTGCCAATTTCTTTATGGAGAACTTTGAATACACTGCACTGGAGACCGCCACACACAAACCAAAAGCCTTCCATAGGTATGTCAACGACACATTTGTCATCTGGCCACACGGGACAGAAAAATTTACCATTTTTCTGGACCATCTCAAAGTCTACACACAAATATCAAATTCACCATGGAGGTGGAGAGCGACAACTCCCTCCCCTTCCTGGATGTTCTCGGATGGCAGCCTGGGACACACAGTCTACAGTTTATTTATTTAAATCAAATTAATACATATTTGAATATGACAGACATACAGCCCAAGCTCTTAGCCTGTCATATCCACCCAACAAAATTTCTTATCATACATTTTGCTTCTCTATTGCTATTTAACACTTTATATCTAACACAAAATTTTTAATTCTGTTCTCTTTGTACAGACTAATTCCATTTTTTCTTAACTCTACTTAAAAATTGACCTATGTTCCTGACCTCCTTTCTAAAAATCCTCTTAAATGCTGTTATCCTATCTCTCTTCTCCCTTTTCTGCCCCAGAAATTCTTTCCTCCATACATCCGTTCCTTGGCACTCAAAGACTATGTGCTCCAGATCTTCCTTCCCCCCGCAAATAGGACACAGACTCTGAGGGATACCCTTTCTTAGTCCTCTCAACCTCCAAACACCAGTTCTTAGCCATGTTATTGCCTCCCTTTGTTCTTTGTTTACCTTATCAACATATGTTTCCCTTTCCCATGTTTCCTTCATTGATTTGTAATCTACCAGGGACCTTTTTTCCATTATACCACCAAACAGTTTTTGGATTTCTATGTCTTAAAATCTTTTTCTTATTATTTTCCAAAATTTGTTATGATTATTCTTCCCTCTCCTCCAGTAGTCCCCCATTCCATTTACTTCTAAGTTCTTTCGAATACTACTTGTCCATCCAGATTTCCTAAGACTCTTTTCCTGGTAATCTACACACTGCCTTAAGAAGTTATTTTTATCCAAATTCAAAATTCTGTACCAATATTTTAGAGCTCTTTCTATAATCATGCCTTTCTTGACACCCTTCCCATCTCCATCTGCGCTACCTCTCTTGCCACCGCACTTGGAAGACCCAACACTTCCCTGCAAAACATCCTATGAACTGTATCTATGGTTTCCTCCCCCTCATTCAATCCCCATATTTCTATACCACAGAGCATTTTTGGTTCCACCACCATATTATAAATTTTTTCTAACCATTTGACCCCAATATTCGGTACTCTGTACTTACAACTTCTTATTGCTGACATAGCTCCTTTCGCCTTTGTCAGAGCTAATTTCTTTTGTTTTCCCTACCCCCCACTCCCATCTAATTTTACTCCTAAATAGATACATTATTGTACTACTTTATACTCCTTATTCCCCTTTTTACACTTTTCATGTTTACTCAATTTTGCTCCCTTCTTAAATACCATTATTTATGTTTTCTCCTGATTAACAGTTAGGTTCCATTCATTGCAGTATTTATCTACCTCTGTAATGCTTGCTTCAGACCATTTACTGTAATTGATCCTACTACCAGATCATCAGCGAATAGTAGCCCAGGGATCATGATATTTATTGCATTCAACTATTATTCTTGCTTATCCCCAGCAGGATATCGTCGATAAATTAAATAGTATAGGACTCAATTTACACCCTTGCCTTAGTCCTTTCCCTTGTGCTATTTCCTGAGAGATTATTCCTTCCCCCACCCTCACACAGAAGGTGTTATCTTTGTACAGTGCCATCAAAGTCTTCACCATCTGTTGACTCAATCCTTTGCATTGCAATTTGTACCACAGTAATTTTAGATCCACCTTATCATATGCTTTCTCTAACTCTATAAAGGCCATGTATGGTTTACCTCTTTTTTCTTTAAGGTATTTATCCACTAGTGTTTTTATTACAAAGATATTATCCACAGCTCTCCTCCCACATCTGAAACCCATTTGAAATTCCGACAAGATATTTTCTTCTACCCACTTCTGTATTCTGTTTGCCAAAATTCCAGTAAAGATTTTTCCTACATTAGACAGCAGTGCAATCCCACGATAACTATTTGGTTTGCATGTACTACCTTTCCCTTTATAGATTGGGTGTATAATTGCCTTTCTCCAATTTGCTGGAACATATCTCTTTTCTTTTATTGAATTAAACAGCCCTGTTAATTTCTTGACTCTTTCTATGTCATTGCACCATTCTTTAAGGAATTCTGTGGGGATCCCATTTAGGCCAGTAGCTTTATTTCTTTTCATTGTTCTAACTTGTCTCATTACTTCCTCATCCCTAATTGGACTGTCTAGAATTTCCACATGTTTATTGTTGACCTCAAGGTCTACCGTCATCCTATTTCCCCCGTACACCCCATAAAGGGTTCTAAAATACACTATCCACTCTTCTGGGTCAATATTCGGCTGGTCTACATATTTGCTATATGATGATTTTAAGGCCTTCCATACCTTAGTAACATTTCCCTCCCCTAACACCCCGACTGAATTACTCTCCTTTTTTTCCCTCCATCTTAGTTTCTTTTGTTGTATGGTCTGATTGTAAAATGTCCTACCCTGTAGGTATTCCTCCTTCGCTTCGACATTTCCTTCATTTCTCCATTTCTTTAACATCTGTTTCACTAACTTTTTTGTTACTTTACATTCATCAGCAAACCAGTCCTCCCCCTGTTTGAATATTTTCTTTCTCGCTCTTGTTCTCCTTCCTGCCACCTGTAAAACACCATTGAAAATACTTACTGCTTTCTCAATTTCATTTACCTCTGACATATAACTAACCCCCAGCTGGCATATTTCCCCATATCACGAATCCAAAACTTGTTTAAAATCCCTGCCGTAAACATCATTCCTCTTAAATCTCATGCACTGTGTACAATTCTTTTTCCTGTCTCCCAAGTTCTGTTTTATCTGCTCTGTTTGTACTATGATATCTACTATCAGTGAGAAATGACCACTGTTCAAACTTAAGTTAAGAACTTTAAAACTTCCAAGAACACATTCCAAATTGATTGGCCATAAAATATAATCAATTACACTTTGTCCATTCTTGTTTATAAAAGTAAATTCTCCATTAATATCCTCACCGTATTTCCCATTTAAGATACTCAATGAATTATTTTCACAGAATTCAATAAACTTGTCACTAGCACTGTCTGTGATTTATCCTTGCTTTTCCTCACCACTTCTCATTTGCTCATTATTTCATCACTTATCCAATAATTTTTTATTTCCACTTCTTTTTCTCTTAATCTAATATGAAAGTCCCTCATTAATATGATCTCTGAATCTATGTACTTCTTCCTTAACTTTTCACACTCTTCTTCCAGTTGATTAAATAAGCTAGGGTTGTGGAACTGCGAGGATACAGGTGGGTTGTACACTATTCCCAAACAAATTATACAATCATCTAAATATATTTCTTAAAATATTATCCAACAGGTGCTTGGATGTCTAGACCACATTTCTTTTATCCCTTTACTTAGAGTTTTCCTTACAAAAACCCTATACTGCCAGACATTCTCCCTTTGACTGCTGTCTTTTGTCCCTTTATACCCATATATATAAAATCCTTCACCACAAGGTCCTCTTCGTTTAGCCATGTCTCAACCACTCCTAAATAATCTATCTTGCTCAGTAAGTAATTTAGATTTCACGTGTACATTTTACTTTTCAGCCCCTCGCAGTTCCAGAATCCCAGCCTTCTGCTACTACCCATTCCCTATTGTGAACCTGCTCTAAACCTGAACTTATCAAAAACATCCCTCCTCCTAAGTTCGTATCCCCTCTTAGCCGTTTTGTTTTTATCTACCACGAGAATACTTTCATGTTCCGATGACACCACACTATCAGATGCTTCCTCTCCCTCCCTCATGACCACTCCCTCCCGCACACTCTCCTCACTGCTTTGCAACCACACCTTCTTCCCCTTCTCCGCTAGTCTGTGGGACTCTTCTAACTCCGCCTTCCTCGGTGACACGATCTTTCTTCCATCTGTTCTTGCATCATCACTCATTGTCTCCGTCACCGACCTTGATAGCACTACTCCTTCCCTACCGGCACATGATGCAGCAGCTGATTCTCTAGGTGACGTCACTCCAGCCCCTGACGTCGAAGCTTGGTTCCATTCAACTTTGTGTTTCCTGTTGCGTATATCACCTCCAGTAACCCTTGGTTGAATTTTCTGCCTATGTTGCAAAAGCCCACACACACCAACAGATACTTGGATGCCTCCAGCCACCATCATCCCACTCAGAAGAAAACAATCATCTCCACTCTATTTCACAGGGCTTTTGACATCGCAGACAAGGACCACTTACACCTACAACTTCAATACCTACAAGATACTTTATGCAAGAATGGATATAGTAACCAGGACATCAAGGAGACCGTAGGAAAGTAGAACGCAATAGGAATAACCGACCACAACTCACACAAGTAAAGGATAGCCCTCAAAAGAAGGCCTACATACCCTTCTACGGTTCCATTTCAAACAAGGTTTCCGGCACACTCGCGAGACATAACATCGAAACCTTCTTCACGGCCCCCAAGAAGATCCGAGAATTCCTCAGGCTGGTGAAAGAACCACTTGGGCTCTAGGTCCCAGGAGTATACAGGATTCCTTGTGAGTGTGGAAAGGTGTATGTAGGTCAAACAGGACGCACAATAGAGGAAAGATGCAAAGAACACCAACGGAACATCAGACTCCTCCAGCCGGGAAAATCAGCAGTAGCCCAACACTGCATGGAGCAGGTCCACAAAATAAACGAAAGTCACGAAAGTTCTAGAACACACAGAAAATTACTGGGACAGACTCATCAAGGGGACCATCCACATCAAATTACACCCCAACAATTACAACAGAGATGACGGACTCAAGCTAAGCTCCACGTGAACAACAGCCATTAAAAACACCTACAAAAACAGCAACACCATTGACCCCAAACAAAATGCATAGCCCCGGGAAAACACCCCAACCGGCAACCCCGGAAAAAGTTCGTACCCGTGGGAGAGCACTTCAGCTGAGGATAAACAAACCTCACGACAGCCGGCCCAATCACAGATCATCACCCACTCAATGGTCAGAACAACACAAACCACATCCACCAAACCATAGTATATATTTGGAAAACTGAGTGAGACTTTTCATCCTGAAGGTGGCCATGGAGTCTACAATGGCCGAAAGCTCGACCATTATAAATCTGACACATCTGATCACTCGTGAAGCCTTGATCCATAATGCTCGCCGTGATAGCTTCAAATCTTACATTACAATCTTTAAGTTCTTCCATAAATCACATACAAAAGCTAAATCACTGCAATGCTTTCTAACACAACTCCACTTATCTTCTTTTTTAAACCCTTGCAGCATATAGCATAGTAAAACATAGTAAAATGATGAATGACCTGCTGCACACAGCATGATAGAATGTACTAAATTTGTTAATTGTTTCATGTGGGTTCTGCTTATGCCAGCCTGAGCTTTTAGGAGTTGTGTCAATATAAACATATGCCTACATTCTGCATAAGAGATCTCACCATACCACATTGTAATTATAAACCATAAATAATGGTGCTGTTTTTTAATTTAATCGTTGCATGAGCTGAGCTTTGAGACTATTTTACTATCTTTGGTCGTGGTATCGCTGCCTCGTGTTTTCCATCCTTTCGCCATGATTGTGTGGTTGTGGTAAATGGTGTGCCCCTCTTCCCCTGTCATGGGTGCTCCTAATGTTTCAATCTTCCCTCTTGCTCTGGTTGTTTGTGGTCATGCTTCTATTTAAGATCGGCGAGTTTGGGTGACTGCCTCCGACAGGTTAGGGTCTGATAGCTTCCCTTTGTTAGCTATCTTCATGAAATAGTCGACTAGTGATAATCCTTTGGTTGGATCGCATCTTCCTGTCCCTAACTCTACCCTTGTCTGGTTCAGCTTAGCTGGGCCCCAATACCTTGGCAGCAATAGATTCCTAAATAGATTCATGACCAGCTAGTGTTAACCTTAGCCATTCTAATGCTTTGTTATTCAAGCTTTTCTTCACTATCATCATTCTAAGCTCATTTGGTATCCTTTTCACTTTAAAATACTCTTTCATTTCAACAAAAACTTTTGGATTGTCTCCCTTCTCTTCGTCAAATGTGGGTGGTGTAATTTCGTGTAGTATGATGTTGGTATAGCATGTGTTGTGTTGTCGTTTAATTGTGAACCTCTATCTCTATATGGTGAGTCATCATTTTGTGCATTATTCATATAACTTTCATCTTGAACATCACTTATGTCTAAATCATCATTTTGTCTTTGTAGTACATTCACATCATCATTTACATTAGCCAAACTTTCCTTTCCTCTTCTCATTTCTTCACAAATTTTAAATCATTCTTTATTTCTAAGTGACTTTGTTTTATATTATCCACAGCATCTTGTTGTGATTGTACTACATCAGCCACAGTCTTAATTTTAGGAATAACAATTTGTTCTACAGTTTCACTCATAATAATTATTCCTTTCTTCACTACTTCAATTTCTTTTCTTAATCCCTCAGTTATTCCTACTTTTACATTGGTAATCTTACAGTCTACATTTGTTTTACACTCTGTTATTTCATCCCTACATCTAGCAATTTCTCCCTCTAATACAATCTTGTTTTCTTTCCTTTCCATTTCTAATTTTCCCATCCTATCTCTTATGGTTTCTATCCTAGCCTCTAAAACTTCCTTTGTTTCATTTATGTTTTTATGTACTAATTTCAAATTACTTTCCATTACTTTCATATTTTCTTTACATTCCTGTCTTCCTAATTCTATTTTCTGTTCTAAGTCCTGCCTTCCTAATTCTATTTTCTGCTCTAAGTCCTGCCTCACTTCCTCCATTTTCTGACCTATATCTTTTTTATTCTGTTCTAAGTCCTGTCTCACTTCCTCCATTTTCTGACCTATATCTTTTTTATTCTGTTCTAAGTCCTGTAACACTTCATTTTCTGACCCATATCTTTTTTATTCTGTTCTAAGTCCTGTCTTACTTCCTCCATTTTCTGACCTAAGCTTTGTTCTAAGTCCTGCCTTAACTCTTCCTTATTCAGTTCCATTTTCTGACCTATCTCTTTCTTATTCTGTTCCATTTTCTGACCTAAGCTCTGTTCTAATTTCTCAAACATGATCATCAGTAATCTTTGGTCTTTCCCTATTACTGCTACTTCTTCCTCACTTTCTGTTTCTATCTGAAAACTAGGCTTATCTACCCCTTCCCCTATTCCTGTTCCTCTCTTTTCCTTTTTGTGACATTTTCGTTTTTTGATTCGATTCAGTTAGGCTTAAAAGTCCTACTTTCCTACCACTTCTTAACAACATGCAAAAATAAAGTGAATATTCAATAAAAATTTTTGGTCCTACTTTCTTTCCGTTGATTTATTGTCTTATGTAGTTTCCCCTGGCGGTAGATTTCATTTAGCGTCCCTCAGTACTTCCCAAGATGATTTCGGCTTAATAACGTCTCCTGTTGTCTTCAACTTCGATGGATTGTTTAATGGCATCTTCATTCATTTCCCATGTAGATCAGCATCACTTGGTGTTTTGCACAAGTTCATTTTCCATTCTTTTATTTCACCCTTCTATACGAGCCGTGCGTTTGGGCAAGCCATTTGGTGCTGTTTTTTAATTTAATTGTTGCATGAGCTGAGCTTTGAGACTCTTTTCCTATCTCGGGTCGTGGTACAGGGTGAAATAATGTGGACACAGGATATAACTTTACTATAACACTTTTATTTGCACCTTTCTCGTTGAATGTTACATGCCTAACACCTTAATTAACTTTCATTGCACATGAATCTACTTCTTTAATAGTTTCTTCTCGTTATTAGTCATTTTAAATCACTTTTAGCGCCCACATCTGCACATGTCACAAAGCATGTCTTCTCTCTCCGGACGCTACGATGCTAAGAAAAAAAAAAATCTAGCGTCTTCTTACACAATGTGTTTGTATTTATACGCGTATACGTCCATTTCCCATGGAGCACTCTATGAAATCATCCTACACACTAAATAGTTCCTGTCATGTTAGGGAAGTGATCTCTATCTATCCTCCCTACACTTTTAATATTAAATATAAAATGATTCTTATAATTATACATATTAAATTTAAACATTATTTAACATTGGTGCGGTTTTTGTAATTATTATTGCGGAATGTGCTGTGCTGTGAGACTCCTTTTCTATCTAGGTCGTGGTAACGGATGGAATGAAAAATCACACAATGTTTCTTCACCACAATGTATTATTTTATTAACACTTCATCGATACTTTACATTAAATAATTCCTCTCAGCACCATTCTAAATGATTTAAAACGCTTCCACCTTCTCATTTAGTGGAACCAATGCTTGATGAAAGTCTGGTGAAAATTCTATGTTCACACTACCTAAATATGTCCTTTCACTTCGCTTACACACACGCGAGTGGGAGTTTATGGCATCACCTGACGCGACACCACCTTTTTCGTATACATCCACATATGCGTCCATCAAATAGTTCATTCTTGTTAGGGAAGCGATCCCTAATCATCCTCCCCTACTTTTATTATGGAACACATATAATTCTAATATTTATACATATATATTAAAATCAAATATGGAAAGATTTATGACGTCTTTGGGCAAACTTAGTTGTTTGTAACAATGAACATTTTTAACACGTTTTCGTCATTTGATCAATTCATACCAACATAAAAAAAACAAATTACACTTTTAACAAACATTCACATGAACGATTTTCTTTTGGGGTCTTCTAATATTCTGTCTCAACATTAATGATGATATTAAACAAATATCACTTGTAACAATGAGACAATGGTAATACACTTTCAGTACTCAACAAATCCTTACCAACATGAAAAATAAACTATATTTACAATAAATATTTCTAGTGATTCCTGAGTATCCTCGAAAAACAGCAGTTGCAACCTTCAGGTTGATTACAGAATTGGGATATATTCTTCACCACTCTGTCCTCTATGTGATCTGCAAGAGGAAATGGATCGAGACCACCTTCAAATATGCCCGGCCACTTCTAGTGCCCCATCCATCAGTGAAAAATATTGGAGAGCAAGAGGATTAATGACTTCATTGTCAGAAATCCAGCATTAGCTAACAACAACAATAAATATTTCCATAAATTCTAAAATAAGAACAAATTAGAAACTAAAAACTTCACATATCTTAGTATGTTGATATCCTTTTTCTATTTTTCTGACCCAGGGGTTTCAAGCTATATCCAGCTCATTCTCAAAGTCATATGGTTTATATGACTTTGAGAATGAGCTGGATATAGCTTGAAACCCCTGGGTCAGAAAAATAGAAAAAGGATATCAACATACTAAGATAAGTGAAATTTTTTAGTTTCTAATTTGTTCTTATTTTAGAATCTTGTTGCTTCACTGTTAATAGCTTCAATTTTTACTTAATTTCCATAAATGTTTTCTTTTCAGGGTCTGACCACATATTCTGTCTCAATAACACTAAATTAAGAACAAATTAGAAACTAAAAGCTCCACTTATCTTATTAGTATTGCAAGGTGGTATACTGCTGACTAATTTCAAGTTGCATCCAACTTATTCTCAAAGCTATTCAATACTGCATCCCGCAATATTAATAAGATAAGTGGAGCCTTTAGTTTCTAATTTATTCTTAATTTAGATTCTGTTACTTCACTGTTAATACCTTCAAGTTTTCCTTAATAAATAACACTGTTTAGAGCTGAGTTCAACAGAGTATATAAGCACTTTCATGATATGTTTATAACTATATTAGTATCCTGGAGGCCAATCCAAGTACATCATGAGCTAACCCTGCAGTGAAAAAGTATTGGTAACAGATGAACAAATACAGTAAAACTTCGTTTATACCTTTTCCAGGAGACCAAAGGTAAAAAACTTATATGTGAAAAACCATAAATGAAAGTTTAGCAAATAAAAATTGGAAAATTTATAGAGCATGCAGGTTATAGTTAAGAAGTGAACAACAAGAAATAATAATAGGATTGTTTAAGTATAATCAGCAATATGAAACAATACAAACACAAGAGAACTGCACTAAATAAAAATAAACATGAATAAAGTTGAGTCACTTTATAAAGTCGTCCATTATCTTGGCTAGTTTTCTTTTTCTTTTTTTCATTTTTTTTGTGTTGGCCACGGTCGCCATGACGTGAATGGTACATTTGGCTGTTATTTCCTCAGAAACATTATGATACATCACAAAATGTTTGTATTTTCTGCCCTGAATGTGGGTCTACTTATTTGTAGAAACACTTAACACACGCACGCCTTCTTCACTTTCCACTGCCTTAGCTACAATTGTATTTAAGGTTGACAGAGCAATTCCTTATTTCTTTGCAATTGCTATATGTTTCATGTTACACTCCTTCACTATATTCAAAATGCGTAATGTTTCAGCAATCCTAATGCACTTACTTTTGCTTTCACCCATATTCACTCACTATTCAAACTTGGGCTACCTTAGTGATAGGCGACAGGCGAATGGTTTAACTGCTCGGCCACGGTGCCACCACCATGCAGACAAGTACAGATATGTATTACTGCTGCTTTGCAATTCATCTTGTACGAGTTTTAAAGATGCAGTATAGTTTTGTTGATGCTGTTGTCTGATGCATGTCGTACATCATGTCTATTATCATGCTATCAAACAAGATTTTGTTTAACTTGCAACTGTTTTAATAGTTTGCATGCTCATGTGTCATTCTGATGCTGGATTGCAGGGAAATAGTTCTAGAAATTGTTAATATATTTTTAATTTCTCTACTGGTAAGTAGCGGAAGTATTGTATTCCACCCAAAAATTCAATGTCGAGATTTCACCGGAAATATATGTTTTGAGGCCCCCTGAATCCAAAGAAAGCATTTTTAGAAAAAGGTCCGTGTGTGTGTCTGTGTGTCAGTCTGTGGACAGCATAACTCAAAAACGAAAAGTCGGTTAAAAACCAAAGTTGGTATTTAAGTTCTTTCAAGGATACGACACAAAGATTTTGAAGAAAATAGTCCCACCCTAAACTACCCTTTACATGGAAAATTTTTAGAAAATTTTGGTTTTCTTGAAAATGGCTCTAACAATTTTGATTAAAATGTGATATGTTTGAGATATTTTGATGACAAATGAAATGTATATCTTGAATTTTCTGGCTATAGCCCCTGTAGTCGTATTTACTCTGGACGACTTTTGCATATCTGGTAAACCGTTACAGATACACCAAAGCATACTATACAAAACATGTAGATCTTGCTAAAATACACAATTTATGTCTAAATAAATTTTCTTGTGGGGTGAACCATTACAGAGATATTCCTTGTTATGTGTGTGAGTTTCAGAAAACTTAATCTTTCGTGAAATGGTTCATAGTTCATTTTTTTATATGTTAAGTGTGCAAAGACAACAGAATGCCAAAGCTTTAAAACATTTGACTATCGCAGAAAGCCTACTGTATTCTAACATTCCCCTTGCACCTACAAGGAAATAAGCAATAAGATAAGTTGTACAAATGTTTATCTTAACTAACACGAAGAAGATATAGGAATAAGAGTTTGTAAGAATGCTTAGTACAAGAGTAGAGAAAGTCATGTGAGTGCAACACATCAGATTTTTTTATATGTTAAGTGTGCAAAAACAACAGAATCTCAAAGCTTTAAAACATTTGACTATCGCACAAAGCCTACTGTATTCTAACATTCTCCTTGCACCTACAAGGAAATAAGCAATAAGATAATTTGTACAAATGTCTATCTTAACTAACACGAAGAAGATATAGGAATAAGAGTTTGTAAGAATGGTTAGTACTAGAGTAGAGAAAGTCATGTGAGTGCAGCACATCAGATTTTTAATTATTGGTTCTATCCTTAAATTAATAATCATTAAACCTGTGAAATCAGTCAGGCAATGCTGCTCCAGCAGTAACTTCTTGAAATATTGCACACTATCACTAAAATCTAACACTTGTTTGAGAGGTAGAACTGGAACTTAAAAATTCAATGCCACAACTGGGATTTGAACCACAGACCTTCCGCTTACCGGACGGATACTCTACCAATGAGCTATTGTGACAAACTGCCAGAATGGCATTAAATTCTCAAACCAGTTCGTATTTCTCCTGATAAACCACAAAGGCAGTCTCACATCAGAGACAAATTACCCCAATGGTGACTTACTATTGTAAGTACTTTATATCCCAGGATTAAATAACCTTCAGATGGTAATTATTATTTATTTATTTATGCCAACAAACTTACTGTTGGTGTTTTTAAACACACAAGCCGTGTGTGGGCAAAGTTTGAGAGGTAGAACTGGAACTTAAAAATTCAATGCCACAACTGGGATTTGAACCACAGACCTTCCGCTTACCGGCCCGGCTGCTCTAACCACTGAGCTATTGTGACAAACTGCCAGAATGGCATTAAATTCTCAAACCAGTTCGTATTTCTCCTGGTGTGAGACTGCCTTTGTGGTTTACCAGGAGAAATACGAACTGGTTTGAGAATTTAATGCCATTCTGGCAGTTTGTCACAATAGCTCAGTGGTTAGAGCAGTAGCCCGGTAAGCGGAAGGTCTGTGGTTCAAATCCCAGTTGTGGCATTGAATTTTTAAGTTCCAGTTCTACCTCTCAAACTTTGCCCACACACGGCTTGTGTGTTTAAAAACACCAACAGTAAGTTTGTTGGCATAAATAAATAATAATTACCATCTGAAGGTTATTTAATCCTGGGATATAAAGTACTTACAATAGTAAGTCACCATTGGGGTAATTTGTCTCCGATGTGAGACTGCCTTTGTGGTTTACCAGGAGAAATACAAACTGGTTTGAGAATTTAATGCCATTCTGGCAGTTTGTCACAATAGCTCAGTGGTTAGAGCAGCCACCCGGTAAGCGGAAGGTCTGTGGTTCAAATCCCAGTTGTGGCATTGAACTTTTAAGTTCCAGTTCTCAAACTTTCAGTGCATTTTCAAAGACAGTATATCAAAATACGAAGCATATGGTTCTCTCAATTCACATAATAGGTTTGTTGGAAAATTTTTATAACTTGCAAAATGTTTAGAATCCAAAAATGCCAGAAATGTCAACTGTTTTTGTGATTCAAATCTTAATAATCTTTATACTTGAAGATTTTGTGCAAGTTCTGGACACAATAACTCAAATTAAATTAAGATTTGAATCACAGAAACAATTGAAATTTCAAATGAGACTTTGCTTGGCTCACACTATCTAGCGAACTAGCCTAATTATAAGTCTTCCCGGGGCCTGCAATTGTAGGTAAAAACTTCAAACAACAACAACAACAACAACAACAACAACAACAACAACAACAACAATAATAATAATAATAATAATAATAATAATAATAATAATAATAATAATAATAATAATAATAATAATAATAATAATAATAATAATAATAATAATAATAATACTGTATAGTGCAGCACGGTCTTGTAATTACAGTTGCACGCATAAGGAAAAGCCTGCTTCAGCACTGTTACATTTTTGCCTATGGACGCAAGCACTGAATCACAAACTCTAAATGGTGTAAAATTTGTGAAGTGTAAGCCTAATCATGGAACCAACGAAAAGAAGGAAATATGAAGCAAGCTTGAAGTTAAAAGTTGTAAAAAAGGCTAAAGAATCAAATAACTATATTGCAGCAAAGACTTTTGATCTATGAGGACAACAGCTTACTGGCCAGTTTTAGAAAATAATGTTGCACAGTGGGTACAAGAAGAGACAGAATTGTTATGAGGTTACAGAAAAATGATTAGGGCCTATGCATTCAAACGGGCATGGGTTAATTCAGAGCAAGGCAAAGAACTTAAAACAGTAGGTTCATGCAATTGGTTCATGAATAGAAAAAATCTGGTGATACCACAGAAAGCAAAAATTGCACAAAAATTACCAAAAGATCTTGACCATAAAGTCACAAGTTTTCACAAGTTTATTATTCATATGACCTACAAAATCTTTTGTACAGAATTTCACATTTTCAGCAAGCAGTTATTCTCTCAGATTCCAGGGCAGCAATTATAGCAATTACTTCCAAGTTGTCACCAAAAGCGAAATAATTATAGAATGCTGGAGCATCCTTACCCATCTAACTGCACTTCAAAAACACCTAGTCTTTCAATGGATACCAGCTCACTGTAGACTGAGTGGTAATGAGAAAGCTGATTTTCTTGCAAAAAAGGGTACTGGCAATGTGCAGAAATCAATAGTTAATCTACCATTTTATGCAGCTAAAAGATTAGTCAACTCTGAATTCAAAAAAATGATTGCAAAATATTACTATGAAAAATCAAAGAATAAAATATGGGAACTACCAAACATTCAAACAGTAATTCCTGGGTATCCTCGAAAAACAGGAGTTGCAACCTTCAGGTTGATTACAGGACATGATTGTCTGGCAAAACATTTAAACAGAATTGGGATATATTCTTCACCACTCTGTCCTCTATATGATCTGCAAGAGGAAATGGATCGAGACCACCTTCAAATATGCCCGGCCACTTCTAATGCGCCATCCATCAGTGAAAAATATTGGAGAGCAAGAGGATTAATGACTTCATTGTCAGAAATCCAGCATTAACTAACAACAATTATTCATATGAGGAAAAAATGTAACTTTCCATTATCTCATATTGGAAATATGGATGAAATGCCAATGAACTTCATCATAAACAACAAAACTATTGAAACAAAAGGCGAAAAACTGTTCAGGTTAGAAGTACAACCCAAGGCCAGGTTTACAACAGTATTGACACATGGCAAATGGATCAAAGTTAAAACCCATGATCATTTCAAGAGGAAAAGTACTGCTAAAATAAAATTCCTGCCAGAAATGTTTGTACATTTCATGAAAAGGGGTAAACAGACAAGAAATACAGTATCTGGCAGAATGGATAGTAGGATGTAAACAGAACAGAACTTCGAAATGAATTGACAAATTTATTGAAACACACACTGAAAACACAGAAGGATATATGCCATTTTATCACAACATATGGCATTATTTGCTTTTGAATATGACATCATTCGACGTCATAATGTTTTCTGTCCCCGGGTCGGCTGCTAAGAGTTAAAGAAAGTGCAAGGGTTAAGTTCATCGGGCAATTTTATCTTGTTCATTTAGTTCCTCTACAACCTGTAATTCGCATCAATGGAGGTGAAAGTCATCATGGATAATGTGCCTCAGTGAATGATCTGACATTCCTAATGCCAAAACATGTCCTGCAGCAGAATGTCTAGGACTTCAGTTGAGTGCTTCACGGGCATCCTCTACTTGCTCTGGAATCCGCTGTGTCTTTGGACATCCTGGGTTTTTCTTCTTTGCATAAGATGCAGTAGTCCAGAATTGTAGCACCCATCGTATAATTGCCTGTTGATTTGGGACTTTATAATATCGTCCCAACCCAAAAGGGCAACAAAAGGGTGATTGTACCATGATGACTCATTTTTTAAATACCCCTCTACGATGAATGCGTGGTGCTCTGAATTCCACAAGACCATAATTACAAATGGCAGTCCATCCTCAATACAGGCGGAAAACTAATTTTGCGCATGTGCAACCAACTACAGCGCATTACGGGAATCAAATCAGGCTATTTATTCTGCTGGACCCTGTAGAACAGCTTATGTAAGCAAGTGCACCACAGTCTCAAGTGGCTTTTATTGTCTATTATTGTGTTAACAGCCATAACGCATTTCTGACCCAAAATATGGAATATCTGCACTCATTTTGCGAACACTATAGGTTTTGAAGTTACTAAATTTACAATACAAAGACTGATTAAATCAAAGTGCAGTTTATCGTAAAATCATTTTCATAGTTACCTTAATAATTTCACTTTGTTATATACAAGACATCTTTATCTTACATTAACAGAAATGTACACATTACCATTATACGGAAGTGGTCACCAATGGTAAGACGTCCATCCCAGTTGTGTGTTCGTCGTTTTAGTCCATCCAGAAAATTTTGGTGTAATGCATGTAATTCAGGTATCTTGTAGAACATAGTATTAAATTCATCCTCTGAGATGACTGGCTGTGAGGTTGTCAGCGTTGCCTTGATTGCCTTCATATACTGAAACAAAAGTTCTGCATTCAATGCTTAACTCCTAAAGTTAAGTTGTTAAGACAGTTTTAGCTTTGCTCTCTTTCTTTCTTTTTTATTTTCATTATTATGTTGTTTTTTAAACTGAAAGTTATTTGGCATTTGTCTTCTCACGATAAGGGACAACCTCAAAAAAAACCTGAACTCACCCTAACCGTGATTTGAACTCTGGACCTCTTGATTGTGAGGCAGACATGGTACTACTACACCTTAGAGGCGGCCTTTTAGCTTTGCTCAGAGACAAAGGCTGAGAATAATCTGAAGCATTTTAAAGGGCAGTTACAGGCAAAGAGGCTGAAAAATTCTTAATATACATATACAAACTTTCTATTTAATCATAAAAAATACTATTTCTCTTAAGCATAATATATCTGATCTCAGTTTTCCACAGTTAAATTTAAGGCCTAATTTAATTATTCAAAATAGTGGTTCCCCTCTGTGGTGCTATGTAAGTAAACATTTTCCCTGAAATTTCAAAGATATTCAATTCTTTTTTTTTTTCTTTTTTTTTTTATGTGTGTTGAACAATTTTGTAATTATGAGAGAAAAACTTCTGAAAAAAAAAAAAAAAAACACTTTATGATAGGTGAGTTTTGAAGTTATATTACAAGAAGAAACAGCACATGTGGTTTCTCTTTACATAGACAAAAACAAAGAACCCAAGATGCTGAATGCGAATACAGTCTAAGTGAAAGATAATTATATACATTAGTATAAAATACTCATAGGTTCACACTACACAGATTTTCTTTGTGTGATAAAATATGAAAATTTATTTGGATGCAAATAGGCTTGTCAATTAAAATGACAGTATGCAACACCTGCAAATCCAGGTACTCGTCATTTACACGAGTCACTTGAACTGTTGTCGCAACCAGTTTGCTATGGAGCCTCTTACCTTTCCCTGTCTCCTCCCCCTCCTCCTCCTTCTTGAGTCAAACAACTATTTAGTGAGGTACATTTTCACTGAATTCATTTAATACTGACATTATTTCATTATCTGTCAAGTGTTCATTTTGATGCCATCTTTGCATATGACGCAAAGAGTAAAAGGCCTAATTACTCACACTCATACCTATACCTCATAAACCACAACTATGACCACTTTCTATATACATGCCATAAACAAACAAAAGGAATAAGTAGAAGTGACAAACATCAATCTGAGTCAGATGCGCTAAGCAATGTGCTCCAGAAAATGTGTGTGTTTATGTACCATCAACATTAAACCTCAACAAACACCGCTTCTATTTTCTCTGAACGGTTCTCCTATAACCATTGGCGATCGTCACCCGCACCATACTTCATACATTATTATCAAAATAAAGAGAAAAACCGTATGCAGATAAGGTTACCAAGTCATTTCAAATTATTGTACTCAGGAAGCATCAAAATGTAAAAATGACAGTTTAATAAACACTAAACATTAAAATTTGTGGGAAAAGATCAAAATTTACAGTTTCAAAATGACGTAACATTAAACTTCCTGAATATAATGGGAAAACGTCAAAAGTCACATTTTTAATGAAAAAATCTTAAAATTCGTCAATAAAATTGCTTTATCGCAATCACAAATTATTCATGCTGAGCATGCTGAAAAAAGATATTTTGAGGTTTGTGACAATGTACTTAAGGGATCACAATAGTCTATTACTCACAGATTACATAATAAATTATAAATATAAATTTTATTGAAACATATACTTGATGAACTTGAAGTAATGTATGATAATGCATGTAACTGAAGTAATATTGTGTCAAAGTTGCTTTTTCTGTCACTTTATTTCTCTTCAAAGACTGAACCACAAAAACAGTTCTCTTTTATCTTAACACAGTCTACAATTTGTTGTCACAATCTCGACACATACTTAACAGTCTTTCAGTTCTACTCTCTCTGACTGCTGACTTCGACAATCACTCACCAAAACTGCTTCACACAACAAACAACTTTGGCACAATTAAATGTCCCAAAACTGTGTCTGTCAACACGCACACACACGTGCACCCATTCCCACATGCCACTCACCCACACACAGCTGTCTTGCTCAGTACTCAACAACTCCAAGGAGTTCGCTTTTCTCACTGTCCCATTCACTTACATAGGCGAAAATGATGTAGCACAGATTTTTCTCTAAACTCACCTTTCAAACCTGAAAGACACTGTTGACTCTGTGTACACTTTTGGTATGATTTAATTATTCCTAGTGCAGAGAAAGATCTTTCTACTGATACAGTTGTGCTTGGGTCAATAACAATAAGTAAACCTGGCTTATACATTTCAGGCAAGACTGTATCTACTATATAACTGTCTGCTCTTCAGTGAACTCACAAGTTTATATGGAAGTTTATATGGAATAGTCTTCAAACGCATACAACACAGTTAATTCATTCTTCCTGGGCATATCACACAGATGTCCCATCACACGTGCGCATGCATGTGCACACCTACCCACACCCACACACAAACACACATGCACACTCATATATACATATATACACACTTGCACACACACACACACACACACACACACACACACACACACACACACACACACACACACACACACACACACACACACACACACACACACTGGGCACACCAGTAGCCGCATGTTTGCTATATAACAAACTATCACAAAATATAAAAGAAATAAAATGTATACGTAAATTTAAAGTAGAATTGAAAAATTATTGCATAGATGGGAGTTTAGACTCGAAAGAAGAATTTCTAAATAGGGTATAAGCCATAGCTGTAAGTTTATAAATATGTGAAGTAAGAAAAAAATTAGAAACTAAAAGCTTCACTTATTTTAATAATATTGCAAGTTCTTTGGTGCTGTGCTGACAATGTTTCGAGTTGACTCCAAATCATTCTCAAAGCTATACAAACAAATTTGTTACCATAGCTACTGGTGCTCATTTTAATTACCAATCTCTGAAAACAAAAACCTATGAATACAATCTATAGAAGGTACTTCAAAATTCATAACATGGTTCCTGTTTTTTAAAATAAATATTTTTTCCCAAACCATTAAATCTATAGGTCCATTTGTTTTAATAATTTAACTTCTGGATTAATTTCATGATTAAATGACCAAAAATGATCTGCCACAGCTGATTTATCAGTTTCTTTATATTTAATATTTCTAAAATGCTCTTTTACTCTGATTTCCAAATCATGTTTAGTTTTACCAATATAAACCTTATCTCAATCCAAACAGCTAAATTGATAAATGCCAGATTTTTTATACTTTGGAATTTTATCTTTTTTAGAACAATTTAGTAAATTTTGTATATTAAATTTATTTTGAGGGACCAAATTTATTCCATATTCTTTAAAAATTTTTGTAAATATTTTATTGGCCCATGAATGGTAAGTAAACTTTTTAAAAATACAATTATCTTTTATTTTTTTGAGGGTAGAAACCTCCTTAACAGCCTTTTGATACTTACATTTTTCTATCTTTTTATGTATGAAATCTGTATTAAAACCATTAATTACTGCAGTGTTAATAATGTGTTTATATTCTGTGTTAAATTCTTCTTTATTAAGGGGTATATTTATGAACATATAAATTAAACTATTGAAAACAGCAAATTTATGTGCAAAAGGATTAAAATTTTTATTTTTTATGTAATTATCAGTGTGAAGAGATTTTCTATAAATACCAAAATTCAATTTATTGTTATGTAAATTTAGAAGTTTTAAAGCATCATTTATCTGTTTTTTAGGGACAACAGCAAAAATGTCATACACATATCTATACCATATTTTAAAAATTGGAGGGAATGATTTTATAATTTGAGTTTCAAAAAAGCTCATGAAAAGATTAGCAAGAAATGGCGAAAGTGGACTACCGATTGCCAAGCCAGAAGTTTGTTGAAAAAAAATTACCATTTAAACTAAAGAAATTTTGATCTAAACAAAGATTTGTAAGTTTTACAAAATTATCTATTAATTCTTTGTTTAATTCTAAAAAGTTTAAACATTTTTTAAAAAAAAACCAAAAGCTTTTTTCTAGGAATACTAGGAAATAAAGCAGTTACATCAAAAGAAACGAGTTTATCATTATCAGACAATACTATATGGCTAATCTTTTCTACTAATTCAAAAGAATTTTTAATACTTAAAGTTTCAAACTGATCTAAGGTACTGAATTTTTTATTTAACCATTTCGCTAAATTATACATAGGTGAATTTATACAATTTATAATTGGTCTCATTTTATTTCCTGGTTTGTGAATTTTAGGAAGTGCATACAATCTGGTAAAACTGGATTATTAACTTTTAAAATACTTTTTTCTTTGTTAGGTATCATTTTCACTTCGTTGAGAATTTTATTAAAAGTTGAAATGCATGAAGTTAAATTATTAAAACAATTAAGTGGATCTATAGATTTAATGGTTTGGGAAAAAAATATTTATTTTAAAAAACAGGAACCGTGTTATGAATTTTGAAGTACCTTCTATAGACTGTATTTATAGATTTTTGTTTTCAGAGATTGGTAATTAACCTCTCGAGGGATATGGACGAGAAATCACGTCCATTTAAAATGACGGATGAGCGATATGGGCGTGTATACACGTCCTGTGCATTTGTGCATTTAACCCCTATGTATCCCTTATCCAACTCAACTTATTTTAATTTTCCCTTTATGAAACTTTTTAGTAAAGTCTATATACTTTATTGGCTTACCTTAATATGTTCTTTCTGCAGTGATATACCTCAAAACAGGGATAAACACATAGGGGTAGGTACATTTCCACATTCGCAAATTCCCTTCTTGCGGCACATGAAACACTTTCAAGATGGGCGGGACTTCTTTGCTGTTGGTGGTATCCTTTTAGGATAATGTTTTCCTTGAAGTCTGAGGGATGCAGGGGTTTTGGATTTTCAACCCCCAACATGGTATTGTTCAATTAGGCTGCGAGCTATTTATAGTCGGAAGTCAAGGTCGGTCATTGTCCTGTGTGGGTTTAGAGAGCTGTCCAAATCACCAAACAATTGTATATGGTTATATCCAGTTGGTGCAAAAACACCTTTTTATACCACTTCTCCCTTCAGCTACAAGCAGGAAAGTATACGTATGTATTTCAACAAAGAAAGACACGGACTCTACTACGTTACGAAACTCGTGTAAGCAAAAGTTGCAATGTTGCTCTATTCTGATGACTCAAGAGACCACGCATACAGTAGTGCTTTATTTCACAGTATGCTGACGCATAAGCCACACTTACAATGGGTGTTTCTTTACTGTTTCTTTCCGAGAACTTATATTAGATGTGTTCGACAGAGCAAAGTTGACTTTTCACCACAGTGAAACAAAATTGTGCCATTTCAACGTTTTGTAAATACAACTCAACTTTGCTGATGACGTACATTTATACTACAAATAACGAGTTTTATACCAGTTTTTGTTTCATTAAAATAACTTAATATTTACACAAAATACAGCTGTGTATATACGACACACTTTAAATGCCCTGCGCTGGATATTCGGTAGCAGTTCTCAGCTCGCGGACGTTTTAAATGGCCATCGCTCAAGAGGTTAAAATGAACATCAGTAGCTATGGTTTTTAGTTTTAGTTTTCAGAGATTAGTGATTAAAATGAGCATCAGTAGCTATGGTAACAAATTTGTTTGTATAGCTTTGAGAATGAGTTGGAGTCAACTCGAAACATTGTCAGCGCAGCACCAAAGAACTTGCAATATTACTAAGATAAGTGAAGCTTTTAGTTTCTAATTTTGTTCTTACTTCAGATTCTTGTTGCTTCAATGTTAATAGCTTCATTATTTCCTTAATTATAAATATGTGTTAGTAGATGTATATACTAGTATAGACATATATAAATGACTATCAAAAGTTCTTTATATGTAATTATGTATAACCATATGTACATTGTAATTTCTACAGCTGATAACAATAAACAATTAACACTGCTTTTATCATTTCAAGTACCAGTGCTGCTACTGTGTCATAAAACTTTCTGCTCTAGACAAGACAGATAGATATACTCACTCCCTCCTTACGTAATTTTCGTTTTCCTCAGATCTGAACTTGTAGCGAATTGGGGACAAGATCACTCTATGAGAATCTTGCAGGAACATGTATATTCCAGAAAATTCCACCGTAATTCGCCTTGGCTGTGTAAGCGTGGCATAAAATCAAATACTGGTTGTGATGGTGTCTGTGCCTCCTTAGGCATGAGTTAAATGCACCCGAGCACATAAGAAAGCTGGACAGCACTGCTGTAGAGGCTAAACTGTAAAAACTTCTGCTGTTAACATTCTGTGTGAGAAGTGTGGATAAAATTGGCCATAGATGCTGAAATACAGTCAAGGTCATCCCAGTGTATCTGTTTTATCTTAGCAGTCAAATCCAAGTGTAATGAGCACAACTCCCGACATTTGACATAACCGAGATGCAGCCTTTGCCGGAAGACTCAGATACCATGGACACTGGCCACCAAAAGTTTCGCTATGTCCTTACGGGTTTGTTTCAATTTTTAAAAGGTAAATGTAGAAAAATTTGTTCTGTATGTTTCACACATTTTTAGGTCCAGCAAAGATCTGAATTCAAGTTGATGCAATGATTCAAACCTTTCTCCAATTTGCACAACTATATCCTCAACAATATTGCAGTAGAGAGACTTTTTTAAAATGGAAGAATCTACATTATAAGCTGTTGTTTAGCAGAAGGTCCATCTTCAGCATAAGCATGTTGTGCCTATATCTTGCTCCAGAGTTGTTCAATATTCCCTTTTTGTATCCTGAGTCTTTTGTGAACAATACAGAATATCTAGGTGTTTGGCCTGAAGGATATTGAAAAGTACATCTGTAAAGCTAAAAATTCTGCTGAATGTCAGCAACAAAAAGGTTTTCTCAGAACTAGTCGGAAATTTAAAAAAATCCTGGAGCTGCAATTACTATTTAATTAAATTGAAAAATATGTCAATATTTCTAAACACATTCTGCTCTAACTTGAATTATGTTAATCACAGGACTCTCTCTGAAACTAATCCTGTGATTAACATAATTACAGGTTGGAGCAGAATGTGTTTAGAAATAACATTTTTCAATATCATCCCGATTTTAAAGAAAAACAAACCTTCAAACAATATTAATAGTTTCAGACCAATATCTTTGACCAGTGTTATTGCAAAAGTGATGGAAAGAATGGTGGCATCTAGACTTAACTGGTTCCTAGAATATTACAACTTAATTAATAGTTCACAGACCGGCTTCAGACAGAATCATAGTACAAGTGAAAATGTACTCCTACTAAGCCAAGACATCAAGGAAGCTTTCAATAGAAAGGAGGATACTTTGGCAGTATTCATTGATTTTAAATCAGCATATGACTCAGTCTGGAGAAACAAATTAATTGAGAAGCTGCAATCAATAGGTGTGAAAAGTAACATGCTTAAATGGATAACTCAGTTTATTTCACAAAGATTTTGTGCCACAAAATATAATACATACATTTCCAAATATAAACAAACACACCGAGGACTTCCACAAGGTGCTGTTCTGAGCACAACACTCTTTAACATATATATAAATGACCTTCCATCAATAATAAAAACTTTAGAAACCAAAATTGCTTTATTTGCTGACGATGTAGTCATTTGGACTTCAGGCTCTCCAAAAAAACCTGAATTAATTAAAGACAGAATAGAAACAGCCCTAAACAAAGTACATGAATGGAGCTCCAAAAACCTCATGACTATCAATGTGGAAAAAACAAATTATGAATTATTTACACTAAAATACAAACCAGTTAATATTAACATAAATTATAATAGTAAACCACTCAAAGCAGTTGATGATGCCAAATACTTAGGCATCACTTTCGACAGAAAGCTAAGTTGGAAAAAACATATAACAAACATCTCAGAAAAGGTTGAAAAGAAACTGCAAATCCTGAAAAGGTTAGCTGGTGCTAAATGGGGCTGCTCAAGGAGAGTCCTTAACACAACATACAAAATGTATGTTAAACCAAACCTCTTGTACTGTTCTGAAGCTTTAATAACAGCAGCAAATGATAACATCAATAAACTTGAACAAATACAAAATCAGGCTCTTCGCCTAATCACTGGAGCAGTTAAATCCACACCTATTGATGTCATGCTTGCCGTAACACGGACCCCATCAATAACAACAAAAATAGAAGAACAAGCATTGCTCCAACACGAGAAAACGTTACAACTGCCAAACTCTAAATGGACAGAAGAGAACTTCCCCCCTTCAATCCTTAAAACTCATAGTAGTTTCCTAGAAAAGGTAACACAGATTAAATCCAAATTGAACATTCCTAACACCAGAGAAAATCTACTTATAAGAGAAAATCCATTGGAATTATTACAACCTACCTTCAGTTTGGAATTAATAGAGGAAATAAGTAAATCAGACACACCAAAAGAAATACAAAAACTAATAGCTCTGGAAACAATCAATACTAGGTATCCCACAGAAGAATGGCTGCACATATATACTGATGGATCCTCCAAGGAAACCCTTACTGGAGCTGGAGTTACGTGTTCACATTTTTCCTTTTATCATTCTGTTGGCAGAGACACAACAAATTATGATGGAGAAATAGAGGCTATACACATTGCTCTCCGACAATTATTAAATCTTCCCTTAAATAAATTTAACAAGGCAGTCATTCTTTCAGATTCTAAAGCTGCAATTCAAGGAATATGTTCAAATACTACAAAGAAGTCAACAAAAATTAGAGAATGCTACAAAATGTTAACACAACTCCAAAAAGTTAATAAGACTGTTCATCTCCAATGGATTCCAGCACACTGTGGAGTCATGGGGAATGAAGCCGCAGACTCACTTGCAAAGAAAGGCACAACAATAAAACAAAAATCTAAATTCAATTTCTCATATTCCTCAATAAAACGCTTGATCATTAAAAAATTTTCTCATTCATACCTACAAGAAATAGAAACAAATGCCAAAGATAAAAAATGGATTACACTACTTTCCAACCCAGATATAATCCCCCAGAGACCAAGGAAAACAGCGGTTGCAGCCTTCCGACTATTGACAAATCACGACTGCTTAGCAAGTCATCTCTACAGAATAGGTATCTCATCCTCACCAATATGTGTCCTGTGTAACGATCCAGCAGAAAAGAACGAAGACCACTTGAAGACCTGTGAAGCATTAAGATCAGAAGAAACTACAGCTCAAAAGTATTGGAAAGCACGAATGCTAATGGCTTCATTGCCAGATGCAAGGCACTAGAAAACAACAACAACAACAACAACATTTTTCAATTTATCAATATGCTCCACAGTTTTAAACGCTTCATTTTCATCACTTTTACACTGTTTCATTTTCCAATTCAAGCTTTCATCCAGTACTTGTTGAAAGAATTGGAACAATGAGGCTTGGTGACCCTTACAGTGTGAGCCAAACAGGATGAAAAATTCCACTATGCTGGGGCATGCCTTGGTATTGTTTTCACTGTAAATTCATTTAGTGCATGCAATCTTTATAAAGATTTGTGAAAAAATTAACTCAAACATGTTAACATCTGAAAAACTATTCTGCGTTCTTTTATGCAAGAGACAGACTGAGATAGCATTATATGTAAACTGTGGCTAAAAGAATAAACAAATATAGCCTTTGGATATAATTCTTGAACTTTGTCCACCTGAATGGTCCATAATCACAGTTGCACTGTCAAACGTTTGTACAACCAACTTAATATTTAGATCAAACTCGTCAACAACATGATGAAGCAACCCATTGACTGTTCTATCTGCAATCACAACAGTAAATGAGATGAACCTTTCATGAAATTTTCCAGTTTGAGAATTGACGTACCTTACAGTAGTTGAAGGTTCAAAAGAATTCATTGCATCTGATGCTTCGTCTAACAAGGCATCATGTAATCTCATCTTTAATTTTTTTTTTTTTTTTTTTTTTGGGGGGGGGAGCACCTCACAGGCAGTAAGTATATTATGTAATTTTGAATTCTGTTTGAAGTTCCACCAAATATTCTGGACATCTCAAGGTGATTACCAGGGTTAGGATTTTTAGGTGTGCACCTTTTTTCTTAGGGTAAATTTAAGCTATTCAGAAAGATATCACAGTGTGAAGTTTTGTTTCTAGTTGCCAAAAGAGGCATTTTTTCATGCACCTTTTCCCTTTTTGGGTGCCTTTTGAAGCTGTAAATAATCTTCGTGTCCTGGTTATTGGATCGCCATTTGAAGCTGAAGTCGTTGGTGACGTGACGTTGCCCTTCGATGTAGCTCGCCTCGGCTAGTTCTGCATAAGATCTCTTTATCTCGGGTTTGCGTAAGTGTAATGGACAACCCAAGAACAACTTTTCATATCCTTTATTTCAAATATTTTCGGGAGATATGCCGATTCTATATGTGTATCTGTAGAGGCATCGCCATCACATCCGCGCAGCACGAACTCCCGTACTGGTCTCTCGTTGAGTACTGACTGACCCGACGCTTTCTCTTACCCATGCTAAGAAGCCGTTCGCTCCATTTGAATGTCATGACGTCATCCAAGAAAGCCTCGTATCCAAAATGCTATTTCCTTTTCCCGCAATTTAGAAATGTCCCTTTCTATTATAACATGTTCTTTTATGAATTTCAAATATATAATTACTTTTTTTAGGATTAAACGATGTTTACTTTATATTTTATTAGATATCTCACGCGACTTTTAAGGTTTGGAGAACTAACTTTCGAACGTGTATTTAAACTATGTGGTATGACGTCATGACTCGTTAATTTCAAACCAATAATGCGTTTATTCTACAAATTTAACGACTATTATTTACTCATATCTTGCTCACCTTACAACACTTCCTGCTATATTATCTATTTATGTTATTACTCAATATTTATCGCAAATCTCATATCCGGCAATTAAATTAAAACGTGTCTTTTTCAAAAGCCCATTCGATCGGAAATCTAAATTTCGGTATCAAATGCCCCCATTTATGTTATTTTATTATTTCATAATAAAATAATGTAAATGTCTTGCCCGAAAGAAAAATTAAAAATTACTCCTGTATTTTGAATAATCGGCAACACTCCCATTATATACAATTTTCAATTACACTGTTTTTGAAATTGGTTATTAACACATTTTCTCATTAATCTTTTTAACATGACAAACAATTGTACACTTGACTAAACATTAATCCTTAAATACTAATTACAATATGTTATGGTTTCTTCTGTGAAGCTTCTATATAAAGGTTAAACTTCAAGAGTCTTTCTTTATACTTCCTTCTTTTAGTTCATGTTTGCTCACTTCGCTCTCACTATCACTTGCACTGTGATTTTTCACTTTTGTTATTGTAACACATATCTGTACTATATTATTTAAGCACTAAAATGTACATATATTTATATAAATCCATTACACTCTTCAGACAAATTCTTTCTTTGTCTTGCTGTGATAACTATCTATACATCTAAATATTTTAACAAATGTTTTACAAAGTAAATATTCTGTTTTCTCTCTATGCAGAAATGAACAATTTAACAATCTTTCTGAAGCTGTTATTGTGAGCTCTATACAATATATTTTTAAGCTCTTTGTAGTAGATAGCAATTCACATTCTGCATTTTTCATGAATATGTAAGTACCTGACCAATATATGATTTTCAAGTAAGCTAACAATTACATTTTATCTCAAAGCTGATTGGGCGCCAATAGACAAATGACACTTCCAATTTTTCTTTTACATTAACTCAAGGTTCCAAGGCACCACACGGTTTCTTGTATGGTCGAAGGAGTTGTTTATGCCATCTTCCCAGACATTTTTCATTTTTAACATCTTTTAATTCATAGGTATGATAACCAAATTTGGATATAATTTCTGCAGGACCTTTATATAACAATTCCATCCTTTTGTTCCTACCTCGCAATGCACTTGATAACTTATGGTCTTTAACTAGTACCCAATCTCCTATCTTAGGTTCCCATTTATGTTTTCTACTCTTTTTCTTTAATTTTCGCTTCTCTGCCTTTTTCTTGATTCGTTCAAAAGCAATTTTCGCTCTTTCTTCTTCACTTAACTGAATGTCATTAATTTTCAATGTTTTTGGTACCCCGATCAATATTGGTTCTGGTTCAATTCCTAACATTAATTTTATTGGTGCAAACCCAGTAGTTACATTAATGGTGTGATTGATAATCTTTTCTATCAATGGACAATATTTCACCCAATCCTTGTGATTATGATGTGTAAGTACACGTAAATAAATTCCTATATCTCGGAGGACACGTTCTGTTGGATTCCCTGATGGAAAGTATGATGAACAATAATTTAGTTTTCTCGAGTCTAATGTCACCCTGATCTTTCCATTAGCCTTATTTACAATACATAGGGGATTCACAAATTCTGAATTAGAAATCTCAATAACCTCATCTTCTAACATTGACTTTACAACTGCATCTACCTCTTCTCTTATTGTACTAGGGATAGCTCTCGCTTTATGTGTAAAAGGTTTGATGGGTATCATCTCAAACGAATGGGTATAAATATTACATTTACCAGGTTTCTCAGAGAATACTTCTTTATTTCGGATTAATATTTCAAACAGTTTATCCCTCTGTTGTTCATTTAGTTGATCAGCCTGAGTTACCTTTTCCCTCAACAATTCTTCTAAGTCTTCACTACTCTCCCTATCATAGTACCTAGTTGCATCAGAAACCCTCAAATTGTCTATGAAATCATTTTTATCCCATTCTACATTTTCTTTATTATCGACACTGTACTCTTTGACATTTACTTCAGTTAATTCCATAGCTCCTACTTTAACATATTCTACAAAGAATGTATCCCCTTGGATTTCTTCTTCCTCTTTTTCTCGTACAATAGTTTCTGAACTACTATCTTCCACAAAAGGCACTATAATGGTCTCATCTTCAACTTTCATTTCTACAATCATGTTTTTAAAATTCACCACAGCTTCCCAGGCATAAAGACAATCACAACCTATTATAATATCTGTCACAAGTCTTCCTACAATCAGAAATAAAATTCCAAGTATTCTCCCATTTATTTCAATATTTATCATTGCTTGAAATTTTACTCTTTCTTTTCGTTTTCCCACAGCTAGCGAGCAATATATCCCATTAACTGGTAAAGACATTACTTTAAAACCACTACTTTGTAAATTATCATAAAAATTTTGTGAGCATACTGTGCTATTTGATCCCGTATCTATAATTGCATTGTATTGTTTTCCATTTACTCCAATTTTGATTTTAGGTGGATCTCCTACTTTTTCGTTTTCGTCGTTTCTATTTTTCCATTCTCTTTTCTTTTGTATCATCATTTGCCTTCCAGGACTATTTATTTCCGAGTACTTATCACAATCATTACTAGGATACCCAGTTCTCACTGAAGGCGCGTTTGACCGGGTCTGGCGTTTCCCTGATTTTTAGGTATTGCTCCTGTACTATTTCCCAAATTGTTACTTCTGTTTTCCTGCATTAAATCGGGGTTACTTCCTACCATGTTTTTGACCGTGTTAATGGCCTCGACCATTTCCGCATTTTCGGGGGAATTTCGTCCATTTGAATACCTTTCTCCCTGTCTTGGTGACCTCGGTCTAAACTCATTATCTCCGTTTGTCCAATACCCATCATTTGAATTTCTACTATGTCCAAAATAACGTCCCCGTCTACCTCGATCAAATCTATTTGTATTCATATAATTCACCCTTATATTTCTTCCCCTTTGATTACCATTTCTATTTTGGTGATGCCCTTCCTGGTTATATCTACCTTGATTTTCCCACCGGAATGATTCCATCCTTGGTACTGGTCCTTTATATCTTTCCCTAATCTCACTTCTATTCTGATAATACTGTGCCCCTTGCCCGAAAGAATTTACAGTTTCTTTTTCTTCATATTTATTTCCAAATGCGTGTTTTGGCTTATTGACTTCTAAGGCTGATAATAATTCGATCATAGCTGCAATGCTATCGGGTCGAGCTATGATTAGGTAGTGTTGAAGCGTTTCCGGAAAATGTGGAGTAACTATATTTATTAGATCTTTTTCATCCAAGGGAGGGTCCAACATCTTCGATTTTCTCGCTATTCTCATAAAATAGTTTACCATCGATTCCTCCGATCTAGGATTAAATTTTCCATTGCTTAATTCAACTCTAATATTAGCCTGCCTACTAGCTCCCCAATATCTGGTTAAAAAGATGTTTCTAAAGGTCCTGTAATCATTATTGTTACCCATAGAAAGGCCTAGCCAATTAGCAGCATTACCCTTTAGACATTTTCTTACTATAACCATCTTGTACTCCTCTGGTATACGTTTCACCGTGAAGTACTCTTGTAACCCTTCTAAAAAGGCTTTAGGATCATCTGAATCTTCATTTTCAAAAACTGGAGGTGTCATTTCATTTAAGACATGGTTAGGCCAATGTAAATTTGAATTGTCACCTATCCCTGAGCTATTTCCGAGATCAGAATGGGAATTACTGTTACCCCTATTTTGCATCGAAATGTCAGCTGATACACCTGGTATTGCCTCGTTTCTTGCAACTTCATTACTAAGATTGTTGTGATTACATGCATTTTCATTTAATTTCAAATTTTCTAAGGCCTCTTTTACCTGAGTAATTTCTGTTACTACCCCTTTTATTTGGTCTGTAACATCCTCCAAATTTCTAGCCTGCCTTTCACTTTCTACATCAGATCTTTCTATTCTAACTTTACACCCCTGTAACTCTTCTCTAATTTCTTCCCTGTCTTTATCTAACCTTTGTACTACCTCTTCCCTTTGTTTGTCTAATCTATATGTTACTATTTCCCTTTCTTTATCTAATTTTTCACTCACTTGTTGACCTAATTTCTTTTCAGAATTCTTTACTTCTTGCCTTATTGTCTCTAATTCTCCCTTAACCTGTTCTACCTGTTCTCTATTTTCTTTTACTTCACTACTAACTTTATTAATTTCCTCCCTAACTTCTTCCCTAAAGGTTTCTAAAGCTCTCTTCTGATTTTCCAATTGCATTCCCAATTCCTGTTGTCCCTTCTCTAATTTCTGTCCTAACTCTGTTCTTAATTCTTTACTAGTTTCATCTATCTTTTGACTTAACTCTGTACTCATCTTTTGACTTAACTCTGTACTCATCTTTTTCACTGTTCTTAATTCTTTACTATTTTCATCTATCTTTTTACTTAACTCTGTACTCATCTTTTTCATTATCGTTTGAAACATATTCTCTATTTCTGACATAAATGCTGGCCTTTCTGAATTACTACTAAACATTTCTGAACTACCTCTAGGTGTTTCTCTAACGTTCTGATCTTCTACTTCTTGGCATATTCTGCTACCAATTACATTCTGATTAAATTCTTCCATCCTACTTACACTTTTCTCAATTTCCGGACTATCAAAACCTAAAAAGTCTGTGTCACTGTCTTCCATTTCTAAGCTATTTACATGTGTTTTTCTACTCACCAAAATTTTCAATATTTTCACTATTTCACTTTAACTGCACTTAAACTTGTTCACTACACGTTTCACAGATGTTGACACGCTGGGCACCTTCTTGTCTGCTGGTTCGATGCTGATCTGGTCGTCTTGGGGGTTTGGTCCATTCTTTCGAGGCCACACGTTGGGAAGCCAATTTGAAGCTGTAATATCGTTGTGATGTCCTGGTTATTGGATCGCCATTTGAAGCTGAAGTCGTTGGTGACGTGACGTTGCCCTTCGATGTAGCTCGCCTCGGCTAGTTCTGCATAAGATCTCTTTATCTCGGGTTTGCGTAAGTGTAATGGACAACCCAAGAACAACTTTTCATATCCTTTATTTCAAATATTTTCGGGAGATATGCCGATTCTATATGTGTATCTGTAGAGGCATCGCCATCACATCCGCGCAGCACGAACTCCCGTACTGGTCTCTCGTTGAGTACTGACTGACCCGACGCTTTCTCTTACCCACGCTAAGAAGCCGTTCGCTCCATTTGAATGTCATGACGTCATCCAAGAAAGCCTCGTATCCAAAATGCTATTTCCTTTTCCCGCAATTTAGAAATGTCCCTTTCTATTATAACATGTTCTTTTATGAATTTCAAATATATAATTACTTTTTTTAGGATTAAACGATGTTTACTTTATATTTTATTAGATATCTCACGCGACTTTTAAGGTTTGGAGAACTAACTTTCGAACGTGTATTTAAACTATGTGGTATGACGTCATGACTCGTTAATTTCAAACCAATAATGCGTTTATTCTACAAATTTAACGACTATTATTTACTCATATCTTGCTCACCTTACAA